>CM065386.1:32850000-33375000 GCA_033060915.1 Euryodendron excelsum
GAAATTAGTAATCAAATCCCAGAGTCTTATGTTGCTAACAAACATGGCCTAAAGACCTAATATTAATAAGTTCATATTAAATAACATGAGTAATGCATGTATACTAGTATAATATAAATAGAGGAGTTTTTCTATATAAATGTTTGGACTGACTCTAATTTAAAAGAATTTTAAAACACTATTATATTTATCAAAGAACTAATAACGCCCTATATTTTGACTATAACTATAAAAGATTTTTATTTTAGTTTCATTATATATCTATCTATATATATATATTTATGTACGTATGTATTACTTACCATATATGGTTTCTAACAGATTTTGAAAGTATAACCATGTAAACCAGATACTCAATTATTGTAATAAAGTGAAAGAACCAATGAATACTTGATGTATTTATATTTATCAGTTATAACTTCAAAAATCTTTAAAAACTTGAGTTAAGACTTTGGAACTCGAAGACATAACAATCCATTGTAATATTACTAGCAATAACACATGCAACTACCCAAAAAATAAAATAAAATAAAATAAAAACTATGCTATGCACTGCATGAATCATAGAAATTTTAATACCTCATGGATTTATATAATAGATTAATAATATAATAATGAATAAAATTACTTCTTCTACTAAACTTTTTATTTCTTTTTCTTTTTTTACCCTTTCGAAACTAAAACTCCATATGCTATCAGAATTTAATATTCATTGGTGCTCATTTAGTAGTAAGACCAACAGCTAAACCCATCAACATCAATCTCTATACCTATATATAAAAAAGGATACCAGTATCGTTATTATTGTGACACATGGCTTCTTATGTTTTTAATTTGGTAATAAGTAACCCTTTAAAATTCAAAAAGAATTCTAAGGGTTAGTTAACTATTTAGTTTCTTCAACTATTAACTGATTCGAATACATAAGTTTTTTATACTTGAGTAATTCTTTATACATATGTTTTTCATATAGATGTGTCAAAATCATTAGTTAATATGAATACATCTTTACTATCTCATTTATTTCTTTTATGTCTTCATAATTTATGAAGGTTGTTTTTTCAATGAAATATGGTAATTAGTAATTAATGAAAATTAATAATTTTTAAATCCTTTAAAATTCCAACCACACTATTCACCGTATTATTGGAACTCATTAAATTAAGTGTCTTTCTACGTGTATCCTAATGACACATTTTAAGTCTGCTTTATCTGGTTGTACAAAACATTGGAACTTATTTTTAATAATTTTCAACACTGAAAACATAAGTTCCAACGCTTTGTACAACAAGACAAAGCAGGTTTAAAATGTGCCCTTAGGGCACATGTTAGCATTTGCCTTAAATTAATAAGAAATACAACTCTACTATCTCATTTATTTCTTTTACGTCTTCATAATTTATGAAGGTTGTTTTTTCAATGAAATATCGTAATTAGTAATTAATGAAGATAAATAATTTTTAAATCCTTTAAAATTCAAACGAGACTATCGACCGTATTCATTAGATTTACATAAAATGCATCTTCAATATCTGTAGAATACACGAATTATTGACAACTGTAATACTTCATTACAAAAAAAATCATAAATACTTTAATTAAGGCATCCGCTTATATTGAAATCAACATTAATTAGTATCCTCCTTCATTATTTATTTGTTCTAACAATTGATTCCGTTTGCCTGAATTGAATCAGTCTACCAATTTCACATTTTAATTATTTAAATCACAAAAATTAGAAAGTATCACTAAAAACATTATGTTAGTTATTTTGAAGTAAAATCACTATAAAACATAATAAGAAAAAATAAAAAACAAATCTTGTGGATTGCATAGGCCTAAAACTAGTAATTATAAATAGGAGTATCCAGAGTAATCACTCTATTCATCCAATCTCTCTCTCTCTCTCTCTCTCTCTGTCTCTCTCTCTTTCTGTGTTAATTTGTTTCCCAGAAAGATGGCAAAAAATATGATGGGTTGCTCACTCTGGGTGTTGGGGTTGGTGCTTTTGGTTCTAACTATAAGCCCAGCTAATGCCGCCGTTCACTGTAGTGACGCCGTAAACAAGTTGCTCCCGTGCGAATCTTTCTTGGTTGGTGTTAGTCTTCCCCCACCTAATGCTCAATGCTGTGCAGGCGCACAGGCCTTAGACAAGATCGCTGCTGCTTCACAACCAGATCGCAAGGCTTTGTGCGAGTGCCTTAAGCAAGCTGCAACCTCTTTCCCTATCAACTATGATAGAGCAAATCAACTTCCTAAACTCTGCAAGCTCAGATTTAATCTCCCTATTAGCCTCGATGTGGATTGCAACAAGTACTCTCTCTCTCTCTCTCTCTCTCTCTCTTGTGTGCTTTGATAACAATGTTACTCTAATTCAGGTGTCCTCATAAGACTACGATAATTGTTTCATTCTACAAAATTAAATGTCCTAATATTTGATAGAAAACTATCTCTAGTTCTTGTTTCTTATGGAAGCTGTACTTATTTATTTCCTTGTCTTATTCATTGTTTCTCAGGGTATAACGGATCTCTGGAATTCTCAAAGGAGGGAGATGTTTTGTTCGGAAAATAAACTTGGGTGGGAGTAGCATTTGCAGTAGTTATGTGTTAAACAAAACTAATGTGTGTTGTTTTTCTTTTTACCTTTTTTTTTGCTCCTTTTTCATGTTGGCTTCAGGCATCATCTCCCCTCCTCCCCAATGAATCGTTGAACATGAATAAATGAAAACTTTTGTTTTTATATATTCTAAATCTATTTATTCTATCTCTTGCTTCCTTCTTTTTCTTTTTTTTGGTGTGTTAAGCTTTGCTTATAGAATTTTACGTAGATCAATTCCTGCTTCACTACTACTAAAAAGGCCTTTACCAACGCTTCACAAAATGTTAGGCAAAGTCACAAAAATGCCGGTAGAGCCTTTGCTTGCATTTTTACCGGCG
Organism: Euryodendron excelsum; assembly: GCA_033060915.1. Classification (NCBI taxonomy): domain Eukaryota; kingdom Viridiplantae; phylum Streptophyta; class Magnoliopsida; order Ericales; family Pentaphylacaceae; genus Euryodendron; species Euryodendron excelsum. The sequence goes on from CM065386.1 coordinate 32,852,938, forward strand.
CTTTACAAAAAATGTCGACGATATCGATGACGAGAATACTTCCTGGCGTTTTCAAAGGGCCAAAAATAACCCGTCGCTGGCACCATTTCTGGTAAGCAAGTTTTGACAGCATTTTAAAAAGAGCCGGTAAAAGTTTATAAATCACCGATAAAAGTAGGAATAGCAGCGCTTCTAGAAACGCCGGTAAAAGTCTAAGTCATTAAAAAAATAAAATTTCATTTGTGTCCCTATTTCCCTACTAATATATCCAGTAATTATTAAAATACAAATTGAGAAGAAAGTAGCTCAGAGATCTGATTGTCAAGGCCAAAAGAAGATAACATAAGAAATCATCATCTAAAAAATGAATGGCTACTCCTTGTTAAATTTCATCACAAAGTAGATTTTATTACATCCACTAAAAGAAATGAACATGCTATCAACAATACTCTCACTCAAAAATACTTGGCTCATTTTCCTCTCTTAGTGTCTCTACCCTCAAGATCGAACCTTCAGCTTTGGCCCTCTCTGCTCCCTCTTTTCCTACTTGAGTTGGTTGTGATCACCCATTATTAGTCATTACCACCAATGTCAATGACCATTTATTAAAACTACTAGAGAGGATACTTTGACTATTAATCATATTCATCTATCATAGAAATGTTATTCCATGTCACTATATTTGTAATCATCTTTTATTTTTCTTGCTTTTTCTAATTTTCAGCTTTCATTAGTTGAAAATTTAAGTTTGTCATAAAAGCAGTGTTGGTTGCCAATTTTCCCTTTCCAACGGTTAATTGGACATTGTCAATGCTACAAAGGCTAATATAATGATTTTAAGAATAATAATAGTGAACTAAAAAATAAAATGAGCTAATTTTGGCCATTGAGTTGGAAAGTGGTGTTGGCCCAAAGATGCAACCCCAAGAGGGGTGGGGGGTGAATTGAGTTTCTCAAAAATTAATCACAAAATAATTCAATTGAGAACAAGTTAAACAATGGAACAATGAATCAAGGTGTGTGTGTAAACCAATAGTACAATCGCAAGCAAGGAATAGAAAGTAAAAAAAAAAAAAAAACAGAGCACAAGAAGAACACCAAGATTTACCGAGGTTCAACGACGTGTGACCTACGTCCTCACCCTCAAGATCCCTTTGAAAACTCTTCCACTATGCAAATAAAGATTATACAGCAGGTGTTAGTTTTTTCAAGTGCCCAACTCACTTTTTACAAGAGCTCTTCCCAAGCTCTAATCATTTCAAGTGATTTTTTTCAAATTTCACTCAAACTTACAAGTGTTTCCCCAAGGACACTCAGCCTTACAAACTCTTACAAATGAAGTGAATAAGGATTATATAAAGTATAATCTCTTAAAGAATTGTTATGGAAGTGAGAGATCAGTAAATGCCCCAAATTCCTAGCCAACAGAATGTTTATGATATAAGTCAGGAATTTCATCTTTCAATCACATGTATAACACTAGAATCTCTTGTATTCTTATGTATAAATGTTGTGGGGGTCTTGGTTTTATAGAATTGCATTCATTATGTTCGTTTGAGGTGGTTGGAGTTGCAATTAATGCAAGATCAGTCGAGCAGAACGTTTAAAAATATAACCGTTACAGGCAATGTGTCGACCCATTCAGGCAATATATTGACCTTTTTGCTTAGAGACTTTAACTTTGCAGGACCTTCAATTCTTTACAAAACTCTTCAAGCTCTTCAAGGATCATTAACTTGGAACTTCTAAGACTTGAATGGTCTTCTTCAAGACATGTTGGTTTTCAAGAACACTTTCAATAACTTCGAGACGAAATCAAACCATTTTGCTTCTTGAATTAATAAAGCTTCTTCCATTCTTTCAAGATTTCATCTTCAAGAGAGCTTCCAAGACTTGTGATCACTTCTATAGCTGATCTTCCATTTTTCAAATGTCAGCATTTCTGAGTTAGGCATCAATACTTACTGTTGCCGATCTCCTTTGAATTGTTACCGATCTCTTTTTAACTGTTGCCAATCTCCTTTGAATGATGCCGATCTATTTTTCAAGTCCAGATCTTCACATGCCTTTCAAAAGAGCTGCCGACCTTCTTCTTTATGTTGCCAAAATCCTTTTCAATGATACTGATCTATTTTTAAAGTTCAGATCTTCAAATGCCCTTTAATTGTTTCTTAACAAGCTTCTTAATACACAAGTTCTTCAATATCTTGAAAATATGAAGCTTCAAGTCATGATCCTACGAGAGATTAATGCATAATATGATTTGCACACTAAGTAGAATCATTAGATTACTAATATAATGTTTTGTTATCATCAAAATCAAGACATCGAGTCAACAATCTCCCCCTTTTTGATGATGACAAAACCTTAAGTTAATATAATTAATTATACAAACATCAAGCTAAAAATTCAATTAATTTAAATGATGAAGGTTGAGGATATATACTAGAAATTTTTAGTCCCCTTTTCTTGTGTATTCTCTTCCCATTTCTTATATAATTGATGCTTCATTGCACTTTGCAAGTATAGGGGTTTTGAGTAGCTCCCCCTTTCTTATATAATATAAGGACTTGATGTATTTCAATCATAACTAAATAACAAAAAATAACAAATACTAGCAAATACTAGAGAGCATGTATTCTCTCCCCTTTTTTGTCAATTCATCAAAAAGATAGTTATAGATCTAATTTAAAGATAGGTACAATAGTAAAAAATCTTAAAACAAGATTAATGCTATGAAAAGTGAACAACCACACTAATCAACCAACAAACACAACTTAGAATAAGCATGTATATATTAGGATGCAATAGAGTTCAAGATAGCTATAATAACATTCAAATATTACAAACAAAATGTCTTGAGAATGGCATACCATTCTTTCAAAATAGACAACATATATGATATGCAAAATGAAAATGCAATGATGCTTAGATGGTTTTGGGAGATGGAGGTCGAGATGAGGATGGATCAACAGGGTTGTCTTTGGTGTTGGAGAATCTCTTCCAAGGTTTTGGTCTTAACCCATATCAATGATAGTTTTTGGTTAGGATGGATGAGGCTGGAAGATTTGATTCAGTTTCTAAAAGGGAGTGGGTGCCTGCATTTGCTGGTGTGTCTTCTCCTTGTGCTTACTCTGCTCCTTTCTCTTGGTCCTTTCCTCCTTCTTCTTTTTTCCTCTCCTTATTTTTCTTCTTCTTCTTCTTCATTATTCTCTTGAGCTCCAAACTCTACTACTAGAGAGTTTAAAGGTTGATATTCCATGCCAATTACTCTCTTTATGTATCCTCTAAGTAGGGATGTAAATTGGGCCCGAGGCCCATAGGCCGCTCGAGCCCGGCCTGGGCCTAGCCCGACCCAAGCTCAAGCCCCCTATGGGCAGGCCTGGGCCCTCCTTTTGATAGCCTGAGCCCGACTTGATGTCCTGAGCCTCAAGCCCATGACGAAGCCCGATCCGTCAACTCGAGCCCGAGCCCAAGCCCAAGCCCATGTGTTAATCCCCCCTAATGGCTCCTTCATTCTCTCTTTCTAAAACAAAGTTTAAAATTTTTTTAAACCCCACCCAATGCACCCACCCACGCATGACCCTTAACCCCCCCCCCCCCCCCCCCCCCCCCCCCCCCCCCCAACCCCCAGCCACTGCCCCTGCCCTTGCCCCTGCTTGCCATTGAGGCTTGCTAGCCACTACTAGTCTACTACTAGGCTACTAGCCCAGCCCCCTGCCATGCCAGCATTTGCTCCCACCCCTTTTGATTTGATTTTGAAAACCACCCCCCATAAACGGTTAAGGCTTCTCACTTTCTACAACAAAATTTTGAAATTTTTTAAAATCCCACCCACCTGTGACCCCTACCCCCTCCTCCTAGTCACTGCCCCTACCCCTTGGCCCTGCCATGCCAGTCCTCTTCTAACGTTTAAATTTGTAACGTTTATATTTCAACATCTATCTCTATCACTTCTATATAAGTTGTTTGTTACACTTTGCTGCCTCACTAAAAAAAAATCTAGAATTCTCAATTACTCACAATACTCTCAGCTCTCTCAAGTCCTCTTAGAGTCTCAGCTCTCAAACTCTTTCAATTGCTTTCACTTGAATTGAATTTTGAAGTAAGGCTTATCTACTAAAAAGTGCTCAACAACCATTTGTTGCATCATGTTTGGTAACATTTAATTTATATTCGTTTAATTGTCTAGAATTATTCGTTTTATCTGTAATATAATATTGTTTATTCTTACTTCTTGAATATTATTACTTTTATAGAAAATATCGTACTTTAATTATGGATCCTATTGAACATTTTCAAATGCATGCATCTGGATCTGGTGAAGCATCTACATCCACACCAATTGACACACAACAAATTGAATCTTCATCTAGGCATTCTACTTTTGATGTTGGGTTAAGTTTTGAGAGAATTTATAAAATAATGCCTGATGGAAGTATTAGAGTTATAGCAAAATGTAAATTTTGTGGTAAAGAGTTAAGTGGTGCCTCAAGTAGTTGTACTAGTCATTTAAGAAGGCATCTTGATAGAAAACACCCAACAAATATAGATATTAGAGATCAAACACAACTGAGTAGATTATCAGATTGTAGTTTAGCAAATTAGTCTTATGATCACACATGTACATGGAATTTACTTGTTGAATATTTTGTTAAGGAAGAACACCCATTTACTTTTATTGAGGATGATGATTATGAATAATTGGTTAAAAATGCATATACTTGTCAATTTCAAAAATTAGGCCGAAATACTACAAAATCTAATATAATGAAAAGATTTGTTGGAGCAAGGAATGAACTAAAAATTTATTTGCAAACTAAAAAAGGAAAATTTTGTTTAACATCTGATATGTGGAAAGCAAGACAAGGTTTGGAATATCAATTTATTACTGCACATTATATTGATGATGATTGGAAATTAAATTAACAAATAATTTTGTTTAAAACTGTAAAATATCCATACATTGGTATCACTTTAGGAGAAGCACTAGGAGAAGAATTAGTTAGTCAAGGTTTGCAAAATAAATTTTTTTTATTAAGATAATGCCACATGTAATGAAAATGTTATACACTACATTAAACAAATGTTACAGTTACCTTTAGATGGTCAATTATTTCATAATCGTTGTGTTGCATATATTTTAAATTTAATTGTTCAAGATGGTTTACAAATAATTGCTTCTTCTATTCAAAAAATAAAAAAAAAATTGTTATTGCAATTAATAGTTCTACAAAACGAATATATATGTTTAAAAATGTATGTCAATCTCTTACTCTTGCACCTAGAAAATTACCTACAAACGTACAAACTAGATGGAGTGCTACATATAATATGTTAAACGTATGCATAAAATATCAAAATGCTATAGATAATTTTTTGTTACAAAATAATCAACTAATCCAACTTGACTCACCAACTGAAACAGATTGAATGTATGCACGTTTATTTAGAGATTTTTAAAATTTTTTTGATATATCAACAAAATTATTTTCACTTATATACTCACCAACTTCTTCATTAGTTGTGCATCAAATGGCTGAATATTTGTAAAAAAAATGATGAACGATATGCATTTATAATTCCAAGAAGGAAACATAAATTTGATAAATATTGGAAACGATTACCTGTAACTTATGGTATAGCTACTATTTTAGATCCTAGACATAAAGATCAAATTTTACAAGTATTATTAGAGTTGATATATAGTAGTACTAGCCAATTAGAACATATAATAGATATCCTAAAACAATTATATGATTTATATAAAACTGATATTATTGTACCTGATGCATATTCTATTACATATACTATACTCACGGTTCATGGTAGTAGTAGTAGACCATTTACATGTAACCTTTGGCAAGTCAAATCAAGGTGGAGTGCTTCACAACAATCTGGTTGTTCATCAATGGAAGTTCAATGTTATTTAGACCAACCTCTCGTTGATCTAAGCGATGACAATGATGATATTGACATTTTGGCTTGGTGGAAAGACAAGGAACCTAGGTTTCCCGTGCTTTCAGCCATAGCCCGTGATATACTAACAATTCCTGTTTCAACATTTACATTTGAATCAGCTTTTAGCTTAGGTGGACGGGTTGTGAGTGAATCACGTTGCAGACTATCATTGGACATTGTGGAGGCACTTGTATGCTGGAAAGATTGGATGTATGCACAATTGAAAAAACAAGAAGAAGATGAACAAAAACGAATTGACGCTCATCGCGAAGCCATGAGCCTAGGAGATTTGGATGAGTTAACTTTAAATAACTCCCCTCCAGATGGTAACAAATGAAAACTTAATTTTGTCAAATGTAATTTTTAAAAATTCATATGTTCTCTATTGTATTTTTTTTTACTTCATATGCACAATGTAAAATGGAGTAATGCAAATGATAGTTAGGCTTTTAGCTGCCAACCTAGTTAGGATGTACTTGCCCTGTAGTGATGCAATTCTCCATTTTTTTTTTATATTACTTTCGTGTAATTGATAACATTTCATGATTTAATAAATATTATATTTCATTTTTCTTAATCACGTAACGTTCATTAATTTCATAACTGTAATTGTATATGTAATTTACCTTATGGATTCTTATTAATTATATACAATAATGAATGTAAGTGTAAAGTTTTTGAGATAAGTTCAAAAAAATTGAATAACTTTACACTTAATAGATTCATAGTGTATTTTTTGTATAATTAATATTTTATTAGTTTATACAAATTTATTATAAGTAAATTTATTAGTTTTAAAAATATAATGCAACAAACAACTTGGCCGAATAGACCTAGCCCAACAACCCGCCCAAATAGCCCCTCAATGACTTAGGCCCAAGCCCACTCCTAGGGCCGTGGGCTAGGCTTGGGCCTAGAATTCCCAATTTTGGCCTGACCCAAAATTTGGCTGGAGCTCGCAAAGCCCGACCAAGCTCGGTGGCTCACGGCCCGGCCCAATTAACATGCCTAAAGTGCTTAGTAGAGAGGTCAATGGATCTGAGTATATCTCTCTTTAATTTCTCATTGTCAAGCATAATAGACCTCACCTTAATTTCTATGGACTTCAGCCTCATAGCTCCATTGTCTACCTTAGCATCAATCTTGGCAAACATCTTTTCATTGTAGTCTTGGATTTTCTTCAATGTTTCCATTAAAATAGACATTTCTTCTAAACTGCTAGTTAGGGCCATGGGAAACAATTCCCTTGCAACACTTGAAGGCTTACCCCCTTCAATTTGTTTACCCTTAGTTCTTGGAGTGACATTTCCACCACCATTCTTCTCCTTCTTAAGAACTCACATCTTCTTCTCACCATCATACTTATATTCCATCCTAGTTAAAGTTTTCTTATTATACTCATCATAGTTGGGATTAAGACTTCTTTTCTTCTCTCTTGTTAAATCCACTTTGAAATGATTGAAGACCTTGGTAAAAAACATTCCATAAGGTAGGCTAAATTTGTTGTTGGAGGCTTTGATAATGTGGTCCAAAATAAATGTAGGGATATCAATTTTGGTGTCAATTATTTATGCCCACAAGAAAAATAGTTCCTTTTCAGAAATACACTCAAAATTTCCACCCTTAGGCAGAAACATGATGCAAACAAAATGATGAACAAGTCTCAATTCTAAGGGTAAATCACTTGCAATGGTTTTTCATTTTCATTAGTCTCTGCACCATAAAGAGTAGATAATTGGTCCTTTCTATCGACATCTTTTCTCTTCTTTTCTCCTCCACTTCCAATTCTCAAAATTTCACAAATTAGTCCTCGAGTGAGAGTAAAAGGTACCCCTTTTCACTCTACTATATACCTTCAAACACCCAAACTCTTTCTCAACATGAGCATAAAAATGCCTAACTAATTCAAGGTAAATGTCCTCTTTGATTGAAGTCATGGACTTCCAACCCAATGCCTCAAACTTAGATTCAAATTTAAATCATTGTTTTGAAAAGAATTGAAAGTCAATCTATCTACTATTCATAATTTTCTTAGAGGAGATAGATTTGATACACCTTTTGTAAGCATCATCACTACTGAAGTAGAGTTTGTCCCTCACAATGACATCTACAATCTCAGTGGTGTAAGCACCCCATTTTTGCCCGCTCGGCAATCTCCGGCCTGACCGGATGTAGTCTTTAAACATCACAACACATGCAGGTTCAAGATGAGCCTTTCAACCTATAATCCAGCCAACTGGTCGCTTTATGGGTCCACGAGGACCTGCTAGAGCCATAAGCACCATTATTCTAGGCAACTTTCCAGACTAGGCGGTCCTGAAAACCAACGCTATCCCGGTAGCTTCCTGGGATCGGGCGATCTCGGGAACTAACACCTCATCAAATTTTAGACGGTTTACTTTTGGCTCCCGCTAGCCCACTAATGTAGAATGTCCGTCATTTGGTAGTTCTTCGAGACCAAGTGTTCTCAGAGGCCAACACCACCCTTCTAGGTAGCTTTCTAGGACCAGGCGTTCTCAGGAATCAATACCATCCCTATAGGTAGCTCTCTAAGACCGGGCGTTCTTATAGACCAACACCACATAGGTAGTTTTCTGAGACCGGGCGGTCTCGGGAACCAACACCTAGGTCAACACCGGCGCCTGCTAGCCCGACTTAGTGAAAAATGACCAAACCTGCCCCTTGGGCCTCCAGGCGTATTTTGGGAAAGTTTAAAATCCTTCAAAATGATAAGTCCACCCTTCCAAAATGTTACTACACTGTTAGGCATCCCCTACACGCCATTTGGTCCATTTTCGATCCCATTCCGGCCAACTCCAATCAAAATGACCGTTTTGCCCTTGAACGCCTTAGCAAGGCACAAACCCTGCCGAACGGTAAAAGACTCTCCCAAAACCGTCCCTGAACAACCCTACACGCTTAACACAACACATCTAACCATTTCTTGACCATTTCCAGTCAATCTTGGCTAAAGCGACCGTTTTGCCCTTAGCAATCCAAACATGCCCCGAAACAGCACCGGTTCTGGGATTTCGAGCAAAGGGTTTCACCATACACCCTTGTTTAACCCAAGGAGGACCTTACGACACTAAACTCACATGACTCGATAAAAGTTCCTTGGAGCGTCTCGCAAACGCTCTGCCTAAATTGTCTTTTCTCCCGATCCCATGGTTATAACGCACCGTCAACTGACTTGAGAAACGCACAAATCAGGGAATTCTCGAAAGCTCGTTCAAAGATCTTTCCATCGATACGGCTTGATCGAATAGATCGCTTCCTGAAGCCCTCCATCGTACGGTGCAAAAACTATAACTTTCAGCAACCCTTGGAGCGTCTCGCAGACGCTCCGCCAAGGGTGACTTTTTCTCTGATTCCCTAATCATGATGCAACGTCAAACGATTTGAGAAATGCGTAAACTTGGGAATTCTGAAAAGTATTTTCAGAATACTTTCCATCGGTATGGCTCGATTGAAAAGATCACTTTTCGAAGACCTTGATCATGCAATATGAAAACAGCCACTTTCGAACACCCACGGAGGGTATCACAGACGCTCCGCAAAAGTGTCCTTTTATGCACGCTTCCCGAGGTGATATCCTATGCTTCCAAACACAACTCAAACTCTCTGAAAACATGAAAGTTCGTGAAAAACCCTAAGAGAGCACCGTGGGTGCAACCAATTCCCCTGGAACCTTTCCGATTGACTCAATTATCGAGACAAAGTTTGGACGAACCTTCTCGGGGATGGAGTGTATGCTACATGCGCTCAAATTTTGATCAGATCGACTAACTTTCGATCAACAGTCGAGATTTAACCAGTACACAGGGTGCCACATGTCATTCTGGCAATGGAACAGTACCTGCGCATGTCCTACATGCGCCAGGTCAAATTTTGGCCAACGCATGTTGCACATGCTCTAGGCCTGTTCCAAATTGCCTATAAATACCAGGCCACCCCTTTGCATATTCCAGGTCTGAAATTAATGCGAAGATCTGTTGAAACTGTTCTAGAATCTCGAATCCTTACATATATTCCACCCCTCCAACAATTAGGCTAGATTCCACCTCCCTCAAGCCTATACACTTCACCTACAAAGCCTTATACACCACTACACACTCCATTCTAGCCCCTCAAGCCCTTTTGAAGTCATTCAAGCTCCAATCAAGACATCCATTGAAGACTACAAGTGTGTTGAAGGCAAAATGTGGTATCCCTTTTACATTTGTGTCTTCCCCCACTCTTCTTTTCTCCCTCTTAGCCTACTTAGGTTATTCTCTATTTTAATCTCCATCTACCCCCCCCCCCCCCCCCCCCCCCCCCCCCCCCCCAATTCTTGCATGCTTGAGCCAAGAAGGCTCTTAGATCATGCCTAGAGGAAAGCAAGTGAGAGCCACCGTGTAGGGGGACCTCTCACTAGCCTACTTTGAGATGGTATGGCCTAGGAGCCCCTTGTTTATGTGGTGTAGCCTAAAAGCCTTGTATGTGACCATGACCCCTTGCATATTATTATTTTGATCATGTCTTGTATGCTTGGCTTCCTTTTATTCTTATTGTCATGTTGTATGATGCTTACATTACTCTTAAACTCCATGTCACTTCCAAGCTCTATATTTCTTTCAAAAATTGTTTAACACTCATTTTGGGTATCATTGCATTTTCACTTGCATAAGGGTTGCTTTCCAATTCTCTAATTCCAAGGTTTCCATTCTTTTAAGGGTTGTGGTTGGAATGGCCCCATGGAACCCTCTCTTAAGTAGTTTTCCATTATTTTGGCCATAGGAACCCTCTCTTGATGGAATGGCCTCCTACAAAAATGGTTTTCAAAACTCTTTTAAAAAATGGTTATCAAAAAATGCATTCTCTCCATCTTTGTATTAAAAATGGTGCCTTAAAAAGTTATCATCACCATGTTGATTTTTGGACCCCTTACACTCTTGTCGAGATTATGGTTATAATGGCCATGAGGAAACCTTCCTTGGAATGGTCTCCAATCACCAACCATATAAACCATACTTTTGACTAGAGTCAAAATTTTCATGGAAATGATCTTCAAAAGGGTTGTCAATCAAAGTCCTTTGCATACCATAAGTTGTTTTTCAAAACCCTTTCCAAAAGTGCATAAAACCACCTTTCAAAACCATATTCCAATCCAACTCTAGGTTAACTTGACCTAGTTGTCCAACCCTAGGTTAATTTGATCCTAGTTGACCAACCCTAGGTTAACTTGACCCTAGTTGTCCAACCCTAGGTTAACTTGACCCTAGTTGACCAACCCTAGGCTAACTTGACCCTAGTTATCCAACCCTAGGTTAACTTGACCCTAGTTCATTCACCTTAGGTTAACTTAACCCCAGTTAGGTAACCTTAAGTCACCTTGACCCTAGGTTAACCTAACCCAAGTTAGTGAACCTAAGGTCATCCTTAACCATAAGCTAACCCAACATAGGTTAATATGCTTCGAGGTTCCAACTCATGAACCCTTTTTGAATGATCTTTCAATTTTAAACCATTCTCATTACCCACTTCTCCAATACCCCCTTCTTGCATGATTTCAAAAAACCAACTCCATAAACTTTTTAAATGTTCCTACACTTCATCTTCAACGCATTTTCAAAAAAATTTTCAAAAGGTCACAAACCTAAGGTGTCCGTAGCCCTTTCACGGTTAGGGATTCTAAGGACAAGTGATAAATCAAGAACAACCTCTAAGGTTGTCCATATTAGGATTCCAAACCCTTTGCCATTTCCAAAAATCCTTTCAAAAACTAATTCATCAAAACATTATAAAATCATGCCTCCAAGGTTTTCAAAACAAGACTTCAAAAACACTTTCAAGTTCTCTTGAGTCATGCCAAAGCATTTTTCCAAAACTCCCTTAAGTTGATCCGAAACATTTTCAAAACACTCCACCATCCAATTTCAAGTCAAAACTTCCAAGACCACAAAGAGTCTTCAACTTCCAAAGGTCTCAAAGTGTCTTAAACTTTTTCAAAGACCTCAAAGTGTCTTAAACTTTTCCAAAGATCTCAAAGTGTCTTAAACTTTTTGAAAAAACCTCAAAGTGTCTTAAACTTTTTCAAAGACCCCAAAGTGTCTTCAAACCTTTCAAAGGCCTTAATGCGCCTATTTACCATCGGGCTCTTTCCCGAACTATGAATGACCTGATTCTCACCAAATGAGATACGTAGGCAACTTAAAATGGTGTGGTCATAACTTTTATTTCAACTCCAATCCCTTTTTCAAAAATTCCAATCAATTCAAAGTTTCTATTCCAAGCTTTTTCAAAACCCCCATTATTTTCAAACTTCTTCCAAAAACTTGCATCATGCATCATCTATCCAGAAAGTGATGACTAAACCCCGTTTTTAAAATTCTAAAGTGGATATTAAGTGGACAATGGTGACCGGTTATTCTAGTAAGTGAACCAAGGGTGATTAGACATGTAGGTACCGAAAGGGCAGGGTAGGGTGATGATCTTAGGACATCTTCCCTACACGTAACCAACCCCCGAACCATAGATTTCTATTTTCAAATGACCAGAATGGAGTTATTTTCCAAAAGGGCTTAAATCTTTCTAAAGGTTGCTAAACAACCTATTTCCTTAAAAGCCCTCTCTTGAGGGAGTTTTCAAAACCTTTTTCAAAAACCCTAAGTCTAGTCTTCGGATTAACACTTAGTTTTTGGTGCCCTAACTCACCTTAATCAAGTTAGGTGGCGACTCCTATTTTTCCAAAAGCCCTTATTCAAAATCAATTTTAAATTCAAACCTAGTTGCACTTGTCCTTTTAGGAAAATGAGTTCTAGTGACAGAGTTCCGTGCTTTTTGTCTCTAAGCCGAAAGGACCTTGGACACCTCAAAAATCGAGGCATGACAGTTGGCGACTCTACTGGGGAAACTTAGAGGGTTAGACCATTAATATGTCTCTTCACCCTTCACTCACCCAGAATCTCCGGTTACTTTGTCCAGTTTTATTCACTCTTCAAAATTTTCAAGTTTCCAAAGCAAATTCTATTCTCCAAAACAATTTTCAAATAGGTGTCATCACCTGCATTCATTATTTACATTCACATTCTTACATTAATCATCCATTCATTGAGTTTTTCGAAAAGTTACTAACTCTTTGCATTTGTCTTTTGTAGGTGGACCTTTGTTCACATTTTTATTACCATGTATGTGAATGAATGGACAGGATGTGATGTGTGTTGTTGGGTCCTTTCCGTTATTTTTAAAATTTTCACACACACTTGGTGCGCTCACTTGCATTTGCATCTTGCATATACTACCTGGTTACTATCCTTTTAGATAGAAAGGGGAACAATATATTGACTGTGGGCGGATGCTGTGTTAGTTTCTTAGCCTACGGTCTCTTAATAGTTCCCCTGCTCGAACCACCAACCAAAGATGGAGTTCACCCTTTCGGGGGTGGACGCCGGAGGTTTGAAGGTTTGGGAACCAAGCTTTTTAGAAAGCATTAGTAAACCCCCAATCTCATGCTCATATAGCACCCCATGCATAGCCGAACCTCTGCCGGATTTAGGACACAAGCGTCAATTTTAAAAACCAAGGAGGAAAGGGCGACTGCTTTATTTTCCCTTATATATTCTGATTAATTCATGCTATTATTTCCATGTACATGCATCATAACTGTTCATGCATTGGAATTCATGTCAAGACAAGAGTTCCCAAAGTAACTCAAGTCATTGCATTTTCATCAACCTTTAGAGAAAGGCCCAATGACCTTCTCGCTTAAATCAAGCCAACCCAAAACTCCTAAGGGTACCAAGAGACCCTAAAGATACATGGTATGCATCAAAGTCATTTCATAAAGAGGGGTCCTAATCCCTCTTCGCTCACGGAGATAAGGATACCAAGAAGACAAGGGGCAATCTGGAAGCAAGATCTCTCACCGACCTTTACCAACGAAGGCAAATCCAAAGACTCAAGAGTAATTTAGGATTTCAACTGTAAAAATAGAATAGGTGAAAGCCCCAAGGAAAATGTTCCCCTCCCCCTTCAAATATACTTTCAATTCCATGTATAAAGAAAGAAAAAGAAATCAAATGCAATAAAACTATCCTTTCTACTTTCATCGAATGAATGTATGAATGTATGAATGAATGAATGAATGAATAGGTTCGCAAAAGTACAGTATTGCATGCAAGGGCAACCCCCTATCTCCAAAAGTGAGCCAACACATCATGCTTAGTACCCCTCTCAAAGTAGGGGCACCCCTAGGGCATGCATTGCATAAAAATCTTCAATCTAAAGGCACTAACTTCTCTTTTTTGTTTTTCTTTTTACATTCTCATTGTCTTTTCCCTAGCCTACAAAGGCCAAGAAAGTCAAAGGGTGAACCAAGAATGAAAAGGGGGTCTTCTAAACTACTTATTCATTGCCATTATGCTGTCCATATAATTACTATTAGGCTCATGCATTAACATCCATCCCAAGACAAGAGTGCCAAGAAACTCTAGCCATTGCATTCTCATACATTCAATCAACCGTAGAGAGAAAGGGATGATCCAATCTCATGCTAATCAAATCTACCTAAACCTCTAAGGGTTCCTCCAACCCTAAGGATTCATGGCATGCATAGAATCATATCTCAAGAGAGGCCTAAATCTCTCTCAGTCCATGGAGGCAGGATTCCCTAAACAAAGAAGTATCAACCGGCCCATGCTGAAGAGGTATTGTATTACACACAGGGGCAAACCCTTCCTGTAAAATGGACTCAACATCATGCCTAGATTCCTTCAAAGAAGGGACCTCTATAGGACATGCATTGCATAAAACCTTTAACTCCACATGTTAACTGCATTTTGTTTTTCTTTTTTTCAGGTCCAAGAGCACAGTCAAACCGATAAAATCTCTCTGGCATCCCGCCTAATTCATAATTCATGCAAAGCCATGATCTCGACACCATGCTGCCATTCTACAGACCTCAAAAAGCCATCCATGTGCAATCAGATGACACTTATGGAAAATGGAGTGTGAAGGTGTCGTGCCCAGATTTTGCGTACTGGAGGAATACTCACACAAGCGGGAAAAATGCTGTACTCTCTCGTTAGAACTCACCCTCCTAGAAGAATGAGTGCGACTAGGTTTGAATTGAAAATAGATTTGAATAAAGGGCTTTTGAAAAGATTTGGAGTTGCCATCTAACTTGATTAAGGTGAGTTAGGTCACCTAAAAACTAAGAATAATTCGAAGACTACACTTAGGGTTTTTGGAAAACGATTTTGGAAAACATCCTCAAGAGAGTGTTTTTTAGGAAAACGGGTTGTTTAGCAACCTTCGAGAAATATTTAGTCCTTTTTGAAAAATAACTCCGTTTTTGGTCTTTGAAATCAGTGATCCTAGGTTCGGAGGTTGGTTACGTGTAGGGAAGACGCACTAAGCCATCACCCTACCCCGCCCTTTCGGTACCTACATGTCAATCTACCCCAGATTCACCTATGAGAGCCTACAACTAACTAAATGGTTCAATCCTATTCACTTTGAAAAACAATGTTGGAAAAGAAACTAACATGATGCATGATACGCAAGTGCAATAGAAAAAATATTTGATTTGGGAATAGATTTAAAAGGAAATTTGAGAAGAAGAATTTGATTTGATTTTAGAAAAGATTTGAAAATATAGAATTGAAATTGGAAAGTTTGAGAAATTAGAAATAGAGATTTGAAAATAGATTTTTGAAATTGGAAACTTGAAAATAGATTGGAGATTTGAAAAGATTATGTAATTTGAGATTTGAAGAAAGTTGTGACCGCACCTATGAAGCTGGAATTGAAAATTTGAAAAGTGTTGTGACCGCACATATGAAGGTTGCCTACGTATCCTTTCGGAGGAATCAGGTCAGTCGTAGTTCGGACAAGAGTTCGATTGAAAAGAGATTGTTGGATTGGAAGAAAGAGAGTGAATTGGAAATTGAATTTGATTTGAAATTAGAAGAGGAGATTGGAAATTGAAATTGAGGACATTGGGCTTGCTTTGGAAAGATTGATTTTGGAAAGACTTGATCTTAGGAAACCTAGACTTAGGAAAGATTTGACTTGACTTGGAAGGTTTAGAAAAAATTAGATTTAGGAAATGTTTGAATTAGGAAATATCCGATTTAAGAAAGTTTTGAATTAGGAAAGTTTCATTTTTGGAAAGTTCCGAATTAAGAGAGTTTCGAATTAGGAAAGTTTTCAAATTAGGAGAGTTTCGGAATTAAGAAAGTTTTGAAATTAGGAAAGTTTTCGACTTAGGAAAGTTTCAACTTAAGAAAGTTTTGAAATTAGAAAGTTTTGAAATAGGGAAGTTTTGAAAATTAAAAAGTTTTGAAATCAAGGAAGTTTTGAAATTTGGAAAGATTTGAGAACAAGGAAGTTTTGAAAATAAGAAAATTTTAAGTTTAGAAAGTTTTGGATTTGAAAAGATTTGAAGCTTTAGGGAAGGTTAGAATTTAGAAAATTTTAGATTTAGAAAGTCTTAACTTAAGAAAGTTTTGAAAATTAGAAAGCTTAGAATTTTAGAAAGATTTGAATTTTAGAAAGGTTTAAGATTTAGAAAGTTTTAGAGTTTTAGAAAGTCTTGAGATTAGGAAAGGTTTGAGTTTAAGAAAGGTTTGAAAAACTTAGGTTTGAAAAGTTAAGATTTGAAAAGAGGGTAGAATTAGGAAAGATTTGGAAGTTAAGTTTTAGGGAAAGACTTTATGTTCAAGTTTTGGAAGCTTAAAATTTAGGAAAGTGGAAGATTAGGAAGGAGATGATTTAGGAAAGATTTGGATTTTGAAATTTAAGGAAAGATTTAAAGTTTAGGTTTAAGAAACTTATGGTTTAGGAAGGTAGGGAATTAGAAAGAAGTTGAATTAAGAAAGGTATGGATTAGGGAGGGATTGGATTTGGTTTCTAAAAGCAAAGGTTTGATTTTGTTTCCAAAAACGGAGGATTGGATCTAGTTTCCTATACGGGAAGATTGGATTCGGTCAAAGATTTGGAAAGGGAAGTTTTAGAAACCCTAAATTTGGAAGGCTATAGTTTCGACGTAGGAAAGAGGTTTTGAAAATATGTATAGTTTTGATATAGAAAATAAGAGGTTTTGGAAACCTAGGTTTGGGGCAAAGTTTGAAAATTATGTTTTTGAAAAGAAACTTAGGGTTTCCTAATTGGGGGTTCTAGGGCTTAACTTGGGCTCTAAGGAAAGAGTTTTTGGAAAGTATATTTTTGGAAACGAAGATTTTGGAAGGAAATCCTAAAGAGGAGTTTATAGAGGGAAGAATTCTTGGAAAGAGAGTTTTCGAAAAAAGATTTTTAAAGAAAAGGAGTTTTTGAAAAGTGTGTTTTTGGAAACATAGATTTTGGAAGGAAATCCTAGAGAAGAGTTTCTAGAAGGAAGATTTTGGAAAGAGAGTTTTTGGAAAGATTCTTGGAAGGAGATTGTTGGAGAAAGTTTTTAGGAAAATGAATTTTTGGGAAGATTTTTAGAAAGAAACCCTAGTGAGGAGTTTCTAAAAGGAAGATTTTGAAAAAGAGAGTTTTTAGAAAGATTTTGGAGAGAGCTTTTCTAGGAAGGAAACCTAGGGAACGTTTTTGGAAAGTGGACTTAGAAAGGGGCGTTTTGGAAAGGAGTTGAAAAAGGGAGTTTTGAAAATAAAAAGTTTGGAGGGAGTTTTTGAAAACAACTTTGGAAAGAAGAGTCTTTGGGAAGTACGTTGAAAAATAAGATTTTTTAGGAAGAGATTTTTGAAGAGAGAGAGTTTTTGGAAGGTGTAAAAACATCTCACTTTCCTAAAGCAATTCTAACCATAAGAGGGCTAGAACCACTTTAGGAAAGCGGTTTTGAAAACAACAAGATTTGAAAATATGGACCGTATTAGTCACTTTAAATGTAACACTTTCCTAAAGCAATCCTAGCCATGAAAAAGCTAGAATCACCCTAGGATTGTGATTTTGAAAACATGTTTTGAAAGAGAGATTTTGATGCAATTTTGAAAACAAGTTTGAAAACGAATTTTAGAAGATGCAAGATCATGATATGCACAATGCAATTTGGGGTCGTGAACATACAAGGCTAAGGCTTCACCACATAATCAAGGGGGCCGGACCCACGTGTTCTCTGGTTAGACTAGAAGAAAGCCCCCGACACGGTGACTCTCCAATAGCCCAATCCTACATATGGACCGGGAATCCCCTTGTTTCAAACATGCAAAGAAAGGGGGGGGGGGAGGGGGGGGGAAAGAGATGGGGGATTAAAATAGAGAAAACGCAAGTGGGTTAGGAGAGAGAAGAGAGAGGGGGGAAGTGCGAAAATTTAAATAGAAAGCCTACCGTGTGTCTTATTTATTTTGCGCGCCGTGCTGTCTTCGGCCTGCGGCCTTCGTCTTGATCTTCGTCTTCAATCTTCAAGAATTGTTTCCAAGCTTTAGATTACAGCTCTTCAAGTCTTCAAAGGAGGGTTGAATGCTAGTGTATGAGTGTATGGGGGTGTATAGGAGTGTATATGAGGTTAGGGCTTGTGTATGGTGGCTACGGTTTGGAAAACCTAAGGAGGCTAAGGTTTAGAAGGTGCACGAGCTCTGTCTATCGAATTGTATGATTTTTAGACTGAGTTTGCGGACCCCTTTCACGCTGAATGAGGTTCTACATTTATAGAGGTTGGACAACACTGGCACTTGTTGTAGTGGCGCTAGGCCAAAGTTTACACTAGCACCACTAGGAGTGGCGCCAGGCCTTTTTTTGGCTTGGCGCCACTACTAGTGGTGCCAGCCATTTAGGAAATGTTTAAGGTTGGCAAGCAACGTATCTTTGACTAGATTTGGGCGCCTGTACTAGTGACTACCATGCAATTTTTAGCCTGGCTTCACTAGGAGTGGCTTCGGAAAGCCCGGGAATGATTTGAAGAAGTCGGGAATGACCCGGAAGGCCGGAAAGGAGCAGGAACACTTAAAATAGTGTCCTGAAGGTATTTGACTTGAAAAGTGAGGATAAGATGTGTCGGAAAGGTTGACCGAGCCTTTAGGGGCAAAACAGTCAATTGGACCGGGAAACTGCCGGGACAGACTCAGACTGTCCTAGAAGAAGACTTGGGATTTGGAAACATTATTCCGAATGTTCCCAAAGGTTGCCAATTTGATTCCTAGAGCCGGCGTTATCGGAAAAGGAGACCGGCCCACCAGGGGTAAAACGGTCATTTTGCACCGGGTTTGCTGGAACTGACTCGGAATGTTTCGAAAAGGTAAAGGGAGGTTGAGAACACTATAAAAACTAGTCTTAGTAGGTTACCAATTTGATACCCAGAGCCGGTGTGGTCGGAAAAGGTGATCGACCCATCAGGGGCAAAACGGTCATTTCGCACCGGGTTGGCCCGAACTGACTTGGAATGATTCGGAAAGGTAAAAGGAGGTTGAGAATACTATAAAAAGTAGTCTCAGGAGGTTACCGGTTTGATACCCAGAGCCGGTGTGGTTCCCGGGGCATTCGGATGCCAAGGGGCAAAATGGTCATCTTGACCGAAAAGTCTCGGAAAAGGTCCAAGGGGCAGTTTGGTTGTTTTCCACTGAAACGGGCTAGCAGACACTAGCGTTGACCTAAGTTTTGAGTGTTTCCGCCACTCTGACGGTGTGATAGTTTGTGAGTATTTCCGCTACTCTAACTGTTGTGATGGTTTGTGAGTATTTCCACTACTCTGATGGTTGTGATGGTTTGTGAGTATTTCTGCTACTCTGACGGTTTTGTGAGTAGTTTAGCTACTCGGACCGTCTCGAGGAATAAACTGCCTCGAGAATGGGATTGGAAAGGGGTCTTATCGTCTCCTAAGAGACGTGCCTAGATTAGAACCGTCTCGAGGAATAAACTGTCTCGAGAGTGGGACAGGAAAGGGGACTTATCGTCTCCGAAGAGACGTGCCTAGGTTGGAACCATCTCGAGGAATAAACTATCTCAAGAGTGGGATTGGGAAGGGTTCTTATCATCTCCGAAGAGACGTGCCTAGATTGGAACCGTCTCGAGGAATAAATTGTCTCGAGAGTGGGACTGGAAAGGAGACTTATCGTCTCCGAAGAGACGTGCCTGGATTAGAACTGTCTCGAGGAATAAATTATCTCGAGAGTGGGATTGGAAAGGGGACTTATCGTCTCCGAGGAGACGTGCCTGGATTGGAACCGTCTCGAGAAATAAACTGTCTCGAGAGTGGGATTGGAAAGGGAAGGACAATGCCCCTAAGGGCATTTTGGTCATTTTGTCTCTATTTGGGCTTGACAGGCCCGCGAAGCGATGGACAGACAGGATTTGGACCTAGAGAATTGGTTTCGATAGGAATATGCCCACAATGACTTGAAAACAAGTCTGGACGGAGTGTAGACTGCCGAGCAGTCAAAAATGGGGTGCTTACAGAAGGATGCCAATGTGATTTCAAAACCAGTCTGAGGGGTTTATTCTAAAAAAAAGGGAGATTTGTTTCAAACCCATCTTTCATTTTTTATTCAAATTTGAGCATGAAAATAACATCATCTAAATGAAAGGGATCCAAAGTTTTCATTTTTATATCATTTTCTCATGGCTTTTCATGAATGATGTTCTTCTCCAAGAGTTTTTCCCCAAAATGTTTTACTCCGACTTAAAGGATGGGATAACATAAGCACCACCTTCAGCAGAAACAATATTTGACTCCAAAATGAGGGGAGAGAGAAATAGAAAAGACAAAGAGAGGGAAAATACAGATGGGTGAGAGATGAGAATCAATCACGTAGCTCATTGAAATCCAAGGAGTGACCCCCAAATGATGTCCTGGCAAAGCAGCAAATAGTTACACCCTCAAAAGGGAGAATAGCACACATTTGGAAGCCTGGGTTGATTTAATTTTTGAAAAAATTAGAAAAAACAAAAATATTTTGGATAGTGTTTGTCCTACACGTGCACAATCACTGGATCGAATATTCATTTATGAACAGATTGATGTGCATGCTTGTTTGAGATTGAATCTTCTATGCATGATCACTTGCATAAATATGAGTAAATGGTTTTGATGATCTTTACCATATTGGTGATTCATGTTCAACTTAATGCACATTTCTCGAGACTTCTTAGAATATGGAATCCGCCTTTATGATCTATTTTAAAAAAGTTAAATACTTGCGGATTGTCTCACACATAGATTGACCTTTTGTCGATTCCTTCTCTCATCACTTATGGAAAGAGCTACCAGTGAGTCTGAGTGCAGCTATCATTGTTATGTGACAAGAGGAGAAGGCTACCTGGTCATGTGTGTGAAAGCCGCCATACTTTACGTTTCTGTATTTCCATCATTGGAGAGATAGGGTTGGATTTCCACCAAAAAAAAAAAAAAAAAACATGGGATGAAACAGGTTTGACTTCTAGGTGTGATAACCAGTGAGCTATTGTACCATCCTAGATCACACCCAGGGTCTATATTCTCATTAGTCTCTGTGAAGTTCACACCTACACCGATACATTATCACTGATATGGTCTTAATCATCTCACGACCAATTGTGCTTGTTTCGTGTGGTTTCGTGCGTATTTGATGTTGATCTTTTCAAGCTAAGCTGCATCTTGATATTCATAAATCTATATTTGCCCTACATTGATTGATCATGTCTTTATAGGGCTCTCATAATTTGAAAAGTTTAATGGTTCCACAAAAAAAAAAAAAAAAGGGCTTTCATGTGCTTTTAATAGCTTTCAAAGTCTTGCCAAACTAAGGACAGAAGCTACCTGTTGCTTTGCCAAAAGGGCGACATCGGCCATCACTCAAGAGCCCCACTTGGAGGAGTTTTCCTTTTCATCAGAAAAAAGGGGGAGAATGAGTCAATGAGTTAAATCTCTGAAAGTGATGCGAATGCTATCACATTCTTGCAAGAAAAGGGCAAAATCTGAAAGGAAAATCCCAAAAGAAGAACAGAAGTTCAAAAAGACTGCCTGATCTTAAGATATAATGCTCAAAACTGAATATGAACCATGGGGCAACCCTCAAGACATAAGTCAATTTCCATCCATAAATGCATTCATCAAAAAACATGACATGCATTCAATTCCATTCCTGTATAAATTTGTGCATTCATCAAAAAGTATGATATGCATTCAATTCCATTTCTGTATGTGCATTCATAAAAAAGTATGACATGCATCCAATTCCATTTTCGCATGTGCATTCATTAAAAAGTATGATATGCATCCAATCCCATTCCTATATGTGCACTCAATCAAAAGTATGATGCACATTCAATTCCATTCTTGCGCATGCATTCATCAAAAAGTATGACATGCATCCAATTCCATGTGCATTCATAAAAAAGTATGACATGCTTCCAATTCCATTCATGAATGTGCATTCATAGAAAAGTATGACATGCGTTCAAAATTCATCTCTATGCATTCATAAAAAAATATGATATACGTTTATGTTCATCAAAAAGTATGACATGCATTCAAAATTCATCTCTATGCATTCATTAAAAAGTATGATATGCATTCATCAAAAAGTATGACATGCGTTCAAAATCCATCTCTATGCGTTCATCAAAAAGCATGGCATGTATTCAATTCCATCCCTACATGAGCATCCACCAAAAAACATGACATACGTTTAAGTCTATCCTTACGTATTCGTTAAAAAGTATGACATGTATCAGCCTGTGCATTCATCCAAAAGTATGATGTGCATTTATGGTGGACTTATACAGTATATACCAAACGACATGTCTAACAAAATGCACTGACAAATGTTCAGGTGATTACAAAAGAAAAGGTGTTCCGAAGTAGAAGCACAACATTTCGGAAGGTTTGTCGTCCAGAATCCAAACACTCTGCAAAAGAAATGGCGTACACCCCATAAAACCCAAATTGTCATCCGTAGACAACAAAAAATAGAGAATGGGGCACTGAATCACCCTCGACCTCCCTAATCAACCATGAACCTTTTTCAAAATCACAAAGAATAGGGCAACAACCCACCCTCGACCAATCTAATTAATGTCAGCCTGACTCAACCTCTTCAAATCGTAAAAACTGGGGCAACGACCCACTCTACGCCTCCAATTCAATTGCAAACTAGCTGATCCATTCAAGAAAAATTGACCTGTAGATGTTTGACCTTCTAAATACCTCAAACCTTTCAAAAGGAGGCCTCACCCCCTCCAAAACCAAATTCAAGAGTCTAAGGAACCTCACCCAGAATTATATCATGCCAGTCAGAGGCAAAAGTCAACAATCAACACATTAAAGGATCATTACTCTCTAAAAATCTCAATCCAAGAAGCAGCTAATGTCATCTTCTCTAACATTCAAGACAAAAGAACTACAAGCAGATCCATTATATCAGCAAAGATTGGGTTTTAGAGTTTCCCCAGAAAAAGCAGAATGGGTTTTAGAGCTTCCTCCGAAAAAGCAAATTGGGTTTCCGAGCTTCCTTCGAAAAAGCAGATTAGGTTCTGAGCTTTTCTCGAAAAAGCAGATTGGGTTTCAGAGCTTCCTCTAAAAAAAGCAAATTGGGTTTCCGAGCTTCCTCTGAAAAAGTAGATTTAGGTTTTAAAGCTTCCTCCAAAAAAGCAGATTGGGTTTCTGAGCTTCCCTCGAAAAAGCAGATTGGGTTTCTGAGCTTCCCCCGAAAAAGTAGATTGGGTTTCACAGCTTCCCCCGAAAAAGCAAATTGGTTTTCAGAGCTTCCCCAAAAAAGCAGATTGGGTTTTGAGCTTCCTCTGAAAAAGCAGATTTGGGTTTCAGAGCTTCCTCCAAAAAAACAGATTTGGGTTTCAGAGCTTCCCCCGAAAAGCAAATTGGGTTTCAGAGCTTCCTCCGAAAAAGCAGATTTGGGTTTTAGAGCTTCCTCCAAGAAAGCAAATTTGAGTTTTAGAGCTTCCCCCAAAAAAACAGATTGGGTTTCAGAGTTTCCTCCAAAAAAGCAGATTTGGGTTTTAGAGCTTCCCCTTAAAAAGCAGATTGGGTTTCAGAGCTTCCTCCGAAAAAGCAGATTGAGTTTCAGAGCTTCCTCCAAAAAGCAGATTTAGTTTTCAGAGCTTCCCCTGAAAAAGCAGATTGGGTTTCAGAGCTTCATTCGAAAAAGCAAATTGGGTTTCAGAGCTTCCCCTGAAAAAGCAAATTGGGTTTCAGAGCTTCCTTCGAAAAAGCAGATTGGGTTTACGAGCTTCCTCCGAAAAAGCAGATTGGGTTTCAGAGCTTCCCCCGAAAAAGCAGATGGGGTTTCCGAGCTTCCTTCGAAAAAGAAAATAGGGTTTCAAGCTTCCTCCAAAAAAGTAGATTGGGTTTTAGAGCTTTCTCCAAAAAAGTAGATTGGGTTTCAGAGCTTCCTCCGAAAAAGCAGATTATGTTTTCGAGCTTTCCTCTTTAAAAGCAGATATCAATCTTGAACCTCCCCAGAGAAGCAGCATTCCGTCAGACGGAGCGTCTGTTCAAGAAGACTCAGTTTCAAGATATCAACCTTGAACCACCTCTCAGAAGCTACGTCAGCAAAAATCCTATTTTGCCCACAAAAGCAAAACTCGACAGTCAAGCAAACACCAAGTATTCCAATCTCAAGAAATCTCAATCTAGGAGGGCACAAATGTCCCCCTTTCAAGCTTCGAGACATAAGAATTACAAGCATGAAACAGTCTCTGATGATTCCACAGGCTCAACCATCCCTAAATCTTCGAGGTAAAGCCCAGGTATAATTCTAACCGAATTGTCTCAAAATCAATTTTAAAAAACAAAAACCCTTGCTTTCTTTCAAATCCAAAAATTCAGTTTCCAAATATCCAAAAACTTGTAAGGTTTCATCTACAAAAACTTTCAAATTTCAATGTTAGTTTTAGAAGCTTTCAAAACTATTTTTACAAAAAGTTTCAAACTCAAAAGATCAAAGCTCTTGCTTACTTTCGAAAGTCAAAATCAATTTTCATATCCAAAAAAGAAATAAAAAATAAAAAATTTCCGCTAAAGTTTCAAATTTCAACTCAATTTCAAAGAGTAAAAGTCCTGCTGTCTTTCAAAAATACCATCAAGTTTAAAAACTTTCAAAGGTTCAAGCTTCAAGCCAAGATGAATTTCCTAAACATTTTGTTTTCAAAAAATTCAGATTTCAAGTCAAAACAAATTTCCTATATGAAAGTGTCTAGTCAAAATGAATTCTCTATGCATTTTGTTTTCAAAAGTTCAAGTTTTGAGTCAAAATGAATTTTCTATACATTTTGTCTTCAAGAGTTCCCAAGTTTCGAACCAAAACAAGCTTTCTAACCCTCATAAAAAAAATATAGTAGTTTTTGAATTTCAAGTTCAAATGAATCCCCTTCAAATGGTTTTCACCTTTCTAGGTTTTCTAACTTTTCCCTTCAAAAAGTTTGATTTTAAAAGTACCCTCTAGGTTTTCTAATTTTCCTTTAAAAAGTTTGACTTCAAATCATTTCTCGGGTTTTTCAAAAACTTTTTCCTTCAAAAAGTTTAATCTAAAAAAAAAAAAAAAAATTATCGGGTTTCTTGAGCTTTTCCTTCAAAAGCTCTGTTTTTCAAAAAATTTCGAGTTCTCAAGATTTTGCCTCAAAAAGCCTAGCTTTCCAATATTTTTGGAGTTTCTTGAGCTTTCTCCTTCAAAAGCTCTGTTTTCTAAATATTCTTTGGGTTTCTCGGCTTTTTCCTTTAAAAACTCCGTTTTTTAAAAGAATTTCGGGTTTTCAGGCTTTCACCTCAAAAAGCCTAGCTTTCCAAAATTTTTGGGTTTCCCGAGCTTTCTCCTTCAAAAGCTCCATTTTCAAAACTAGGTTTCTCGAGCTTTCTCCTTCAAAAGCTCAACTTTCAAAATTTTGGGTTTTCTAGCTTTCGCCTCAAAAAGCTCAACTTTCAAAATTTCGGATTTTCTAGCTTTCGCCTCAAGAGGCTTAACTTTCAAAATTTCGGGTTTTCTAGCTTTCGCCTCAAAAAGCTTAACTTTCAAAAATGTGGATTTTCTAGCTTTCGCCTAAAAAAGCTCAATTTTCAAAAGTCTGGGTTTTCTAGCTTTCCCCTAAAAAAGCTTAACTGCCAAAATTTTGGGTTTTCTAGTTTCGCCTCAAAAAGCTTAACTTCTAAAATCTCGGATTTTCAAGCTTTTGCCTTAAAAAGCATACTATCAAAAAAGTTTTCAGGTTTTCAAAACTTTCTCCACAAAAAGTTTAATTCCAAAATCAAATTCTAGGTTTTCAAACCTTTATCCTCAAAAGTTTCATTCCAAGTTTTAAAAGTTTTCCAAACCCTTCCAATTCAAATCCAAATCCCTCCATTACAGAAGGCCATTTTGAAATCATTTAAAAAAAAAAAAAATCCTTAATCTTCCTAAAGGAGTGTCATTCCATTGGTCAGAATGTCGGTTCAGGAAAAATTTCAAGATCATTTCAAAATCAACTTTTCAAAATTCCAAAATTCAAACAATCTAGTTTTCAAAACTTAAAATTCCAAATTCCAACCACTCCGGTCCCTTCGATTGCCTCGCACTTCCTTATTATTTTTCTGCCTTCGACAAGCAAAGATAGAAAAAGAGGGGCAGCTGTAAGCACCCTATTTTTGCCCGTTCGGCAATCTCCGGCCCGACCGGATGTAGTCTTCAAACATCACAACACATGCAGGTTCAAGATGAGCCTTTCAACCTATAATCTAGCCAACTGGTCACTTCGCGGGTCCATAAGGACCCGCTGGAGCCATAAGCACCATTATTCTAGGCAACTTTCCGGACCAGGCGATCTTGGAAACCAACGCCATCCCGGTAGCTTCCCGGGATTGGGCGATCTTGGGGACCAACACCTCATCAAAGTCCAGACGGTTCACTTCTGGCGCTCGCTAGCCCGACAATGTAGAATGTCTGTCATTTGGTAGTTCTCTGAGACCAAACGTTCTCAGAGGCCAACACCACCCTTCCAGGTAGTTTTCTGGGACCAGGCGTTCTCAGGAACCAACACCACCCCTATAGGTAGCTCTCTAAGACCGAGCGTTCTTAGAGACCAACACCACATAGGTAGTTTTTCGAGACCGGGTAGTCTCGGGAACCAACACCTAGGTCAACACCGGCGCCTGCTAGCTCGACTCGGTGAAAAATGACCATACTTGCCCCTTGGGCCTCCAGGCACGTTTTGGAAAAGTTTAAAATCCCTCAAAACGATACGTCCACCCTTCCAAAATGTTACTACACTGTTAGGCGTCTCCTGTACGCCATTTTGTCCAATTCTGGTCCCATTCTGGCCAACTCCAGTCAAAATGACCGTTTTGCCCCTAAACGCCTTAGCACGGCACAAACCCTGCCGAACGGTAAAAGACTCTCCCAAAACCGTCCCTGAACAACCCTACATGCTTAACATAACACATCTAACCATTTCTTGACCATTTCCAGTCAATCCTGGCTAAAGTGACCGTTTTGCCCTTGGCAATCCAAATATGCCCCGAAACAGCACTAGTCCTGGGATTTCGAGCAAAGGGTTTCACCATACACCCGTGTTTAACCCGAGGAGGACCCTACGATACTAAACTCACACGACTCGATAAAAGTTCCCTGAAGCGTTTCACAGACGCTTCGCCTAAATTGTCTTTTCTCCCGATCCCATGGTTATAACGCACCGTCAACTGACTTGAGAAATGCGTAAATCATGGAATCCTCGAAAGCTCGTTCATAGATCTTTCCATCGATACGGCTCGATCAGATAGATTGCTTCCTGAAGCCCTCCATTGTACGGTGTAAAAACTACAACTTTCAGTAACCCCTGGAGCATCTGGCAGACGCTCCGCCAGGGTTAACTTTTTCTCGGATTCCCTAATCAAGACGCACCATCAAACGACTTGAGAAATGTGTAAATCTAGGAATTCTCGAAAGTATTTTTAGAATACTTTCCATCGGTACGGTCCGATTGAAAAGATCGCTTCCCGAAGACATTGATCATGTAATACGAAAATAGCCACTTTCGAACACCCACGGAGGGTATCACAGATGCTCCGCAAAAGTGTCCTTTTATGCATGCTTCCCAAGGCGATATCCCATGTTTCCAAACACAACTCGAACTCTCTGAAAACATGAAAGTTCACGAGAAACCCTAAGAGAGCACTGTGGGTGCAACCAATTCCCCCGGAATTTTCCTGATTGACTCAATTATCAAGACAAAGTTTGGACAAAACTTCCTGGGGATGGAGCGTATGCTACATGCACTCAAATTTTGATCAGATCGACTAACTTTCGATCAACAGCCGAGATTTAACCAGTACACAGGGTGCCACGTGTCATTCTAGCAATGGAACAATACATGCGCATGTCCTACATGCACTAGGTCAAATTTTGGCCAAGCGCATATAGGACATGCGCCAGGCCTATTCCAGATTGCCTATAAATACCAGGGCACCCCTTTGCATATTCCAAGTCCGAAATTAATGCGCAGCTCTGCTGAAACTGCTTTAGAATCTCGAATCCTTACTTATATTCCACCCCTCCAACAATTAGGCTAGATTCCACCTCCCTCAAGCCTATACACTTCACCTACAAGGCCTTATACACCACTACACACTCTATTCTAGCCCCTCAAGCCCTCTTGAAGTCATTCAAGCTCCAATCAAGACATCCATTAAAGACTACAAGTGTGTTGAAGGCAAAAAGTGGTATCCCTTTTACATTTGTGTCTTCCCCCACTCTTCTCTTCTCCCTTCTAGCCTACTTAGGCTATTCTCTATTTTAATCGCCATCTACAACCCCCCCATTCTTGCATGCTTGAGCCAAGAGGGCTCTTAGATCATGCCTAGAGGAAAGCAAGTGAGAGCCACAGTGTAGGGGAACCTCTCACTAGCCTACTTTGAGATGGTATGACCTAGGAGACCCTTGTTTATGTGGTGTAGCCTAAAAGCCTTGTATGTGACCATGACCCCTTGCATATTACTATTTTGATCATGTCTTGTATGCTTGGCTTCATTTTATGCTTATTGTCATGTTGTATGATGCTTACATTACTCTTAAACTCTATGGCACTTCCAAGCTCTATATTCTTTCAAAAATTGTTCCAAGAGTTGGCTCCTTGAAGCTTAGGATGAGATCTTAGAAAATCCCCTACTAACCCCTTAACTCTCATTTTGGGTATCATTGCATTTTCACTTGCATAAGGGTTGCTTTCCAATTCTCTAATTTCTAAGGTTTCCATTCTTCTAAGGGTAGTGATTGGAATGGTCCCATGGAACCCTCTCTTGAGTAGTTTTCCTTTATTTGGCCATAGGAACCCTCTCTTGATGGAATGGCCTCCTACAAAAATGGTTTTCAAAACTCTTTTAAAAAATGGTTATCAAAAAATGCATTCTCTCTATCTTTGTATTAAAAATGGTGCCTTAAAAAGTTATCATCACCATGTTGATTTTTGGACCCCTTACACTCTTGTCAAGATTATGGTTATAATGGCCATGAGGAAACTTTCCTTGGAATGGTCTCCAATCACCAACCATATAAACCATACTCTTGACTAGAGTCAAAATTTTTATGGAAATGATCTTCAAAAGGGTTGTCAACCAAAGTCCTTTGCATTCCAAAAGTGCATGAAACCACCTTTCAAAACTATCTTCTGATCCAACCCTAGGTTAACTTGACCCTAGTTGTCCAACCCTAGGTTAACTTGATCCTAGTTGACCAACCCTAGGTTAACTTGACCCTAGTTATCCAACTCTAGGTTAACTTGACCCTAGTTCATTCACCTTAGGTTAACTTAACCCTAGTTAGCTAACCTTAAGTCACCTTGACCCTAGGTTAACCTAACCCAAGTTAGTGAACCTTAGGTCATCCTTAACCATAAGCTAACCCAACATAGGTTAATATGCTTCGAGGTTTCAACTTATGAACCCTTTTTGAATGATCTTTCAATTTTAAACCATTCTCATTACCTATTTCTCCAATACCTCCTACTCACATGATTTCAAAAAATCAACTCCATAAACTTTTCAAATGTTTCTACACTTCATCTTTAAGGCATTTCTAAAAATATTTTCAAAATGTCACAAACCTAAGGTGTCCCTAGCCCTTTCACGATTAGGGATTCTAAGGACAAGTGACAAATCAAGAACAACCTCTAAGGTTGTCCATATTAGGATTCCAAACCCTTAACCATTTCCAAAAACCATTTTAAAAAACTAATTCATCAAAACATTCAAAAGTCATGCCTCCAAGGTTTTCAAAACAAGACTTCAAAAACACTTTCAAGTTCTCTTGAGTCATGCCAAAGCATTTTTCCAAAACTCCCTTAAGTTGATGCAAAAACATTTTCAAAACACTCCACTATCCAATTTCAAGTCAAAACTTCCAAGACCACAAAGAGTCTTCAACTTCCAAAGGTCTCAAAGTGTCTTAAACTTTTTCAAAGACCTTAAAGTGTCTTAAACTTTTTCAAAAGATCTCAAAGTGTCTTAAACTTTTCCAAAGATCTCAAAGTGTCTTAAACTTTTCCAAAGATCTCAAAGTGTCTTAAACTTTTTGAAAAAACCTCAAAGTGTCTTAAACTTTTTCAAAGACCCCAAAGTGTCTTCAAACCTTTCAAAGGCCTTAATGCGCCTATTTACCATCGGGCTCTTGCCCGAACTACAAATGACCTGATTCTAGCAAAATGAGATACGTAGGCAACCTAAAATGGTGCGGTCATAACTTTTATTTCAACCCCAATCCTTTTTTCAAAAATTCCAATCAATTCAAAGTTTCTATTCCAAACTCTTTCAAAACCCCTATTATTTTTAAACTTCTTCCAAAAACTTGCGTCATGCATCATCCATCCGAAAAGTGATGACTAAACCTCATTTTCAAAATTCTAAAGTGGATATTAAGTGGACAATGGTAACCGGTTATTCTAGTAAGTGAACCAGAGGTGATTAGACATGTAGGTACCGAAAGGGCGGGCTAGGGTGATGATCTTAGGATATCTTTCCTACACGTAACCAACCCCCGAACCATAGATTTCTGTTTTCAAATGACCAAAATGGAGTTATTTTCCAAAAGGGCTTAAATATTTTCAAAGGTTGCTAAACAACCTATTTCCTTAAAAGCCCTCTCTTGATGGAGTTTTCAAAACCTTTTCCAAAAACCCTAGGTTTAGTATTCGGATTAACACTTAGTTTTAGGTGCCCTAACTCACCTTAATCAAGTTAGGTGGCGACTCCTATTTTTCCAAAAGCCCTTATTCAAAATTAATTTTAAATTCAAACCTAGTCGCACTTGTCATTTTAGGAGGATGAGTTCTAGTGACAGAGTTTCGTACTTTTTGTCTCCAAGCCCAAAGGACCTTGGACACCTTAAAAAGTGGGGTGCGACAGGTGGTATTTGATTTCTTCTTCTTCCCAGCATCCTTGGATGATTCTTTGTTGATTTTTCATTCTCTTGTGCTTTGTCACTTTAGGGGTTGACACATTTAGGGTTTTCTTTCTTTTCTTCGATATATTAGATTTGGGAGCCATTAAGGTTTTGAAATGGAGGTTGAAGATTGTTGAAGATGACATAGGCTGGATTGAAATGGATAAAAATAGAGATTTGAGGGAAGTTTTGTAGAGATTTTGGTGGAGGTGGCAATTAAGAAATTAGTTCATCAAGTGTGGAGAGAGATAGAGAAAGATGAGGAAAAATATAAGTTATGCTATAAAATAGGGTATATTTAAAGGTGCTGAGCAACTGACCAAAGGGGTTGACTCCTTACTTCATGGTGTTGACACATTTTTTGTCAAAATGCTTCCTGAGCAATCTGTTAAAATGGGTCGACTCATTGGATATGGGGGCTCGACACATTTCAACAGAGTCTATCAAGAGCCATTGTTCATAGTACATGGGTCAACTCCTTGAGGTAAGGGTCGACTCTTTTTCTGATGAAATGCAGAAATGACTTATGAATGGCACCTCAATGCAACACACTATCTCACATCAACTTGGAATGACTCAAGCATATGTTTCACAGGAGTTAATCATGATAATGGATTGCTTATTCCCAATTCTCTCCTAATAATACAAAATCTATCTTCATTCAAATATTTTGTGAATATATCAACAAATTGTTGGTTTGTGCTAACAAAGTCAAGTTTAATATCACCTTTTTGCATATGATCACATATAAAATGATGTCTAATTTCAATATGTTTTGTGCGAGAATACTGAATGAGATTCTTGGTCAAGTTGATAGCATTTGTGTTATCACATCTAATGGGGATGTGTGCAAAGGTCAGTCCAAAGTCCTCTAGTTGGTGCTTGCTCCAAAGGACTTGAGCACAATAGCTTCTAGCTGCGATGTACTCAGTCTTAACTGTGGAAAGTGCAACCAAGTTTTTTCTCCTACTAGACCATGAAACAAGCATATTGCCAAGAAATTAACAAGAGCCACTTGTGCTATTTCTATCAATTTTATCACCAGCATAGTCAACATCCGAATAGCCAATCAAATTGAAAGATACACCCTTATGATACCATAATCCAAGGTTAGGTGTGTGTTTGAGATATCTAAAAATCCTTTTAACAGCTACAACATGTGATTCTTTGGGGTTAGATTGAAATCGAGCACACAAGTATACACTAAACATGATATCAAGATTAGTAGTAGTTAGATAGAGTAATGAGCCAATCATACTTCTATATAGCTTAGTATCTACAGAGATACCTTTCTCATCACTATCAAGCTTTGTTGAAGTATTCATGAGAGTACTCAATGGCTTTGCATCCTCCATACCAAACTTCTTGAGTAAGTCTTTGATTTACTTAGCTTGGTTTTTGAAGATGCATTCATATGATTGTTTGATTTGAAGTCCAAGGAAGAAGTTGAGTTCTCCCATCATGCTCATTTCAAGCTCATCCTACATACACTTAGCAAATTCCTTGCAAAACTTCTCATTAGTAGAGCCAAATATGATGTCATCCACATAAATTTGCACAATAAGCATATCATGGTCTCTAATCTTTATAAAAAGTGTTACATCCATCTTTCCTCTTGTAAAGTCATTTTTAGTAAAAAATTTACTCAATCTTTCATACCAAGCCCTTGGGGCTTGCTTTAAACCATAGAGAGCTTTTGTAAGTTTGAAAATATGATTTGGAAGTAAAGAATTTTCAAAATCAGGAGGTTGTTCAACATACACCTCTTCAGATATAAAACCATTCAAAAATGCACTTATCACGTCCATTTGATAAAGTTTGAAATTTTTGAAACATGAAAATACAACCAACATTCTAATAGCCTCTAACTAACTACAGGTGCATAGGTGTCATCAAAATTAATTCCTTCTTCTTGATTATAGGCTTGAGCTACAAGTCTCGCCTTGTTTCTAACTATAATTCCAGATTCATTCATTTTGTTATTAAACACCCATTTGGTTTCAATTATAGGATGATCTTCAAGCCTAGGAATAAGGTTCCAAACCTCATTCCTTTCAAATGGGTTTAACTCTTCTTGCATGGCTATAATCCAAAACTTATCATTTTTAGTATCTTAAAAATATTTTGGTTCAATTTATGAAAGAAAAGCAAGATGATTACATACATTACTAAGAGATGATCTTGTTCTTACCCCTTATGATGGATCACCTAGTATTTGCTCTATTGGATGTATGTGGACAAACTCCCATTCATTAAGCAGCCCTTCATTCACATCTTGTTGGTTTGATGGAATGTTTTAGTTTCCTTTCTCTTGTGATAGAGTTTCGCTTTGAGTTTGATTGATGTTCAACTTGTCCATGTTATGCTCCATATCATTTACATCATCACTTACAATATTTATGGGTAAAAAGTTTTATTCATCAAAGGTAACATGAACTGATTCTTTAACAACTAAAGTTTTCTTATTAAAAACTCTATAGGCCTTGCAATGTGTGGAATAGCCAAGAAAGACACCCTCATTAGATTTTGTATCAAACTTGTCAAGATTGTCCTTATTGTTATTCAACACAAAGGTCTGGTGATACATGGTGATACACCATATGGAAACAACATATGGAAAGGATTTTGCATCAAACTTGTCAAGGTTATCCTCATCAGAAGCATGGTCATACACCATATGGAAACAACATCCCCAATCAAAGTAATCCATCCTTGTACTCTAACCCATTATCCACTACAGCACAAAAATACAATACCCAATATCGTTATCGATATGAACTTTGCATCTTCTATACTACACCCTTCAAATTCCAAGCTTTGCACCGCCCATCCCTTCGAGCCTTTAACTTTCATGCAAAAAACCCAGAACCGTGGCCTAGATTACAATCTTAATAAAGTCCTCTCCGATTGAAAAAGGGATTGCTTAATCCAAATGAGCCAGACATGTTGCTAGGGCTAAGGAAGGACACTAAGGGACAAAACCCTACTGGAAGAACAACTAAGAATAATGTGGATCTAAACCCTATTGAGAGCAACATTAAATTTGTGCTTGCATATCACATTGATTCTCAAAACCTCATAACTTAGCCTACATTAGGGTCCTAAAGCAAAGTCTCCTCAGATTGAAAGACTGGTTGCTCATCGCTTTGCTAAAGTTCATTTAAGTCGTTACATAAGCCCCTCGAGGGTTGAAAGTTCAAGCCAAATGATCCTAGACACTGACTTAGGTAGAAAGTCAGAGTCAATTTGAAGGATAAGAAAGGTACAAAATGCTATTATCATTCGATCAGGGTACAGTTGAGCCTAAATGAGAGGCCAAACCCTTGAAAAAGGAAGAGTTTCCTGTCCGAGGAAGCAAAGCTCAACAACACCCCATCTATTTTTTTAGTTAATGTATCTCTCACATGTGCATGCATGTTACAAAAATTTCAACACGAGCTTCGCATACATAGGACATAACTCCCTGTAGAAACAAAAGTCACCAATACAATCTAATATCGTATAAAAAACATGTAATAAACATAAATCATTAACATCATGATAGTCCTAATTGTGTCCTTGTTCATGCATCTATCTATATATCTAGTTGTTTGAATCATAAACATCCATCCTGTTTAAAGATTACAAATAAAATGGACTGACAAAAAACTAAAATACCTATCCAAGACATGGTGCAGAAGAGAAGTTGGGCCTATGACAAGGGCACTCATCAAGAGTCAAAGTCATTGCCTAGGTTAAAATCTCCAAAACCCGGCTTAGGAGGAGGCGGCTGACTATTGGAAGCATTAGCATCCTGCAAGGAAGAAGAGCTTGAATCAATAAAGTAGACGAATAACTAAACAACGCCAGAATAAAAGAGAGAGAGAGAGAGAGAGAGAGAGAGAGAGAGAGAGAGAGAGAGAGAGAGAGAGAGAGAGAGAGAGAATAACATACCCTGCCACCTCCCATCTAAGCTAATCATCTGGTCAAAGTGGCTACCTCAGCATAATACTGGTACCTCTCCATCTGGAACTAGTCTCTCTCAGTCTAAGACCAGTCTCTCTGATCCCTTATGGCAGCAAACTAGGCCTAAGGCACAAATCCCCTAGCTCGATGCTACAAGTCTACTACCTCTTGGCCCATAGCATAACCTCTGACTACCACCTCGAATTGGGTGAAGGCACCTATGGAGTGAGTCCCGAAATGTGTCACGTAGTTAGTCTCTGAAGAATCAACACCTGACTGATGCTCTCTGTACAGAATATGGACTCCCTCGACCAAAGCTCCAAGCATATACTCAGGTGGAGCCCTAGCTGACCAGAACTCCTCGTGGAACTGGCGCTAATGCCGGTCTTCCAAATAGGACTCCCACGACTCATCACTAAGAAAGAAAATCCTCAATAAAGACATCAGGACTAGATACCTGACTACCTCGTAATGAACTGATCTAACAAAGGCCGCCAAGTTAGATCCTTCACCTCTATTAACTCTAGGTTTGCCCGTATTGTTACGAAGTCAGTCATCTCAAATTGGTGGGCCACTTGGTCACGAGCCCATCTCAAAGCCCAATGATAAAGGTTAGCCTCTACTAGCTCTAAACTGTGAACCGGTAAATACTTATAACTCCACCAGACCAGAAAAGGCTAAAACCCGGTCACACTACCCTAGCGAGAGGAAGTCTGGATCTGGATAGATCTGAGGAAGCAACCAAAAGAGAAAGACCCCCAGTCTAGCTCTGGCAAGGCTGCAAAGTCAGCTGCCACACTTACCAATCGGAAAGGGACGATCGACTTCTTGTTGCAAAAGTAGCTAAAAACAATATACCGAACCAGTTGTCACCTCATAATGTCTTGCCGCTCAGGTGGTGGCTCAACAGAGAATGTACTCTCATCCCGACTCAGCTAAGACATAGGAAAAGCAAAGCAGTTAGAGGTGGCAAGTCCAACAGAGTGCAAGCCTCGTGTAAGCACCCCATTTTTGACCGCTCGACAGTCTACACTCCGTCCAGACTTGTTTTCAAGTCATTGTGGACATATTCCAATCGAAACCAATCCTCTAGGTCCAAATTCCGTCTTTCCATTGCTTCGCGGGTCTGTTAGGCCCAAATAGAGGCAAAATGACCAAAATGCCCTTAGGGGCATTGTCCTTTCTTATTTCAATTCCAATCCCTCTCTCGAGACAGTTTATTCCTCGAGACGGTCCGAGTAGCAAAACTACTCACAAAACTGTTAGAGTGGCGGAAACACTCACAAAACCGTTAGAGTAGTGGAAATACTCACAAAACCGTTAGAGTAGCGGAAATACTCACACCGTTAGAGTGGCGGAAACACTCAAAACCCAGGCACGTCTCTTTGGAGACGGTAAGACCCCTTTCCAACCCCTCTCTCAAGACAGTTTATTCCTCGAGACGGTTCCAATCCAGGCACGTCTCTTCGGAGACGGTAAGACCCCTTTCCAATCCCTCTCTTGAGACAGTTTATTCCTCGAGACGGTCCGAGTAGCAAAACTACTCACTCAACCGTTAGAGTAGCGGAAATACTCAACCCCGTCCGAGTAGCAGAAATACTCACAAATCATCAACCCCATCCGAGTAGCGGAAATACTCACAAATCAACCCCGTCCGAGTAGCGAAAATACTCACAAATCATCAACCCCGTCCAAGTAGCGGAAATACTCATACCGTTAGAGTGGCGGAAACACTCAAAACCTAGGTCAACACCCGTGTCTGTTAGCTCACTCCGGTGAAAAATGACCAAATTACCCTTTGGACCTTTTCCGGTCAAGATGACCATTTTGCCCCTAGGCATCCGGATGCCCCGAGAACCACACCGGCTCTGGGTATCAAACCGGTAACCTCTTGAGAATACTTTTTAGAGTATTCTCAATCTTCCTTTACTTTTCTGGATCATTCCGAGTTAGTTCCGGCAAACCGGGTATAAAATGACCATTTTGCCCCTGGAGGGCCGGTCTCCTTCTTCGACCACACCGGCTCTGGGTATCAAACCGGTAATCTCCCGAGAATACTTTTTATAGTGTTCTCGACCTTCCTTTACCTTTTCGGACCATTCCGAGTTAGTTCCGGCAAACCCGGCACAAAATGACCATTTTGCCCCTGGTGGGCCGGTCTCCTTTTCCGACCACACCGGCTTTGGGTATCAAACCGGGAACCTCTGGGAACATTCTAAATAATGTTTCCAGATCCCAAGTCTTTTTTCGAGACAATCCGGGTTCGCCCCGGCAGTTTTCCGGCCCGATTGACCGTTTTGCCCCTAAAGGCCCGGTCAACCTTTCCGACCCACCTTATCCTCACTTTCCGAGTCAAATACCTCCAGGACACTGTTTTAAGTGTTCCTGCTCTCTTCCGGCCTTCCGGGTCATTCCCAGCTCCTTCAAATCATTCCCGGACTTTCCGGAGTCACTCCTAGTGAAGCCAGGCTAAAGTATACATGGTAGTCACTAGTATAGGCGCCCATATCTAGTCAAAGATACGTTGTTTGCCGACCTTAAATCTTTCCTAATTGGCTGGCGCCACTACTAGTGGCGCCAAGCCAAAAAATGACCTGGCGCCACTCCTAGTGGCGCCAGTGTGGAATTTGGCCTAGCGCCACTGCAACAGGCGCCAGGTTTGTCTTCCCTCTATAAATACAGAGCCTCGTTCAACGTAAAAGGGGTCTGCAAACTTAACCTAGAAATCACACAATTCGATATACAGAGCTCGAGCACCTCCAAAACCCTAGCCTCCCTAGGTTTTCCCAAACCCTAGCCACTATACACCAATCCTAGCCTCCTATACACTCATACACTCCCCCATACACTCATACACTAGCCTTCAACCACTCTTTGAAGACTTGAAGAGCTGCCATCCAAAGCTTGAAGACAACTCTTGAAGACTAAAGGTGAAGATCAAGACAAAGACCAAAGACCGAAGACAGCGCGGCTAGCAAAATAAAGAAGACATACGGTAGGTTTTCTCTTTAATTTTCTGCACTTCCCCCCTCTCTCTTCTCTCTCCAACCCACTTGGGTTTTCTCTATTTTAATCCCCCATCTCTTTCCCCCCCTTTCTTTGCATGCTTGAAAAAAGGGGATTCCCGGTCCATGTGTAGGATTGGACTATTGGAGAGTCACCGTGTTGAGGGCTTTCTTCTAGTCTAACCAGAGACCATGTGCGTCCGACCCCCTTGTTATGTGGTGAAGCCTTAACCTTGTATGTCCACGACCCCAAATTGCATTGTGCATATCATAATCTTGCATCTTCCAAAATTCGTTTTCAAAAAGTTGTTTTCAAAAATCGTTTTCAAACTTGTTTTCAAAATTGCATCAAAACCTCTTTTTCAAAAACATGTTTTCAAAATCGCAATCCTAGGGTGATTCTAGCCTTTTCATGGCTAGGGTTGCTTTAGGAAAGTGTTACATTAAAAGTGACCTTTTGGTCTATATTTTCAAATCTTGTTGTTTTCAAAACCGCTTTCCTAAAGTGGTTCTAGCCTTCTTATGGTTAGAATTGCTTTAGGAAAGTGAGATGTTTTTACACCTTCTAAAAGCTCTCTTCAAAAATCTCTTCCTAAAAATCTCTTTTTTAACATACTTTCCTAAAACTCTCCTTTTCAAAATTGTTTTCAAAAACTCCCTTCCAAAATCTATTTTTCAAAACTCTCTTTTTCAACTTCTCTCCAAAATTCTCTCCTTAAAATCCACTTTCTAAAAACATTCCCCGCAACTCTTTCCAAAAACTCTCTTCCCAAAATTTTTCTTCTAGAAACTCTCCTCTAGGATCTTCTTTCCAAAATTTACGTTTCTAAAAACGCACTTTCCAAAACTCCTTCTCTTTAAAATCTTTTTCCAAAAACTCCCTCTTCAAATTCACTTTTCAAAAGTTCCTCCCTAGGATTCCCTTATAGAAAACCTTCGTTTCTAAAAACGCACTTTCCAAAAACTCTTTCCTTAGAGCCCAAGTCAAGCCCTAGAACCCACAATTAGGAAACCCTAAATTTTCTTCCCAAAAATATGGTTTTCAAACTTTGCCCCAAACCTAGGTTTCCAAAATCTCTTGTTTTCACATCAAAACTATACATGTTTCCAAAACCTCTTTTCTACGTTAAAATTCCACACTTTCAAAACTAGGGTTTCTAGAATCTCCCATTTCTAAATCCTTGCCAAATCCTATCTTCCCTTTAGGAAACCAAATCAAATCCTCCCGTTTAGGAAACTAGATCATATCCTCCGTTTTTGGAAACAAAATCAAACCTCCTCTTTTCCAAACAAAATCCAATCTTTTCCTAATCCAAATCTTTCCTAATTCAAATCCTTCCTAAACTTCTGCTTTCCTAACCCTTAAGTTTCCAAAACTTGAACATAAAAATCTTTCCTAAAATTTTAAAATTCAACCCTTTCCTAATTTAACCCCCTTTCTAAATCTTAACTTTCCAAATCCAAACTTTTCCTAAACTCAAGCCTTTCCTAATTTCAAGACTTTCTAAAATTCAAACTCTAAAACTTTCTAAATCCTAAACTTTCTAAATTTCAAATCTTTCTAAAATTCTAAGCTTCCTAAATTCAAAACTTTCTTAAGTTAAATCTTTCTAAACCCAAATCTTTTAAACTCTAAACTCTCTTAAACTTCAAATCTTACCAAATCTAAGACTTTTCTAAACTCAAAACTTTCTTAATTTAAGACTTTCTTAAGTTGAAACTTTCTTAATTCAAACATTTCCTAAATTGAAAACTTTCCCTTTTTCAAATCTTTCCTAAAAAGAAACTTTCCTACTTTCAAAACTTCCCTATTTCAAAACTTTCTAAATTCAAAACTTTCCAATTTTCAAACTTTCCAATTTCTAAACTTTCCTAAATTCAAAACTTTCCTAATTCAAAAACTTTCCAAAAATGAAACTTTCCTAATTCGAAACTTTCCTAAATTGGACCTTTCCTAATTCGAACATCTCCTAAAATCCAATCTTTCCAAATCTTCCAAGCCAAGTCAAATTTTTCCTAGGTCTCTTCTCTTTCCTAAGTCTAGGTTTTCTTAAACCTTCTCTTTTCCAAAACAAATCCAAATATATCTTTTCAAATCAAAGTCTAATCTTTTTCCAAAATTTCAATTTCCAATCTCCTCTTCTAATCCCAAGTCAAATCTAGTTTTCAATTCAATCTCTTTCTTCTAATCAAACATTCTATTTTCAATCGGACTCCGGTCCGAACTACGACTGACCTGATTCCCCCAAAGGGATACGTAGGCAACCTTCATAGGTGCGGTCACAATACTTTTCAAACTTTCAATTCCACCCTTATGGGTGCGGTTTCCAATTCTCAAATTCCAATCTATTTTCAAAATTCCAAAATTTCTATTTTCAAACTTCTACTTTCAATTTTCAAACTTTCCAATTTCAGTTCTATTGCTTCAAATATATTTTCAAATCAAAGCAATCTCTTTTTAAACCTATTTTTCAATTCTTTTCTATTGCTTGCATATCATGCATCATATTTTTCAGACATTATTTTTCTAAACTGAATGGGATTGAACTATAGTTAATTAAAGACTCTCATAGGTGAATCTAGGGTAGATTGACATGTAGGTACCGAAAGGGCGGGGTAGGGTGATAGTTAGTGCGTCTTCCCTACACGTAACCAACCTCCGAACTTGGATCACTGTTTTCAAAGACCAAACAAAGTTATTTTTCAAAAAGGGCTAAATATTTTTCCAAAGGTTGCCAAACAACCTGTTTTTCTTAAAAACCCTCTCTTGAGGAGATATTTTCAAAATCGTTTTTCAAAACCCTAAGTGTAGTCTTCGGATTATGCTTAGTTTTTAGGTGACCTAACTCACCTTAATTAAGTTAGGTGGCGACTCCGAATCTTTTTCAAAAAGCCCTTTATTCAAACCTATTTTTCAATTCAAACCTAGTCGCACTCATTCTTTTAGGAGGGTGAGTTCTAACGAGAGAGTACAGCAGTTTTCCCGCTTGTGTGAGTATTCCTCGAGTGCGAAAAATCTGGGCGCGACAGCTGGCGACTTCGCTGGGGATACTTAGAGGGTTAGGCCGTAGTCATGTCTCTTTACCCTTTACCCATGTAGAGTCTTCAATTAACTTGGTTCAATCCTATTCACTTTAAATTTTCAAAACTAAATTTTCAAAATTGTTTTAAAAAAAAAAATGCATTTATTCATATTATCTTGTATTTTGTTTGTCATCCACATACTAACACTTGCATTTTTGTTTTGTAGGTGCACTTTATGTTTAAATTTTATTAACTGCTTTGCATGAATGTGATGTACAGGATGAATGAGAGTTGTTGGGCCCTTTCCTTCACTTTTAAAAAATCACACACACACTGCATGTGCACTTGCATTCTGCATACTTGCATACCCTGATATGTCCTTTCTAGTTAGAAAGGGGGAACGACATATTGGTTGTGGGCAAGATGCTGTGTCAGTTTCTTCGCCTACGGCCTCTTGATGGTTCCCCCGCTCGGATCACCAACCGATCATGGCACCACCTCGGGGAGTGGGCCTAGGTTTGAAGATCCGGGGACCGAGCCTTTTTAGGACGCATTAGTCAACCCTCAACCTCATACTTATATAGACACCATGCATAGCCGAACCTCTGCCAGATTTAGGACACGAGCTCCATTTTCAAAATCACGGAGGAAAAGGGCGACTGCTCTTACTTTCATTTATACTTGTCTATTCCTGCTGTTATAATACTGTTATAATGCCTGTCTAATTGTTCATGCATGCATGTTTACTTTGATTGTACTTTCTCTCTTTATACTCTTTGCATATTCATGTTCATGCATTCAATATCCCATGACAAGACAAGAGTTCCAAGTAACTCAAGTCACTGCATTCTCATGCATATGATCAACCCATTGAGAGTGACACCAACGTTACTCTCCTTTGCATTGAACCTACCCAAACCCTAAGGGTTCCCGTGTAACCCTAAGGACTCATTGCATGCATCCCAATCCATTTCATAAGAGGGGCCCCAATCCCTCTATGCTCACGGAGATAGGGTTGCCAATAAGACAAGGGGTAGTCAATGAACAAGGTCTCTCAGCGACCTCCTCGACATCAAATCCAAGGAAGGCGAATCCGAAGACTCAAGAGTAGTTTAGGGTTTCCCTTTTGTAAAAGTAGATAGGTGGAAGTCCAAAGGAAAATGTTCCCCCTCCCCCTATTAAAATGTATTTCAATTCTTTTGTATCTTAGACTCAAAATTTAATGTACTTCTTTATTTTATGAATGAATGCATGAATGGCCAAGGGTTCCTCCCTGACGGTAAGGTGTCTGCATGCAGGGGCAAACCCCCATCTCCAAAAGTGAGCCAATACATCATGTGTAGTCTCCCTCTCAAGCAGGGGCAACCCTAGGACATGCATTGCATAAAATTCTCTAAAAACCAAAAACTAACTTATGACTTGTGTTTTTGTCTTTTTCTTTTTTTCTTTTTATTTCTATTTACAGAAGTCACCTTGCACTGAGTCAACATTGCTCCCAAGAAAGCGCAACATCCACCTAGGGATCCTATTATCACTCGGCACAAAGCATCACTGATGGCCGCTAGCCCCGAAGAATCCTCTCAAGTCTCTCGAGAGGAAGTTAATGAAATGAGGACTAAGATGGATGAGATGCTCAAACTCATTCAAACTCTGGCCATGAAGGATGCTACTACAGTCCCGTCATCATCAACGACTTCATCTAAAGATCTTGAACCCGCTAATCCGAGGGTCTTGCTTCAGTCTGACAATGCTGGGAAAACCAAAGAAGATGCCAAAAGGGTCAATACTGAAGAAAAGGAGACCATATTGCTTTCACCTGTTACGAAAAGGCCCCTCTAGACCCTCTCAGTCTGAAAATCCAAGGGTTGGAGGATTCGTTGCGAAGTCTCCATGGCCATGATGCTTACGGATTCACCTCCTATGATGAGATATGTTTCTTCCCTAACCACCCGAGACCTGCTAAGTTTAAAATGCTTGACTTCCAGAAGTACGACGGTATCGGTAACCCTGTTGCTCATCTTCGTCTATATGTTGGAGCACTAAGTGGACATGGCAACGACCCGAAGCTCCTTATGCAGTTATTCCAACACAGCCTCACCGGGTCGGCTCTACAATGGTTCGCTCGTCTGGACTTAAGGAAGATCACAACCTGGATGGAGTTAGTCAATGCATTCAAAGCCCAATACCGTCACAACATCGATCTCACTTCCGATCGCTGGTCCTTGATGACAATGAGCAAGGGTGAGAAGGAGAATTTTAAAGCATACGCCCTAAGATGGAGGGAGGCCGCTGCACAAGTTAATCCCCCGTTGGAAGAAAAAGAGTATGTATAACTATTTATACATACTTTTCAAGGTATATTCTATGAGAAACTCTGCACAAGCGTGGGAAAAAGCTTCTCCGAACTCATCATGCAAGGGGAAATGATAGAAAATGGCCTCAAGACAGGAAGAATCACAGATCCCTATGCCAAGACTGGAGAAAATACTACCAACATAGCCAAGAAGGTGGCTACTACAAGGGCACAATCAGGAAGGAAAGCGAAGTGTCTGCTATTCTGCCTAGCCAACCACCTCAATATCGACCTCCGCTACAATCACCCCTAGTACTGCCCTTGCCCACCTTGACCATGCCTGCTCCAACCCCAAACTACAGTCCCACTGGGGCACAACCCAACTTCAATAGACCTACTCGACGTATCCGCACCTTTGATGCCTTAGCTTGCACCCAAACCGAGGCCTACCATAGCCTTCTAAAGAACAATA
The DNA here is from genome assembly GCA_033060915.1 of Euryodendron excelsum. Taxonomy (NCBI): domain Eukaryota; kingdom Viridiplantae; phylum Streptophyta; class Magnoliopsida; order Ericales; family Pentaphylacaceae; genus Euryodendron; species Euryodendron excelsum. Next base: position 32,896,930 of record CM065386.1, read on the forward strand.
TCTTGAAGCCCATCCCTGCTCACCCGTTGCCAAGCCCTCTACCCCTAACTTTCAATGCTGCCCTTACATGTGAGTATCATTCAGGTGGCCAGGGGCATGACACTGAAAGCTGCTTTGCTCTCAAGCACAAGATCTAAGACCTGATCAACAATAAGACCATCGATCTGCAGTCGGTAAAACCTGCTCCCACTCCCAATGTGACTGCTAACCCTCTGCCAGATCACACCGTCAATATGATACTAGTAGAAATGGAAGGCGAGGGAGTGTTTGACGAGCCTGAGGCCGAGGATTATGAGGACGATTGGGAGACTGAGGAAGAAGTTGACTGGGAGGAGGATCTCCCATTATGCCCAATTTATCATCATAACCTCGATGAAGTGCCTGATGCTTCTGACTGGCCCATTGAGGAGCCAATGTTCTTGGGAGATGAGACTACTAAAAACATGGTTGCTGATGGATGGGGTGCTGAGTTTTTGCATCCGAAATATGCTGCGGCCGAACGTCATTTGCTAGAGAGTCATTGGCCTACCAATGAGTACAACTATGAAGAAATGAGCTGGAGGATAGAGAGGCCAAGAGCACAAGCAAAGCCATTTGAATTGGAAGGGGGTGAGCTAGTCACCCTATTTACAGAAGAACCCGCTGCACAAAACAAGAGGGAGGCTGACAACCGCATCAACAATGTCAACGCCTGTGGAGCTCTAGGGGAAGCCTTTGCTTATCTCACCTTGGCAGAGGATCCAAGTCGCGAATGGAGCATCGAAGACGTGGGGATTGTCCCAAGGCCGTACTAAAATGGATTCCTTGCAAGAGCATACAAGAGAGGGGTGTTGTCACCCACTTTCTTTCTATCCCTTTTACTTCTTGTCTTTAAATTAATGTTTACATTTTCTTATTGCCTAAGAACCTTATGCTTTTCGTAAAAATAATAATAATAATCAAATGACAGTCTTTTATTCCATTGTTGTTGTCTTGTCTTCCTTGGGAATAGTAACCACTTCCTACGCAAGGGGCATGGTTTGTCTTATGGAATGATCCAACTTGAAGGGATGATAGCATGAGTTGACCACTCGCCAAATGATCAGCCTTCCACAGAGAGAGAGAATAAGGATGAGTGAGGATACTACCCAAAGGCAGCACTTGCAAGACTCTGAGGCTAAGCGATGTGTGGCCAGTTTATCAAGAGGAAGAGGAGCCATCTTTCATTCCCCCACATATAAAGAATAAATAAATAAATAAATGAACAAATGTGCTCATATTCCCTTTGCTTAACCCCTAGTGCCTCGCGGAAAGCGAAAATTTTCTTTGTTAACCCTGATCTAAGACTGTCCTCCCCACACTATGGCAGACAATAGTTGAGAACTCTAGGAGTGGTGTCCATCTCTATCATGCTAGGATAGTGTTGAAAAACTCTATGGATCAAGCAATTTAATTCAAAGTGAAGAAAGGCCTTCGTTTCATTTCCCCATACAGTCAAAAGCAACCCCTTGCCAAACGCGTTGAGCCACTTATCCTTTCTTAACAAAACCCCAACCTAGGAATCACCGCCCACACTGGGTATATTGTGCTACCAAGGGAAAAGGTTTAAGGGGAAAAGGGTTAAAGATTTGTTTCGTTTCGTAAAAGAAAAGAAAAGAAATAGAAAGGAAAAGCAAAAGAAAGGAGTTGCCAAGGGGCAAGAGGCCAAAAAAAAAAAAAATCCTTTAAGGAAAGGCCTGAAGAAAATTATGATTGAGTTATCTTCAAAAGCATATAAGAAGAGCAAATGAGAAGAAAGTTATGTCAAAAAGGTATATAGAAAAGGGTGAAAGAACAAGATTATTTGCACCCTAAGAAGTATGTGGTCAAAAGCAAGAGGAAAGTTTAAAGGTGATCCTAGGTTACAAGGAAACCCAGTAGGTACAATAGATTTGAGCCTTTACCTGTTCTTGCAAAACCCTGAAACCATGGCCTACATTACAACCCTATTAAAGTCCCCTCTGATTGAAAATAGGTTGTTTGATCTAAATGAGTTAGATACGCTGCCAAAGCTAAAAACAAAAAAAATGGATGCTAATCCTATTGAAAAACGGTTAAGGACAGTTTGGATCTAAACCCTGCTGAAACCAACATTGAATTTGAGCCTACATATCCCGTTGTTTCTAAAATCCCATAACCTGGCCTCCATTACGGTCCTAAGCAAAGCCTTCTCGGATTGAAATGACTGGCCACTTATCGCTCTGCCAAAGGTCAAGTAAGTTGTTGCTAAGACCCCGAGAGTCGAGAGTTTCAGCCCAATAACCCTATACACTAACCCTAAGACAAAAGAGTTGGGGGCGATCAAGAGGTTGAGTAAAGTACGAAATGCTATCATCCCATTAAGGTAAGGTTGAGCTAGAAGAGAAGCTAAACCCCCGAAGAAGAGGGAGTTACCATTCCCAAGGTTACAAGTCTAACAGCACCCTGTGTCATTCTATTAACATTTTTCTAACTGGTGCATATATATAAAAAAAAATCAGCATGAGCTTTGCATGTATAAGACATAACTCCCTGTAGAAATAGAAATCACCAATATCAACTCATATAATAAACATCTAACATCATCATACATCACATACCTCTGATCATATGTATATGTCTATCTGTGCATCTAAGTACCATAAACCTCCATCCTTATACAAAACTATGCAAAATAAAACTGTCTAACATCAATACATCTCAGGGACCAGGGGCAAAAGAGGATCAGAGTCTCCACAAGGGGCATCAATCACAGGTCAAAATCAATATCATCTGGATCAAAATCCCCGAAACCCGGCATCGGAGGAGGAGGATAACTACTCGAAGCACCACCATCCTGCAGGGAAGACAGAACCGAAATCAGCTGCATACAAAAGGAACTAAGCAATAGCAGAGCAATAAGGAGCAAGGAGAGAATAACTTACCCCCCCACCACCCATTTGAGACAACCGAGCCGTCAAGGAAGCTACCTCGGCCTGGTACTGGTCCCGCTCCATCTGGTACCGATCTCTCTGGTCTCTCACAGTAGTAAACTCGGCCTGGGGCACATATCCTCTAGCCCGGCGCCACAAGTCAACCACCTCCTGGCCAACAGCATACCCACCGACTACTACCTTGAACCGGGTGAAGGCACCAAACGAATGGGCTCCAAAGTGCGCAGCGTAATCCGCATCCAGAGGAAGCAAGAACTCGGCACCTGGCTGGCGCTCCTGGTAGGGGATGGGCACTCCGGCCACCAGAGCTCCAAACATATATTCTGGCGGAGCCCCTGCTGATCGAAACTCCTCGTGAAACTGTCTCCAGTGCCGCTCTCCAAGGTAGGACTCCCAAGTGTCATCATTGAGAAAAGCAGCTCTCGACAAGGACAGCGGGACCAAGTACCGGACTGTCTCGTAATGGACTGATCCAATGAAAGGCCGCCAGGTCACATCCCTCGCCTCAATCAATTCCAAGTTAGCTTGGAGTGTCACGAAGTCAGTAATCTCCGATCGCTGGGCTACCCGGTCACGAGCCCACCTCAAAGCGCGAGGATAGAGATCATCATCGACAATTGCAGGACGACGCACCGGCAAGTACTCGTAACTCCACCAGACAAGGAAGGGCCAAAAGCTAGTCATGCTGCCCCAACGAGAAGAAGTCCGAACTCGCATCGATCGGAGAAAGCAGCCAAAAGAAAAGGACCCCCAGTCCAACTCAGACAAAGCTCCCAGATCGGCTACTATACTCACCAAACGGCACGGCACGAGTGACTTGTTGCTGTTGCAAAAGCAGCTGAAGCTGATGTACAACACAAGTCGCCGTCCCATGATATCTTGCCTGGCAGGCGATGGCTCAGTAGCAAAAGTACGCTCACCCTGACTAATCCAGCAGAACGCTCAGGCTGAGGCAAATCCAACAGCAAACAGGCCTCGTCCCTGCTGACCGGGTGTAGGGTGATCCACCGGCCGACAAAGGAGAGTCCTGTAATAATCGCCCAATCTAAAGGAGTGGGGCCTAACTCGAAGCCGACGAAATGGAAGGTCCCAGTCTCCCCGAACCACCACTCAACCAATGCCAGTACCAAATGCCGGTTCAGGCGGTTAGCCTGTAATCCCATAAAGGCGCCAAACCCGATCTCTGCCAAGAAGGCGCGGTATGATGGGGCAGCCTGCTGCATGGTCACAAACACCTGATGAACAGCCCCTCAGAAAGCTGTGTGTACCCGCGGAGGTGGTAAATGCTGTCTGGAATATACACTAGGATGATAGGCCAGATCCCCGAGAGGTGGGACATCTGGTATCTGCAAATCTCCCAAATCAGCGTCGGTCTGCCTATGCCGGGAAGAAGCTCTCCCATAGCCGGTCACCTGGTCCCCAAGGCCCAGTACCTCCTCCTCAGCGTCAACCTCCTTAGCAAAAGCCTGCTCAATCGGAGGAAAAGGGTCGACAGGTAGTCTACTCCCTTGCCCGCTCTGGCTGGATGAGGATCGTCCGGTGGATCGTCGACTACCTCTGGATCGGCTAAAACTGCCAGTAGAATCGGTCCGGGCCACCTTCCCCGAGCGGCGCCTCCTCTCAGAACCGTCATCACCTGCATCTGCCATCCTGAAAAGGTAAGCCAAGGTAAGTGATGTTAATATACCATCCATGCTGTTTAAATAACAGTAAAATAAAACAAACAAATAACACAAAACAAATAAAGGATTTTGAATAACAAATCAAAAACAAAATTTTCACGTATCTTGATTTTCCAACTCCAAATCACGTCTCAGGGGTTCTTTGCCTTTTCCTTCAAAAAGATTTTATTTCTAAAACTTTAACCAACTATTTTCTTAACTTCTAAAAATTTTAGCAGAGTCTCGTTTAAAAGTGGCCCCTACAACGCCCATGACATCAACACAAAACACGAAATATGCACCTTCCAACACCACAATCACATAAAAATGGCACCCGTGCACACTTTTCAATTTTTCAAAATTTGCAAAACTCATGTTTTATTTTTCAAATAAATCAATGGTTTTCAAAAGGCTTCCAAAATTTTTCAAAATCACCTCAAATGTTTTCAAAATATTCCTACATTTTTCCAAATTTCAAACTTCAAAAATTTCGTCAATTTCTTGAATTTCCTAATTTTTTCTAATTTTCTAAATATTTTTCTAATTTTCAAAAAAAATCAAAAATTCACCGAGTTTTCAAAAAATCACGAAACTTCATACGGTTGTTAAACACATTTTTCTAAGGCACACTGCACAAAAACATAACCAAAAAACCTAATACCCATGCTTATAGGAACAACTTTCCTATTCCTACAGAAAACCCTCTTCGCATAATCATGAAAAATCACTCAAATTCAATCAAACAAGCATCAAAATACAAAAATAACATCACCAAAGTGTTCAAAATATATCAAAACATCAATTTCCACTATTCACATGATTCAAACGAAGTTCTGCACATCAAAATCAACAAAATTTGAAAACTCACCTTTTGGAAGTTCTCCGGCGAAATCTTCACTTCCGTCAACTTTTCCGGCGACGTGGACTCCCTCCGGCAATCACCCGTGGTCCCCAAGGAGTGCTCCTTCAATTTCCAAGACGGATTCCTTGCAATGCCTCACGAATTTGCGAAATTTCTTCAAGGTGCCGCGGCTGTTCGAACCAGAAATTTTCTGGTTTTAAATTCAAGCCTAGCGCCACTAGCAGAGGCGCCAGTTCATTTTTGGCAAAGGCACCACTACTAGTGGCTCCAGTAATAAATTTTGGGCAGTTTCGCCCTTTTTCTCGCCAAGACTTGTTTTCGAAGGCCTTTTTGGCCCGTTATCCGTTTTTGACCCCCGTTGTCGAAAAATTTTCAGTGTCCGTTGTAAGCACCCCATTTTTGACTGCTCGGCAGTCTACACTCCGTCCAGACTTGTTTTCAAGTCATTTTGGGCATATTCTAATCAAAACCAATCCTCTAGGTCCAAATTCCGTGTTTCCATCGCTTCGCGGGACTGTTAGGCCCAAATAGAGGCAAAATGACCAAAATGCCCTTAGGGGCATTGTCCTTTCTTATTCCAAGTCCAATCCCTCTCTCGAGACAGTTTATTCCTCGAGACGGTCCGAGTAGCAAAACTACTCAAAAAACCGTTAGAGTGGCGGAAACACTCACAAAACCGTCAGAGTGGCGGAAACACTCACACCGTTAGAGTAGCAGAAATACTCACAGAGCCGTTAGAGTAGCGGAAATACTCAACCGTTAGAGTAGCAGAAATACTCACAGAGCCGTTAGAGTAGCGGAAATACTCAACCGTTAGAGTAGCAAAACTACTCACAGAACTGTTAGGGTGGCAGAAACATTCACAAAACCGTTAGAGTGGCGGAAACACTCACAAAACCGTTAGAGTGGCGGAAATACTCACAACCCCGTTAGAGTGGCGGAAACACTCAAAACCTAGGCACGTCTCTTTGGAGACGGTAAGACCCCTTTCCAATCCCTCTCTCGAGACAGTTTATTCCTCGAGACGGTTCTAATCCAGGCACGTCTCTTCGGAGACGGTAAGACCCCTTTCCAATCCCTCTCTCGAGATGGTTTATTCCTCGAGACGGTCCGAGTAGCAAAACTACTCACAAAACTGTTAGAGTAGCGAAAGTACTCACAAAACCGTTAGAGTAGCGGAAATACTCACAGAGCCGTTAGAGTAGTGGAAATACTCACAGAGCCATTAGAGTAGCAGAAATACTCAACCCCGTCCGAGTAGCAGAAATACTCACAAAACATCAACCCCGTCCGAGTAGCGGAAATACTCACACCGTTAGAGTGGCGGAAACACTCAAAACCCAGGTCAACACCCGTGTCCGTTAGCTCACTTCGGTGAAAAGTGACCAGACTACCCTTAGGACCTTTTTTGAGACTTTTCGGTCAAGATGACCATTTTGCACCTAGGCATCCGAACGCCCCGGGAACCACACCGGCTCTGGGTATCAAACCGGTAACCTCCCGAGAATACTTTTTATAGTGTTCTTGACCTTCATTTACCTTTCCGGACTATTCCGAGTAAATTCCGGCAAACCCGGTACAAAATGACCGTTTTGCTCTTGGAGGGCCGGTCTCCTTCTTCGACCACACCGGCTCTGGGTATCAAACCGGTAATGTCCCGAGAATACTTTTTATAGTGTTCTCGACCTTCCTTTACCTTTTCGGACCATTCCGAGTCAGTTCCGGCAAACCCGGTAGAAAATGACTGTTTTGCCCCTGGTGGGCCGGTCTCCATTTTCGACCACGCCGGCCCTGGGAATCAAACCGGCAACCTCTGGGAACATTCTAAATAATGTTTCCAGATCCCAAGTCTTTTTCCGGGACAATTCGGGTTCGCCCCGGTAGTTTCCTAGTCCGATTGACCGTTTTGCCCCTAAAGGCCCGGTCAACCTTTCCGACTCACCTTATCTTCATTTTTCAAGTCAAATACCTCCAGGACACTATTTTGAGTATTTTTGCTCCTTTCCGGCCTTCCGGGTCATTCCCGGCTCCTTCAAATCATTCCCGGACTTTCCGGAGTCACTCCTAGTGAAGCCAGACTAAAAATTGCATGGTAGTCACTAGTACAGGCGCCCAAATCTAGTTAAAGATACGTTGCTTGCCAACCTTAATTGTTTCCTAAATGGCTGGCGCCACTACTAGTGGCGCCAAGCCAAAAAATGGCCTGGCGCCACTACTAGTGGCGCCAGTGTATAATTTGGCCTGGCGCCACTACAACAGGCGCCAGGTTTGTCTTCCCTCTATAAATACAGAGCCTCATTCAACGTGAAACGGGTCTGCAAAATTAACCTAAGAATCTCATATTTCGATATACAGAGCTCGAGCACCTCCAAAACCCTAGCCTCCCTAGGTTTTCCCAAACCCTAGCCACTATACACAAACCCTAGCCTCCTATACACTCATACACTCCCCCATACACTCATACACTAGCCTCCAACCATTCTTTGAAGACTTGAAGAGCTGCCATCTAAAGCTTGAAGACAATCCTTAAAGGTTGAGGAAGAAGATCAAGACGAAGACCGAAGACCGAAGACTGCACGGCGCGCAAAACAAATAAGAAACAAGGTAGGCTCCCTATTTAAATTTCCGCACTTTCCCCCCTCTCTCTTCTCTCTCCAACCCACTTGGGTTTTCTCTATTTTAATCCCCCATCTCTTTCCCGCCCTTTCTTTGCATGCTTGAAACAAGGGGATTCCCGGTCCATGTGTAGGATTGGACTATGGGAGAGTCACCGTGTCGGAGGCTTTCTTCTAGTCTAACCAAAGACCACGTGGGTCCGGCCCCCTTGATTGTGTGGTGAAGCCTTAGCCTTGTATGGTCACGACCCCAAATTGCATTGTGCATATCATAGTCTTGCATCTTCCAAAAATCGTTTTCAAAAGTTGTTTTTCAAAACGTTTTCAAACTTGTTTTCAAAATTGCATCAAAATCTGTTTTTCAAAATCTTGTTTTCAAAACCACAATTCTAAGGTGATTCTAGCCTTTCCATGGCTAGAGTTGCTTTAGGAAAGTGTTATATTAAAAGTGGCCTTTTGGTCTATATTTTCAAACTTTGTTTTCAAAACCACTTTCTTAAAGTGGTTCTAGCCTTCTTATGGCTAGAATCGCTTTAGGAAAGTGAGATGTTTTTTTATACTTTCCAAAAACTCTCTCTTCAAAAATCTCTTCCTAAAAATCTCTTTTTCAACATACTTTCCTAAAACTCTCCTCTTCAAAATTGATTTCAAAAACTCCCTTCCAAAATCTATTTTCCAAAACTCCTTTTTTTTTTTTCAACTCCTTTCCAAAATCCTCTCTCCAAAATCCACTTTCTAAAAACCTTCGCCAAAGATCTTTCCAAAAAAAACTCTCTTCAACAATCTTTAACCAAAAACCTTTCTAGAAAAACTCTCTCCAAAAAAATCTTTCCAAAATCTTCCTTCTAGAAATTCCCCTCTAGGATTTTCCTTCCAAAAACTCCCTCTTCAAACACACTTTTCAAAAACTCCTTCCTAGGATTCCCTTCTAGAAAATCTACGTTTCTAAAAACACACTTTCTAAAAAACTCTTTCCTTAGAGCCCCAAATCAAGCCCTAGAACCCACAATTAGGAAACCCTAATTTTCTTTCCAAAAACATGGTTTTCAAACTTTGCCCCAAACCTAGGTTTTCAAAACCTCTCGTTTTCTACATCAAAACTATACATGTTTCCAAAACCTCTTTTCTACGTCAAAACTATAATTTTCCAAACCTAGGGTTTCTAGAATCCCCCTTTCCAAATCCTTGTCAAATCCTATCTTTCCTTTAGGAAACCGAATCAAATCTTCCCGTTTAGGAAACTAGATCCCAACCACCGTTTTTGGAAACAAAATCAAATCTTTTCTTTTAGAAACTAAATCCAATCCCCTCCTAATCCTAAACCTTTCCTAATTCGATTCCTTCCTAAACCATAAGTTTCCTAAACCCAAACTTTAAACCTTTCCTTAAATTTCAAAATCCAACTCTTTCCTAATTCAAATTCTTCCTGAACTTCTACTTTCCTAAATCTTAAGTTTCCAAAACTTGAACGTAAAAATCTTTCCTAAACTTTAAAACTCAATTTTCCAATCTTTCCTAATTCAACCCTTTCCTAATTCTACCCCTTTCCAAAATCTTTTTCAAATCCAAGCTTTCAAATCTTTCCTAAACTCAAACCTTTCCTAATCTTAAGATTTTCTAAAACTCTAAAACTTTCTAAATCTTAAACTTTCTAAATATCAAATCTTTCCAAATTCAAAACTTTCTAAATTTGAAACCTTCTTAAGTTAAATCTTTCTAAACCTAAAAACTTTCTAAATTCTAAACTTTCTTAAACTTCAAATCTTTCCAAATCTAAGACTTTCTTAAGTCGAGACTTTCTTAATTCAAAACATTTCTAAATTCAACACTTTCCTATTTCAAAACCTTTCTTAAAATGAAACTTTCCAATTTTCAAAACTTCCCTATTTCAAAAACTTTCCTAACTTCAAAACTTTCCTAAAGTGAAAACTTTCCTAAACCTAAAACTTTCCTAAATTCAAAACTTTCTTAATTCAAAACTTTCCTAAAGTTGAAACATTCCAAATTCAAAGCTTTCCTAAGTTGGAACTTTCCTAATTTCAAAACTTTCCTAAATCGAACCTTTCCTAATTCAAATATTTCCTAAATCCAATCTTTCCTAATCTCCTAAGCCTTCCAAGTCAAGTCAAATCTTTCCTAAGTCTAGGTTTCCTAAACCTTCATCTTTCTAAAACAAGTCCAAATCTATCTTTTCAAATTAAAATCTAATCTTTTCAATTTCAATTTTCAATCTCCTCTTCCAATCTCAAATCAAATCCAATTTTCAATTCAATCTCTTTCTTCCAATCCAATCTCTCTCTTCGAATCAATCTCTTTTCAATCGGACTCTTGTCCGAACTACGACTGACTTGATTCCCCCAAAGGGATACGTAGGCAACCTTCATAGGTACGGTCACAATACTTTTCAAACTTTCAATTCCACCCTCATGGGTGTGGTTTTCAAAATCTTTTCAAATCTCAAATTCCAATCTACTTTCAAACTTCCAATTTCAAATTTCTATTTCCAAATTTTCAAAATTTCCAATTTCAATTCCATCTTTTCAAATCTATTTTCAAATCAAAGCAATTTCTTTTTAAATCTATTTTTCAATTCTTTTCTATTGCTTGCATATCATGCATCATGCTAAAATAGTTTTCAAACATTGTTTTTCTAAAGTGAATAGGGTTGAACATTAGTTAATTAAAGACTCTCATAGGTGAATCAAGGGTAGATTGACATGTAGGTACTGAAAGGGTGGGGTAGGGTGATAGCTTAGTGCGTCTTCCCTACACGTAACCAACCTCCGAACCTAGGATCACTGATTTCAAAGACCAAATGGAGTTATTTTTCAAAAAGGGCTAAATATTTTCCAAAGGTTGCCAAAGAACCCGTTTTCCTTAAAAACCCTCTCTTGAGGAGATATTTTCAAAATCGTTTTCCAAAACCCTAAGTGTAGTCTTCGGATTATTCTTAGTTTTTAGGTGACCTAACTCACCTTAATCAAGTTAGGTGGCGACTCCAAATCTTTTTCAAAAGGCCTTTATTCAAACCTATTTTTCAATTCAAACCTAGTCGTACTTATTCTTTTAGGAGGGTGAGTTCTAACGAGAGAGTACAGTATTTTTCCCACTTGGGTGAGTATTCCTCGAGTGCGAAAAATCTGGGCGCGACATCCGTCCCTCCGACTGCCTCGCGGTCAACATGGGACTCTTACTCGTTTTCTGTCTTTGACAGGCAAAGACAGAAAAAGAGGGGTAGCTCTAAGCACCCCATTTTTGACCGCTCGGCAGTCTACACTCCGTCCAGACTTATTTTCAAGTCATTGTGGATATATTCCAATCGAAACCAATCCTCTAGGTCCAAATTCCGTCTTTCCATCGCTTCGCGGGCCTGTTAGGCCCAAATAGAGGCAAAATGACCAAAATGCCCTTAGGGGCATTGTCCTTTCTTATTTCAATTCCAATCCCTCTCTCGAGACAGTTTATTCCTCGAGACGGTTCCAATCCAGGCACGTCTCTTCGGAGACGGTAAGACCCCTTTCCAATCCCTCTCTTGAGACAGTTTATTCCTCGAGACGGTCCGAGTAGCAAAACTACTCACTCAACCGTTAGAGTAGCGGAAATACTCAACCCCGTCCGAGTAGCGAAAATACTCATACCGTTAGAGTGGTGGAAACACTCAAAACCTAGGTCAACACCCGTGTCTGTTAGCTCACTCCGGTGAAAAATGACCAAATTACCCTTTGGACCTTTTTCGGCCAAGATGACCATTTTGCCCTTAGGCATCCGGATGCCCCGGGAACCACACCGGCTTTGGGTATCAAACCGGTAACCTCCCGAGAATACTTTTTATAGTATTCTCAATCTTCCTTTACTTTTCCGGATCATTCCGAGTTAGTTCCGGCAAACCGGGTATAAAATGACCGTTTTGCCCTTGGAGGGCCGGTCTCCTTCTTCGACCACACCGGCTTTGGGTATCAAACCGGTAATGTACCGAGAAAACTTTTTATAGTGTTCTCGACCTTCCTTTACCTTTTCGGACCATTCCGAGTTAGTTCCGGCCAACCCGGTACAAAATGACCGTTTTGCCCCTAGAGGGCTGGTCTCCTTCTTCGATCACACCGGCTCAGGGTATCAAACCGGTAATGTCCCGAGAATACTTTTTATAGTGTTCTCGACCTTCCTTTACCTTTTCAGACCATTCCAAGTCAGTTTCGGCAAACCCCGCACAAAATGACCATTTTGCCCCTGGTGGGCCGGTCTCCTTTTCCGACCACACCGGCTTTGGGTATCAAACCAAGAACTTCTGGGAACATTCTAAATAATGTTTCCAGATCCCAAGTCTTTTTGCGGGACAATCCGGGTTCGCCCCGGCAGTTTTTCGGCCCGATTGACCGTTTTGCCCCTAAAGGCCCAGTCGACCTTTCCAACCCACCTTATCCTCACTTACCAAGTCAAATACCTTCAGGACACTGTTTTAAGTGTTCCTGCTCCCTTCCAACCTTCCGGGTCATTCCCGGCTCCTTCAAATCATTCGCAGACTTTCCGGAGTCACTCCTAGTGAAGCCAGGCTAAAGTTTACATGGTAGTCACTAGTACAGGCGCCCAAATCTAGTCAAAGATACGTTGCTTGCCGACCTTAAATCTTTCCTAATTGGCTGGCGCCACTAGTAGTGGCGCCAAGCCAAAAAATGACCTGGCGCCACTCCTAGTGGCGCCAGTGTGGAATTTGGCCTGGCGCCACTACAACAGGCGCCAGGTTTATCTTCCCTCTATAAATACAGAGCCTCGTTCAACGTAAAAGGGGTCTGGAAACTTAACCTAGAAATCACACAATTCGATATACAAAGCTCGAGCACCTCCAAAACCCTAGCCTCCCTAGGTTTTCCCAAACCCTAGCCACTATACACAAACCCTAGCCTCCTATACACTCATACACTCCCCCATACACTCATACACTAGCCTTCAACCACTCTTTGAAGACTTGAAGAGCTGCCATCCAAAGCTTGAAGACAACTCTTGAAGACTGAAGGTGAAGATCAAGACAAAGACCAAAGACCGAAAACAGCGCGACACGCAAAATAAAGAAGACATACGGTAGGTTTTCTCTTTAATTTTCTGCACTTCCCCCCTCTCTCTTCTCTCTCCAACCCACTTGGGTTTTCTCTATTTTAATCCCCCATCTCTTTCCCCCCCTTTCTTTGCATGCTTGAAACAATGGGATTCTCGGTCCATGTGTAGGATTGGACTATTAGAGAGTCACCGTGTTGGGGGCTTTTTTCTAGTCTAACCAGAGACCACGTGGGTCCGGCCCCCTTGATTATGTGGTAAAGCCTTAACCTTGTATGTCCACGACCCCAAATTGCATTGTGCATATCATAATCTTGCATCTTCCAAAATTCGTTTTCAAAAAGTTGTTTTCAAAAATCGTTTTCAAACTTGTTTTCAAAATTGCATCAAAAGCTCTTTTTCAAAAACATGTTTTCAAAATCACAATCCTAGGGTGATTCTAGCCTTTCCATGGCTAGGGTTGCTTTAGGAAAGTGTTACATTAAAAGTGACATTTTGGTCTATATTTTCAAATCTTGTTGTTTTCAAAACCGCTTTCCTAAAGTGGTTCTAGCCTTCTTATGGCTAGAATTGCTTTAGGAAAGTGAGATGTTTTTACACCTTCTAAAAGCTTTCTTCAAAAATCTCTTCCTAAAAATCTCTTTTTTAACATACTTTCCTAAAACTCTCCTTGTCAAAATTGTTTTCAAAAACTCCCTTCCAAAATTTATTTTTCAAAACTCTCTTTTTCAACTTCTCTCCAAAATCCTCTCTTTAAAATCCACTTTCTAAAAACATTCCCCGCAACTCTTTCCAAAAACTCTCTTCCCAAAATTTTTCTTCTAGAAACTCTCCTCTAGGATCTTCTTTCCAAAATTTACGTTTCTAAAAATGCACTTTCCAAAACTCCTTATCTTTAAAATCTTTTTCAAAAAACTCCCTCTTCAAATTCACTTTCCAAAAGTTCCTCCCTAGGATTCCCTTATAGAAAACCTTCGTTTCTAAAAATGCACTTTCCAAAAACTCTTTCCTTAGAGCCCAAGTCAAGCCCTAGAACCCACAATTAGGAAACCCTAAATTTTCTTCCCAAAAACATGGTTTTCAAACTTTGCCCCAAACCTAGGTTTCCAAAATCTCTTGTTTTCACATCAAAACTATACATGTTTCCAAAACCTCTTTTCTACGTTAAAATTCCACACTTTCAAAACTAGGGTTTCTAGAATCTCCCATTTCTAAATCCTTGCCAAATCCTATCTTCCCTTTAGGAAACCAAATCAAATCCTCCCGTTTAGGAAACTAGATCCTATCCTCTGTTTTTGGAAACAAAATCAAACCTCCTCTTTTCCAAACAAAATCCAATCTTTTCCTAATCCAAATCTTTCCTAATTCAAATCCTTCCTAAACTTCCACTTTCCTAAACCTTAAGTTTCCAAAACTTGAACATAAAAATCTTTCCTAAAATTTTAAAATTCAACCCTTTCCTAATTTAACCCCCTTTCTAAATCTTAACTTTCCAAATCCAAACCTTTCCTAAACTCAAGCCTTTCCTAATTTCAAGACTTTCTAAAATTCAAACTCTAAAACTTTCTAAATCCTAAACTTTCTAAATTTCAAATCTTTCTAAAATTCTAAGCTTCCTAAATTCAAAACTTTCTTAAGTTAAATCTTTCTAAACCCAAATCTTTCTAAACTCTAAACTCTCTTAAACTTCAAATCTTACCAAATCTAAGACTTTTCTAAACTCAAAACTTTCTTAATTTAAGACTTTCTTAAGTTGAAACTTTCTTAATTCAAACATTTCCTAAATTGAAAACTTTCCTTTTTTCAAATCTTTCCTAAAACGAAACTTTCCTACTTTCAAAACTTCCCTATTTCAAAACTTTCTAAATTCAAAACTTTCCAATTTTCAAACTTTCCAATTTCTAAACTTTCCTAAATTCAAAACTTTCCTAATTCAAAAACTTTCCAAAAATGAAACTTTCCTAATTCAAAACTTTCCTAAATCGGACCTTTCCTAATTCGAACATCTCCTAAAATCCAATATTTCCAAATCTTCCAAGCCAAGTCAAATTTTTCCTAGGTCTCTTCTCTTTCCTAAGTCTAGATTTTCTTAAACCTTCTCTTTTCCAAAACAAATCCAAATATATCTTTTCAAATTAAAGTCCAATCTTTTTCCAAAATTTCAATTTCCAATCTCCTCTTCTAATCCCAAATCAAATCTAGTTTTCAATTCAATCTCTTTCTTCTAATCAAACATTCTATTTTCAATCGGACTCCGGTCCGAACTACGACTGACCTGATTCCCCCAAAGGGATACGTAGGCAACCTTCATAGGTGCGGTCACAATACTTTTCAAACTTTCAATTCCACCCTCATGGGTGCGGTTTCCAATTCTTAAATTCCAATCTATTTTCAAAATTCCAAAATTTCTATTTTCAAACTTCTACTTTCAATTTTCAAACTTTCCAATTTCAGTTCTATTTCGTCAAATATATTTTCAAATCAAAGCAATCTCTTTTTGAACCTATTTTTCAATTCTTTTCTATTGCTTGCATATCATGCATCATATTTTTCAGACATTATTTTTCTAAACTGAATGGGATTGAACTATAGTTAATTAAAGACTCTCATAGGTGAATCTAGGGTAGATTGACATGTAGGTACCGAAAGGGCGGGGTAGGGTGATAACTTAGTGCGTCTTCCCTACACGTAACCAACCTCCAAACTTGGATCACTGTTTTCAAAGACCAAACGGGGTTATTTTTCAAAAAGGGCTAAATATTTTTCCAAAGGTTGCCGAACAACCTGTTTTTCTTAAAAACGCTCTCTTGAGGAGATATTTTCAAAATCGTTTTTCAAAACCCTAAGTGCAGTCTTCGGATTATGCTTAGTTTTTAGGTGACCTAACTCACCTTAATCAAGTTAGGTGGCGACTCCGAATCTTTTTCAAAAAGCCCTTTATTCAAACCTATTTTTCAATTCAAACCTAGTCACACTTATTCTTTTAGGAGGGTGAGTTCTAACGAGAGAGTACAACATTTTTTCCACTTGTGTGAGTATTCCTCGAGTGCGAAAAATCTGGGCGCGACACCTCGACCCTACTAACTGGCTGTAAGATAATATGATAGCCAACAAAAGAAAGCTCAGTGATGATGACCCAGTCTAACGGAGTAGGTCCCAGCTCAAATCTCATGAAGTGGAAGGTCCCTGTCTCGCCAAACCATCTCTCAATCAATGCCAATACTAAATAATGGTTTAGGCGGTTTGCCTATAATCCCGTGAATGCCTCGAATCCAATTTCTGCCAGAAAGGCACGATAGGATGGAGTGGCCCGCTGCATGGTACTAAAAGTTTGGTGGATAGCCCCTCTAAATGATATATGTACTTGGGGAGGGGGCAAGTGCTGCCGAGAATATACACTAGGATGATGGGCTAAGTCCCCCAATGGAGGAATGTCTAGTACCTCTAAATCCACTAAATCCACATTTGTCTACCTCCTCCTAGTAGAGGCCCTCCCGTAACCAGTCACACTATCCCCTAAGCCCGGTGCCTCATCCTCGGCATTTATCTCTCTTTCAAACTTCAGCTCGACTGGAGGAAAAGGGTTCACTGGAGGCATACTCCCCCTCCCACTCTAACTAGAATAAGTCCTGAAAACTGATTTATGACTGCCTCTAAAGTGACTAGAACTGCCGACAAAATCCATGCTAGCCCCTTTCCCGAACCGACGTCTCTGCTTAGATCCATCATAGCTAGCGTCAGCCATCTTGAAAGTCAAATCAAGGTAAAATATATCAATATACGGTATATGCAAATCAAAAGAGAAGAGGTACAGAAAAAAAAAATAAAGAAAAGAAGGAATGACATAAGCTCCATTCCCTTACCCCCAGCAGAGTCTACTCTAATCAGTTCAAAGGTTTCCTAAATTTTTTCCTTCAAAAATTTATTTTTAAAATCAATTCAAAAGTTTCTTAAACTTTTTCGTTCAAAAAGTCTTATTCAAAATCAATTTTCAAAGGTTTCTTAAACTTTTTCCTTCAAAATGCCTTATTCAAAATCAATTTTCAAAGGTTTCTTAAACTTTTCCCTCAAAAGTTTTATTCCAAAATCAATTCTCAAGGGTTTTTGAATTTTTTCCTTGAAAAAATCTTATTCAAAACCAATTCTCAAAGGTTTATAAACTTTTCCTTCAAAAGTTTCATTCAAAAATTAACTCTCAGAGGTTTTTAAAACTTTTTCATCAAATATTTTAGTCAAAGTCTATTTTCAAAGGTTTTTCTAAGCTTTTCCTTCAAAAAAAAGTTTTATTCTAGAGACCTCCCGAGTTTCTCGGGTCTTCTATGCCAAAAAGGCTGCACCCTCAAATGTTTTATATCTTTTTCCTTTAAAAATATTTTATCCAAATTTTTTTAACTTTTTCCTAAATTTCAAAAAATTTTAGTAGAATCTTATTTGTAAATGATCCCTACAACACCCCAAACAGTACAATAGAACACAAACCGTGCTCCCCACTGCATCACGATCACGTAGCACCAACATAAATAAAACAATCTTGCCACATTCTTAAGATTTTCAAATTTTTAAACACATGTTCTATTTTTAAAAAACCCAAGGATTTTCAAAGTTGTTGCAAAATCTTTCAAAGTTACTTTAAATATTTTTTAAAATATTCTCATATTTTTCTAAATATCAAACTCAAACAATTCCAACAATTTCTTAATTTTCTCTATTTTCTAAGCATTTTTCTATGTTTTGAAAAATCAAAAATTCAAAAGTTTTTTAGAAAATCATGAAACTTTATACGGTTGTTGAACACATTTTTCTAAGGCACATAGTGCAAAAATCTAGCCAGAAAACCCAATACCCAAGCTATAGGAGCAAATCGCCAATTCTTGTAAAAACCCTCTTTATATAAACATGCAAAACTACTCAAATTCAGTCAAATGAGCATCAAAACGCAGAAATAACACCACTAGAGTGTTCAAAGTACATCAAAATATTAATTTCAACTATTTACACAACTCAAACGGAGTTCTACACATCAAAATCAATACAAAACAAAAAACTCACCTCTTAGAATTCTCCAGCGAAATCTTCTTCTCCAACAACAATTCCAACGACGGTGACTACTTTCGGCAACTATTTGGCATCCTCCAAACTCACTTCGTCGGTGTCCAAGACTCATTCCTTGCAAAACAGTTGAAAAAAGCTCTCAAAACCCATAAAATCATACAAACCCGCAAGCCTCGAATAAGAGGTTTCGCTATTGTTTTAATTCCCAGGCCTGGCGCCACTAGCAATTGCGCCAGAGCATTTTTAAGCCAAGCGCCACTCACAGTCAAATTTTGGGCAACTTTGTCCTTTTGCCCACCAAAATTCGATTTCAAATACCCTTGGGGCCAACATGCAATTTTCAAGCTCCAGCCTTCAAAAACTTTCAATTTTAGTCCCTCTGATCGTCTCGCGGTCAACATGAGACTCTTACTTTATCGTTTTCTGCGTTTGACAAGTAAAGATAGAAAAAGAGGGGCAGTTGTAAGCACCCCATTTTTACTCGCTCAGCAATTTCTGGCTCGACCGAACTCACATTCAAACAGACATAGACATATTCGAGTCTAAACCAATTTTCCAAACTTAATCCAGTTAATCAATCGCTTCATGGACCCACTAGGCCCAATAGAGGCAAAATGACCAAAGCACCCTTAGAGTGTTTGTAATACCCGCAATTTCCCTTTTAACTGCATTACATCCTTAGCAGGACTGAATAGACCCAGCCATAGGTATCATAAGTCAAAAATGAAGTCCTTCTGAAACAATCTCGTATGAATGTTTGAAACCCAGCTTTCTTAAAATCTCAATCTCACCGAAAAAGGGTCCCAAAACACATTACCTGACAAATTCACACCAAATTGCCCCCTAACTTTAAACTGAGATTTCGCTCTTTTTTCTCAGTGGATTTTGACAAACCAGGTGTCTAAAATCATCTATTCTTTGATCCCGATCCCCTTGTATTCTCGAAAAGCTATTTTAAGGAGATTTGATTTCCCGAGAGGTCCTTGAATGCAGCTGCACCTGGAAATTTGCAACCGATTTCACCAAAACTTTGATTGGAGTTTTCACTCTCGCCTGGTGTCAGAATCATGCAAAATTTGAGCCTACACCAATTACTTTTTCGAGAACTTGCTGCCTATGGTTTCAAATTGAGCGTTTGATAAAATTTGAAGTCCCAAAATCAGCCATTTCGGACCAAGGCTCTCTTTCTTTTACTGTAGTACCCTAAACCCATTATTTTTTGTATTTATGTGTTTCTTTAAATTTATATCATTCTAATGTACATTGGGGTCAAGTTGCCTAATTAAAAGTCATGTTGTAACTTAAGCCTATAGGGTGGGACGCATGAGATTATTTGTAATACCCGTTATTTTTTTCCTCATCTGCATTAACCCTAACAGGACTGATTAAGACACCACCATAGGGTCATAAGTCGTAAGCAAAACCTTTTAAGCCCAACCTCGTCCGTTTGTAGAAACTCGATTCCCCGAAAATAGGGTTCGAATCCCGTTATCTGACAATTCGCATCAACCGGCACCCTAACTTTAATCGGAGCTTTCTCTCTCATCTTTCGTCGAATTTCAACGAATTATATGTCTAAAACTATCACCTTTTCGAGCCCGACATCTTGGTAATCTCAGAATTCCACTTTGTAGAGTGTCGATTCCCTGGAAAGCCCCCGAAAGCCGCTGCACCTGGAAACTCACACCCGAATTTCCCGAAACTTCGTTTTGAGTTTTCTCTCTCACCTGGTGTCAGAATCGCACGAAATTTGAGTCTAAACCAATTAAATTTTTGAGAGCCTTCTATTTACAGTCTTGGATTGCGCATTCGATGAAAAACTAAAACCTTAAACTCAGTCGCTTTAAACTAGGGACTCCCTTCCATATTTCGAAATTACCCCCACCCCACCAACTTGCATGGCCAGCACCTTATTTAATGTCATGTGTAGCATATATATGCATATATATATAGATGCATGCATGCCTGCGTATATATACATATATACACCTATCCTATTGGACCTAATTGATAATACAACTAACGCACATATTTTAAACGCACACACATATATCACAATAAACTAACGTTATTTTTTAAAACCATTGCTATACACTTGCGAGGCAAAGCTTCTCATTCAGCCAATGGGAATCAAGGAATGAGGGAAGAGGGAGGGATCGAGGACTAGGAGACGGGAAGGAAGGTGACCGAGGGGAATGTCGTCTCGGAGTCTCGAGTCGGAAATTCCCTATGCTCCCCACATGTTGGGTAGGCATGGGAAGAAGCTGTGTACTCGGCATATTATAGAGAGAGAGGTAGGGATGCTAAGAGAATTACAGAGAGAGAGAGAGAGAGAGAGGGACGTTAAGAGGGTGTAGTTTAGAGAGAGAGAGAGAGAGAGAGAGAGAGAGAGAGAGAGAGAGTTTACTCCTTGTCACCCCTGTACACACACCCATAGCCCTATAAACACACACATCCCTTCCCTCATTCGGGTTGTGCGAGAGAAGGTTGAGAAAGAGAGTTACAGTGAAAGAAAGAGAGAGAAACCGAGAGAGAGAAGAAAGGGAAGGCAGGGAAGAAATGGGTTGGGTCATTCGAAAGCCAGGTGAGGAGACTACCTTCACCACCATATAACCCTTCTAAACCGAGCACAAAACGTCCCATAACCCCACTGTAGGACCCAAGGACAGAGAGAGAAGAAATGAGCGTGAAAAACACTACCCTTCTCACTCCGGCGAATCCAGGAGTCGAGGGCTGTCACAGGGGCTTGGGACTTCTTGGGGACCCCTTCTGAGTGTCCTAGGGAGGTCCACGGCCTCTGTGCGCGCACCAAGACCTCCTGGAGTGCCGAACCCGCCGAAAAATATTCAGAGAACCGAAACTCTGGCCACCAGCAAGCTTTGCCAATCGGATCACTTGGGGACGAATTGTCTCTGGGCAAGGAACAAAAGTTGTGAAGGGACCATGGCCAAATTATCACGGGAAGTAGGTCAAAAACACGGTTGCAGGTTGGTAACCTAAGGGTTCCGCCATGCAGCCGGCGTTTTCGGGCCATGCCGGCCACCTCCGACCATCTCCGGCCAAGCTTTGACCATGAATGTGTGACCCAGGTCCTTACCAATCTATGGGTTGTACATGCGTGGCCAGGAGGTGCCGGGAATCGCCAAAAAACAGGCTTGAAGCTCTGCTAGTCGCGCGGAATGAAGAAGAAGGCCAAGCCTTCCACCGCCACGCGCGACTGGTGGAGCATGCAGGCACGTGGCAAACCCGATGACTCTGAAATTTTTATAGCAACCTTTATATTATTGCAAGGGGTTACCCTAAAAATTTCAGGGCAATCGGAGACTTCTGTGAATTTTCATGAGTTATTTACGATTGAAAGGATGAAAATTCATAGAAAATAATTTATAAGTAGAAAAATTCTGGAAAATTATTGGGACACCCCTAAATATTCAGGGAACCCAAAAATGGGAGAGTGGCCTTAATAGCCCCCCTGAATGGAAGCTTCCAAAATCTCTCTACCTTGAGTCACAGACAGTTTAGTTCCTAACTTGGCTATATATATCATCCCAAAAGGGGGAGTCTGAACCTTCCACCTCATTGAACTTAAGTGTTCACTAACTTAACTTACCCCTCCCCACCTAACCATGCTTTAACGAAGTCTTTTTTGTAATAAGATAACAAAGAGACTAAGGCAGGATATTCTCTTCTTTTACAGAAATACTGAGTTAAGTACAATCTTGATCCAGACAGATCCCACAGGTAGGAATCTATGCATTTCCTTAAGTTCATGCTCACATCTTTTCACTATTGAATGATCTAAATATCGTTACGCTTTATGCTTTCCTGCCAAATTATCTTTCTGCTCTAAATGTTTTTCTATCATTAACTTCAAAATATACAAATATTGCATGCATGATTGCATCGCTGAGGAGGTATAAGGGTGGTACAACCAGAAAGGAAAAGGCCCTGAGTTTATATCATGGGTGTACCTGACTGATATTCGGGGCTATCATGGGTTGGTACTACTGGCTTGATATCGGGCTAGATGATCATGGATGGGCCCCACTAGACTTGATGATAGAGGATAAATCATGGGTGAGCCCCATTGGCTTGAATTGGCCCGGGTAGGACATACCTGCAAGGATCCGGATACTGACGAAAAGAAAAAAAGAAATTACATGGGTCATATGCATGCCATGATATTCTTTTATTGCATTATCTTTTACCCTGCATCTTATAGAAATCTTAGATCTCCTACTGGGCTTTGCCGCTCATTCCTATCTTATGGGACATTTTCAGGAATAGAGACACCAAACTGATTTCCAAGGGAATGAGCATACAAGATCAAGTCCCCCTGTTATCTTATTTCCTTTAAACTCTTGAGTAAGTTTATGCTGGACTGTAATGTTATGAGACTTGCACTGATTTTACGGCCTTGATGTAATATTTCTGGACCATCTATGTTATGTTCATGTTTATGCTGTTGTGTTAAAATTATAAACCTCACCACCTAATGGGAAACCCAACCTTAAACCCTTCACTGTCGCGACTTAGTGAGGGCGAAGTCGGGTCGTGACATTATTTCCCATGTGTATCATCTTATATACATAAAACACACACACTCGTATAAACACATACACACACCCTACGGGTAAAGAGAGAGAAGGAGGAGAAGAAGAGGAGGAGGAAGGAGAAGGGGAGCTTGGAGAGCTTCAACACAAACCAAGAAAGGCCATTTGAAGACTTAGACAAGCTTAAGGAAGGTAAGGTTCCACTCTCTCTCTAGAATTGTATATATATATGTATCTATCTTTGTGGATTGTGTTGGGTTTTTGCATAAATGTATCTAAAGGTATTGTTATTGAGTTTGGAGGACCCTTGGGTCCCAATTATTTGATTTAGAGAGCTTGAAGCTTATTTGTTGAAGTTGGGAGTGGTGGGTTGAAAATCTCCAAATATGTGAAATGTTAGGGTTTTGAATTCTTTCCTTAGATCCCTTTGTTTTGATTGTTCTCTCTCCCCTATTTTGAGTTATTATCATCGTTGTGGGCTAATCTTTGAGCCCTAAGAGTATTGGGAAGGTTTGGTTGTGTTTGGAGGAGTTTTGGTTGTGTTTTGGTCAAACTTCGGGTGTTGCCCAGAACTGGGCGTTCGAACTCCCGATATAGAGTTTGAACGGTGGGAAATAAGCCTGGGCGTTCAAACTCTCCGGGAAGTACGAACCGTCAGAGAAGGGCTTTTTCTAATTTTCTCATTGGAGTTCAAACTCCCATTTGGGCGTTCGAACTCCCAGTTCATTTTGCCTAGGCGTTCGAACTCCCTAATTGGGCATTCGAA
Organism: Euryodendron excelsum; assembly: GCA_033060915.1. NCBI lineage: Eukaryota > Viridiplantae > Streptophyta > Magnoliopsida > Ericales > Pentaphylacaceae > Euryodendron > Euryodendron excelsum. The sequence continues at coordinate 32,920,418 of CM065386.1, forward strand.
CGGTCTACCAACTTCAACACTGTTTAGTAAAATGGGCATAACTTTCTCTAGAAAACTCAAATTGATACACCATTTAAAGCCATAGAAAGTAGACTCATAGACCTTTGTACCCATATAAAGTGTGTTCCCTAATTTCGTATATATTGAGAGTTATAGAAGTTTAAAGTTAACCCAAAATCCATGCCAACAACATTGTTTTCCAAACTTTTAGTCCACATTCCGTGAGGCATAACTTCTTCACCCGAAATGTGTTTTTAAGCCATGACTTATCAAATTAAAGGCCTTTAAGCATATTTTCATATGGTACTAGCCTTGTGTGAGAATCCTTTGTTCGGGGGTGGTTGGGACGCGATGAAAGGATCAATGTTCCGGGTTTCATACTTCACCCTTAACCTTGTGTTCTCATTTTACGTTGGGGCTTTCTCCTAGAGTTTAGCATCGCTTGCTCCCGTTGTGAGAGTGAGGTGTTGATGAGTTGGGGTTGAGGAACTAATGTGCTTAGTCTTGGTTTACGTATTATTGCTTTGTCTTAGAGTCTTGTATTGATATTTCTCTACTCCTATGTGCATTCTGTGTAGGACCACCTCGTTTATCGCCCGTTCAACCGAAGAGAGGTGAGTAATGATATGCCATGAGTAAAAATTATTACTCTCCGAATGCTTTCAAGTTCAATTAAGTTTCATGAACTTTTTTCCATTTATTTCAATGCATCAATGATTACGTTCAAGTATAAATGTCATGCTTTGAATTACATACGAACCTTACCTATGATATAAATTAGAACCCATGGACTACAATGTTTGCATAAAGTAGATGTAAGATTCGTAGCATACGAATCCAACTCAAGGTCTTTTCATGGTGAGACTTTAATCCAGCCCAATAGTCCTAGGATGGGGGACGTGAAATAAACAATCGACATGTAAGGTCTTTCGTGGCAAGACCCTAAAATAGCAACGATGGTCCTACGGTAAGGGACACGAAATAATCTATCGCCAACTTGGGAGACATCCCTTGGCTTAAAAGTCCAAATGTGACCTTTATGGTTAATATAACTAAGTGTAGCTCTTATGATTGACTTAAAAAGCCTATGTGTGACCTTTATGGTTACTAACTGAGCCTAGCTCTTATGATTGGCCTAAAGGGCCTATGAGTGACCTTCGCGGTTACTATGTTGGCCTAAAGGGCCTATGCGTGACTTTCGTGGTTATTATGTTGGCCTAAAGGGCCTATGCGTGACCTTTGCGGTTACTATGTTGGCCTAAAGAACCTATGCATGACCTTCGCTGTTACTATGTTGGCCTAAAGAGCCTATGCGTGATCTTTGTGGTTACTATATTGGCCTAAAGAGCCTATGCGCGACCTTCGCGGTTATTATGTTGGCCTAAAAGGCCTATACGTGACCTTCGCAGTTACTATGTTGGCCTAAAGAGCCTATGCGTGACCTTTGCGGTTACTATGTTGGCCTAAAGGGCCTATGCGTGACCTTCGCGGTTACTATGTTGGCCTAAGGAGCTTATGTGTGACCTTCATGGTTACTATGTTGGCCTAAAGAGCCCTGTGGTGACCTTTATGGTTATTGATGCGGAGCCTAGCTCTGATATAAAGACATGACACTCTCATGTACTAGAACAAAAAATATGATTTATTCAAATGCTTCACGACAAGTTGCATATGTTTTCACAAGTATTAATGTCACAATATATCTCTCATTTCTATGATATTATGATATGCCTCACTGTACCATGCCATGGTATGCTTATGCCAAGCCACATTATGCCATACACGACCATGTTACGATTTACATCTCAAGCCTATGATACTATGTTCAAATGATATAATGTCTCAATATGATGCTTATGCTACCTATGCTTTCATATCTACGCTTTATACGATTCCGAGAATAATGATATAAATGTCTAAGGTTATACAACGAGCTAAGATGTATACTCACAAGTTATGATACATTATGCTAATGACAAGCTATATCACACTCTACTAGTTCATGCTATGACGTAACTGTCGCTCTTCTTCAACATTCTGTTTTAGAAATGATGAAATGTTTTAATACAAAATCCTATGCTTCAGGTGTCTTTAAGATTATACTTATATGATTATAAGTTCATGCCACTTATGCATAAATGTACCTCTATTGTCATGTACATTAAACATAAATGTACCTCTATTGTCATGTACATTAAATATAAATGTAGTCCATGGTATTTTATGCTCATGCATTATTGTTATTCACTAAGCATTAGTTTACGTTTTCTTAAATGATTTTCAGGTAGCCAATCCGGGAGGCTCTAAAGCAAGGCCAAATGTGGATTTTGAGCTACGGTCCACGGGCCCATGTTTTGTAATATGTTTGAGGGCTAAAACCTAATGTTTTGTAATGGTATAAATGTTATAACTGTGGTGAGCCTTGATTAGGCTCATATGTATGTTATGATTTGGACTAGGCACAACTCTGCCATGTATGACACAAATTATGATTTTAAGTTATCAAAAGTTCTATTTTTTACAATTATGAATCATTTTAAATAATTATGCACAGTTGATCAACTAGTTATGTAATACGGCCTTGGGTAGCCTTGTTACTGGCCGGTCGTGTACCCTAAATCCGTATAGGCCGGGTTATGGGGCGTGACATTTACGTCAAATTATTGCACCTCACCAACTTTGCATGGCCGACTACCCATGCCTGCACTTAGTGCACATGATGTACAAGTTATGGCTGCTCATATTAGTATTATATCATAAATTCATGGTTATTGCCCTATTATATAAACCTATATACATAACTATCACATGCTTGGAATACAACATACTAAAAATATATGTAGTTTATTACGTTGCCCTTTGTGTTGCCGGCAAAGATATTCCTTGCATGGCCAATGAGAGTTGTTCCTTTGGGAAGAAAAATGAGTGAGATACCTAGGGCTTGTAGTTAAAGAGAGAGAAACCGAGAGAGTAGGGTGGAGTGTGTGCCCATATGCACCCACCAATGCACATATATTCCTTGTGTTGAACACAAGGCAACCATGGACCACCAATTAATGGATGTTTTTTAGAGAGGGAGAGAGAGAGATTTAGAGAGAGTCATAGAGAGAGAAAGAGAGGGATGGGGAAAGAGAAAAAGAGAAGGAATGAGACCGGCCAGAATGTCTCCATGGAAACTCTTATGGAATCTTCTCACTCCCACATGTTGGGCATGGAAGGCCATTGATGGCTACTTATATAGTGAGAGAGAGAAAGAGAGATACAGTGAGAGATAGAGAGAGAGAGACTGTGGGAGTTGAAGTCCCATTGAACCGGCAATACAACCCGCCACCCCTCCACTCGAAGCACCACCCCTAAAACTCCCTCTATATAAACCTAACCCACTGTCGGGTTGTCGATGAGAATTGAGAGAGAGATGCGGAGAGAGAAAGAGAGAGGAAAACTGAGAAGAAGAAGAAAAGAGGGAGAACAAAGACCAAACCTTTCAAAGGGGCAGGTATAGAACCCTCTTACCCGTCCCTCAACCTATCTAAACCCAGTTAAAACTAACCGTAAAAGCCGCAATGAACCAGAGAACCTGTGAGAGGAAAAATAGAGAGTTTCATCGGTTGTTTGGTTAAAGCAAGCCAAGGTAGGGCCTGAGGCCTGCCACAGTAGTGCAAGGATTTTCTAGGACCTCTGCGGAGTGCAATGGAGGCCTCCTACCTCTATGCATGAGCTGTAATGGCCCTGGAAGGCCGAACCTACCGAAAAATGGTCTCTAGGCCGTAACTCCGACCACCGGCCAACTTTTTCGTCAAGGCCAGTTGGGTCCTCTTCTTCTCGACATTACAAACAACTTCCATAAAGGACTCATCTCCAGAAAAACATGGGAAGAGGCCTAAAAGGATCAGTTACAGGTCTGGAACCTTAGGGTTCTGCAATATAACCGAGCTTTTCTAGCCATAACGACCACCTCCGACCACCGTAGGTTGAGCACTGGCCATAAGTGTATAGCCCAAGTCCATAGCATTTTCTAGGCCATGCATGCATTGCCAAGAGGACCATGGATTGACAAGAATCGGTGAGGGAAGCCCCCAGCCGCACGAGGAGGAAGATGAAGGCACTACCTTCCTTCCCCACGCGCGGGTGGTGACGCGTGTGGGTGCATCCAACACTCCCTCGGCCTGAAATTTTTATGGTATATTTATGACACCAAATGAGGCCTTCCTATATTTTTTTGGATTTTTCTGACATTTATATTATTCTTTTTAAATAAAAATAGTGTTTTGACAAAGAAAATCATATTTATGACACCAGGACATATGATTAGGGTAGGAACCTATGCATTTCCTTAAAGTGCATGCTCACTTTACTTCCTATTGAATGATCTGCAAATTACTATGTTTTATGCTTTCCCGCCAATTATCTTGTTGATTATAATGTCTTCCTCTAAATGACTTCAAAATATACATTACTTGCGTGATTGCATCATTGGGGAGGAATAAGGGTGGAACAACTGGAAAGGAAAAGACCCCGGGTTTATGTCATGGGTGTACCTGACTAGCTTGATATTCGAGGCTAACATGGGTTGGCATCACTGGCTTGATATCGGGCTAGATGATCATGGATTGCCCCCACTAGACTTGATAACGGAAGATGAATCATAAATGGGCCCCATTAGCTTGAATTGGCTCAAGTAGGACATACCTGCATGGATCTTGGAATTAATAAAAAAAATACAAGGGACATATGCATGCCATGCCATTCTTTTACTGCACTACATTTTAACCTGTACCTCATAGAAATCATGGATTTCTTACTGAGCTTCCTAGCTCACTCTTATCTTATGGGACATTTTCAAGAGTTAAGGCATCAAACGGATATCCAAGGAAATGAACATGTGAGAACAAGTCCCCTTGCTACCCTATCACTTTTAAAGCTTTTGAGCTAGCTAGTTTTATTCTGAGCTGTACTATTATGAGACATTTCACTGGCTTTATTGCCTTAATCTAATATCATCTGGACCATTCTGCGTTATGATCATGTTTATTATGCCATTTTATACTTATAAACCCCCCCTTCATTGTCGTGACCTAGAGAGTGTGAAGACGGGTCGTGACAGAAGTTGGTATCAGAGCACGGTTTTAGGTCATTAGGGAAGTGAACCACCTGCATATAGAATGTACCCTTTACATTACTTTCTTTTCTTAGTATCAACTAAGTATTAATGCTAACTCTCATGTGCAGATGAACTTATCTATTTGGGATGACTTGCTGATACATCAGCTCGAGGTAGAGAGAGGTATGAGGGACAACTGTAGGACCGTGACTAGCACCCAGGCCAAGACCCTCATATGAGTTGAGATTGCAAGAGTAGTTGCACCTGAAAATTCACAACTGATTTCACCGAAACTTCGGTTGGAGTTTTCTCTCCCTCCCAGTGTTGAAATCATATGAAATTTGAGCCTAAACCAATTAGTTTTTTGAGAACTTGCTGCCTATGGTTTCAGATTGAGCGTTCAATGAAATTTGAAGTCCCAAACTCAGCCATATCGGACCAAGGCTCTCTTTCTTTTACGTCAAATTATCTTTATTTTACGTCAAATTATTGCACCTCACTAACTTTGCATGATTGGCTACCCATGCATGCATTTAGTGCACATAATGTACAAGTCATGGCTACTCATATTTGTATTATATCATAAATGCATGGTTAGTGCCCTACTATATAAACCTATATACATAACTATCACATGCTTGACATACAACATACTAAAAATATATGTAGTTTTATTACCTTACCCCTTGTGTTGCCGGCAAACATATTCCTTGCATGGCCAATAAGAGTTGTTCCTTTGGGAAGAAAAATGAGTGAGATGCCTAGGGCTTGTAGTTAAAGAGAGAGAAACCGAGAGAGTAGGATGGAGTGTGTGCCTATATGCACCCACCAATGCACATATATTCCTTGTGTTGAACATAAGGCAACCATGGACCACCACTTGGTGGATGTTTTTTTTAGAGAGAGAGAGAGAGAGAGAGAGAGATTTAGAGAGAGTTATAGAGAGAGAAAGAGAGAGACAGGGAAATCGAAAAAGAGAAGGAATGAGACCGAGGAGAATGTCTCCATAGAAACTCTCATGGAATCTTCTCACTCCCACATGTTGGGCATGGAAGGCCATTGGTGGCTGCTTATATAATGAGAGAGAGAGAGAGAGAGAGAGAGAGAGAGAGAGAGAGAGAGAGAGAGTGAGATAGAGAGAGAGAGAGAGAGAGAGAGAGAGAGAGTGAGATAGAGAGTGATCGTGGGAGTTGAACTCCCATTGAATCAGCAATACAACCTGCCACCCCTCCACTAGAAGCACCAACCCCAAGCTCCCTCTATTTAAACCTAACCCATTAACTTCCCTGGGGGTTGTTGATGAGAATAGAGAGAGAGATACAGAGAGAGGAAAACCAAGAAGAAGAAGAAGAAGAAGAGAGTGTAAGCACCCCATTTTTGACCACTCGGCAGTCTACAGTCCGTCCAGACTTGAATTCAAGTCAATGCGGACATATTTTGAGTCAGATCAACTTCCCAAGTCCTAATCTAGTCAACTCATCGCTTCGCGGGCCCACCAGGCCCAAATAGAGGCAAAATAACCAAAATGCCCTTGTGGGCGTTGCTCGGTCCAATCTCTTAGGCATGTCTTTTCAAAGACGGTAAGTCCTCTTTCCAATTATAATAGGCACGTCTTTCTGAAGACGGTAAGTCTCTTTTCCAATTCCAATTCCAATCCCTCTCTCAAGAAAGTTTATTCCTTGAGACGGTAAGTCTATCCAATTTGGCACCTGAAAAAAGTCTCTTCGAAACGGTAAGTCTCTTCAAACCTGTCGACCGGGACAAGACCCCAAGTCCCCTAGATGGTAGAACGGTCCACCTTTGGCGCCTGCTAACACGCCAATACAGAAATGTCCGTTTTGGCACGCCTTTTCAGAAAGTTGACTTCTCAAGCGCTAAGTCCCTTTAGCAGCTTCCCGAGATCAGGCAGTCTCGGGAATGATCGTGAATCGTCAGAGTAGCGGAAGTACTCGCAAACATCGCAGCCGTTAGAGTAGCGAAAATACTCGCAAATAGGTCGATATAGGGAACTGCCAACAAACCCCTGTATCACGGGACTGCTGTCAAAGTGGCAGAAACACTCAAAACCCAGGTCAACACCAGTGCCTGCTAGCCCACTTCGTTGAAAAATAACAAAATTGCCCCTAGGGCCATTTTCCAGCACGTTTCTTGAGAAAATACCTAAGTCCTCAGAATGGTAAGTCCACCCTTCCAACATTGTCTTAAAAGCAATTCGGCATGATTAGGTGCCTTCTAGTCAGTTTCGGGCCAATTCCGAGAGTTTCCAGTCAAGATGACCATTGTGCCCCTAGGCATCCGAACGCCCCGGGGACCACACCGGCTCTAGGTATCAAATCGGTAACCTCCCGAGAATGCTTCTTATAGTATTCTCGACCTTCCTTTATCTCTCCGGATCATTCCGAGTTAGTTCCGGCAAACTCGGTGTGGAATGATCATTTTGCCCCTGGTGGGTCAGTCACCTTTTCCGACCACACCGGCTCTGGGTATCAAATCGGTAGCCTTTTGGGAACATTCTAAATAATGTTTCCAAATCTCGAGTCTTCTTCCGGGACATTCTGAGTCTGTCCCGGCAGCTTCTCGGCCCGATTAACCATTTTGCCCCTAATAGCCCGATCAACCTTTATGACAATTCTTGTCATCCTTTTTCAGGTCAAATACCTCTGGGACCCTGTTCTGAGGGTTCCTGACCTTTTCTGGCCTTCCAGGCCATTCCTGGTCCCTTAAATCCTTCTCGGACCTTCCGGAGCCACTCCTAGTGAATCTAAGCTAAAAATTGCATGGTAGTCACTAGTACAGGCGCCTAAATCTTTTCAAGATACGTTCCTTGCCAAACTTAAAACTTTCCTAAGTGGCTGGCACCACTAGTAGTGGTGCCAAGCCAATATTTGGCCTGGCGCCACTCCTAGTGGCGCTAGAAGCATTTTTGGCCTGGCGCCACTACAACAGGCGCTAGGTCATTCCTTTGTCTGTAAATACAAAGTCTCCTCCAGCGTGAAAGAAGTCCACAAACTCAATTTGAAAACCCTAATTTTTGATATACAGAGCTCGTAGCCTCTCTAAACCCTAGTCTCCTTAGGTTTTCGCAAACCTTAGCCTCCATACACAAACCCTAGCCTCCTATACACTCATACACTCTCATATACTCATACACTAGCCTCAAACCCTCCATTGAAGACTTGGATTGTTGTAACTATGAAGCTTTAACGATCGAAGACAAACTCTTGAAGACTGAAGTGAAGACCGAAGCAAGACAAGCAAAGCAAAGCACACAAAGCTAAGCAAAATAAAAAAGACACAAGGTAGGCTTCTTATTTACATTTACGCATCTTTCCCCCTCTCTTCTCCCTCTGAACCCACTTGAATTTTCTTGTATTTTAATCCCCCATTTTCTTCCCCCCCCCCCCTTCTTGCATGCTTGAAACAAGGGATTTCCCGGTCCATGTGTAGGATTAGGCTATTGGAGGGTCACTGTGTTGGGGGCTTTCTTTTAGTCTAACCGGAGACCACGTGGGTTCGCCCCTTTGATTATGTGGTGAAGCCTTTAACCTTGTATGTTCACGAACCCAATTTGCATTGTGCATATCATGATCTTGCATTCTTCCAAAATTAATTTTTAAACTCGTTTTCAAAACTTGTATTAACATCGTTTTCGAAACTTCATCAAAATCTACTTTTTCAAAACTTGTTTTCAAAACCACAATCCTAAGGTGGTTCTAGCCTTTCCATGGCTAGGGTTGCTTTAGAAAAGTGTTACATTTAAAGTGATCAATATGGTCCATATTTTCAAAATCCTTATTGTTTTCAAAACCACTATCTTAAGGTGGTTCTAATCTTCTCATGGTTAGGATCGCTTTAGGAAAGTGAGATATTTTATATACTTTCTAAAATTTTCTTTTCAAAAACCTCTCTTTCTAAAAAACCTCTTTTCCAACGTACTTTCTAAAAACTCTCTCCAATCTTCTTTCCAAAATTGTTTTCAAAAACTCCCTTCCAACAATCTCTTTCCAAAAACATCTTTCCCAAAAGCTCATTTCCAAAAAAGCTTTCTTCAAAGTTCACTCTCCAAAAACACTCCTTACGTTTCCTTCCTTAACAACTTTTCCCAAAAATCTCTTTCCTAAAATCTTTTCCTAAAAACTCTTCCTAAACCTTTCCTTCCAAAAACTCTCTATTTTCAAAATTCACTTTCTAAAAACTCCTCTCTAGGATTTCTTTCCAAAATTCACTTTCTAAAAACTCCTCTTTGTCGCGCCCAGATTTTTCGCGCCCGAGGAATACTCACCCAAGCGGGAAAAATGCTGTACTCTCTCGTTAGAACTCACCCTCCTAGAAGAACGAGTGCGACTAGGTTTGAATTGAAAAATTGATTTGAATAAAGGGCTTTTGAAAAAGATTCGGAGTCGCCACCTAACTTAATTAAGGTGAGTTAGGTCACCTAAAAACTAAGGATAATCCGAAGACTACACTTAGAGTTTTGAAAAGCGATTTTAAAAGTATCTCCTCAAGAGAGGGTTTTTAAGGAAAACAGGTTGTTTGGCAACCTTTGGAAAACATTTAGCCCTTTTTGAAAAACAACTCCTTTTGGTCTTTGAAATCAGTGATCCTAGGTTCGGAGGTTGGTTACGTGTAGGGAAGACGCACTAAGCTATCACCCTACCCCGCCCTTTCGGTACCTACATGTCAATCTACCCTAGATTCACCTATGAGAGTCTTTAATTAACTATAGTTCAGTCCCATTCACTTTAGAAAAACAATGTTTGAATAGAAACTAACATGATGCATGGTATGCAAGTGTAAGAAAAGTGAATTGAAAAATAGATTTGAAAAGAGATTGATTCGAAATTGATTTGATTTGAAAATAGATTTGAAATTGGAAAGATTTGAAATTGAAAAGTTTTGGAAATTGAAAGTAGAAATTTGAAAATAGAAATTTTGAAGTTGGAATTTTGAAAATAGATTGGAATTTGAGATTTGAAAAGATTTTGAAAACCGCACCCATGAGGGTGGAATTAAAAGTTTGAAAAGTATTATGACCGCACCTATGAAGGTTGCCTACGTATCCCTTTGGGGGAATCAGGTCAGTCGTAGTTCAGACCGGAGTCCGATTGAAAAGAGATTGATTTGAAGAGAGAGAGATTAGATTGGAAGAAAGAAATTGAATTGAAAATTGGATTTGATTTGAGATTAGAAGAGGAGATTGGAAATTGAAATTGAGAAGATTGGACTTGCTTTGGAAAGATTGATTTTGGAAAGACTTGCTTTTAGGAAACCTAGACTTAGGAAAGAGAAGAGACTTAGGAAAGATTTGACTTGACTTGGAAGGTTTAGGAAATTAGGGAAGATTGGATTTAGGAAATGTTTGAATTAGGAAAGGGCTGGTTTAGGAAAGTTTTGAATTAGGAAAGTTTCATTTTTGAAAAGTTTCAAATTAAGAAAGTTTTGAATTAAGAAAATTTCAAATTTAGAAATGTTTGAAAAAGGGAAGTTTTGATTTTGGAAAGTTTTGAAAGCAAGGAAATTTTGAAAATAAGAAAGTTCCGTTTTAAGAAAGGTTTGAAAAAGGAAAGTTTTTAGTTTAGGAAATGTTTGAATTAAGAAAGTTTTGAGTTTAGAAAAGTCTTAGATTTCGAAAGATGTTGAAGTTTTTGAAAGCCTAGAATTTTGGGGAGATTTAGGTTTAGAAAGATTTAACTTGAGAAAGTTTCAAAATTTAGAAAGTTTTGAATTTGGAAAGATTTGAAATTTAGAAAGTTTAAGATTTAGAAAGTTTTAGAATTTCAGAAAATCTTGAGATTAGGAAAGGTTTGAGTTTAGGAAGAGTTTGAAAACTTAGGTTTGAAAAGTTAAGATTTGAAAGGAGGGTAGAATTAGGAAAAGGTTGAATTAGGAAATATTTAAAAGTTGAGTTTTAAAGTTTAGGAAAGATTTTTTATGTTCAAGTTTTGGAAACTTAAGATTTAGGAAAGTGAAAGTTTAAGAAAGATTTGAGTTAGAAAAGAGTTGGATTTTGGAACTTAAAGAAAGGTTTAAAGTTTGGGTTTAGGAAACTTATGGTTTAGGAAGGAATTGAATTAGGAAAGGTTTGGGATTAGGAGGGGATTGGATTTAGTTCCTAAAAGAGAAAGGTTGGATTTTATTTCCAAAAACGGAGGACGGGATCTAGTTTCCTAAACGGAGAGATTTGATTCGGTTTCCTAAAGGGAAGATAGGATTTGGTAAGGATTTGGAAAGGAGATTCTAAAAACCCTAGGTTTGGAAAATTATAGTTTTGATGTAGAAAAGAGGTTTTGGAAACATGTATAGTTTTGATGTAGAAAACGAGAGGTTTTGGAAACCTAGGTTCGGGGCAAAGTTTGAAAATCATGTTTTTGGAAAGAAAATTAGGGTTTCCTAATTGTGAGTTCTACGGCTTAACTTGGGCACTAAGGAAAGAGATTTTGGGAAGTGCGTTTTTGGAAACGAAGGTTTTCTAGAAAGGAATCCTAAGGAGGAATTTTTGGAAAGTGAATTTGAAGAGGGAGTTTTGGAAAGTGTGTTTTTAGAAACGAAGATTTTAGAACAAAAATCCTAGAGGGGAATTTCTAGAAGGGAGATTTTGGAAAGAGAGTTTTTGGAAAGATTTTTAGGAGAGATTTTTTCTAGGAAAGTGAATCTAGGGAGTGATTTTAGAAAGTGAATTTTGAGGAAAAGATTTTGGAGAGGAGTTGAAAAAGAGAGTTTTGAAAAATAGATTTTGGAAGAGAGTTTTTGAAAACAATTTTGAAGAGGGGAGTTTTAGGAAAGTATGTTGAAAAAGAGATTTTTAGGAAGAGATTTTTAAAGAGAGTTTTTAGAAGGTGTAAAAACATCTCACTTTCCTAAAGCAATTCTAATCATAAGAAGGCTAAAACCACTTTAGGAAAGCGGTTTTGAAAACAACAAGATTTGAAAATATAGACCAAAAGGTCACTTTTAATGTAACACTTTCCTAAAGTAACCCTAGCCATGGAAAGGCTAGAATCACCCTAGGATTGTGATTTTGAAAACATGTTTTTGAAAAAGAGCTTTTGATGCAATTTTGAAAACAAGTTTGAAAACGATTTTTAAAAACAACTTTTTGAAAACGAATTTTGGAAGATGCAAGACTATGATATGCACAATGCAATTTGGGGTCGTGAACATACAAGGTTAAGGCTTCACCACATAATCAAGGGGGCCGGACCCACGTGGTCTTTGGTTAGACTAGAAGAAAGCCCCCGACACGGTGACTCTCCAATAGTCTAATCCTACACATGGACCGAGAGTCCCCTTGTTTTAAGCATGCAAAGAAAGGGGGGGAAAGAGATGGGGGATTAAAATAGAGCAAACCCAAGTGGGTTAGGAGAGAGAAGAGAGAGGGGGGAATGCGGAAATTTAAAGAGAAAGCCTACCTTATATCTTCTTTAATTTGCGCGCCTTGCTTGTCTTCAGTCTTCGGTCTTCATCTTGATCTTTTTCTTCAGTCTTCAAGGGTTGTCTTCAAGCTTTAGATGGCAGCTCTTCAAGTCTTCGAAGGGTGGTTGAAGGCTAGTGTATGAGTGTATGGGGCAGTGTATGAGTGTATAGTAGGCTAGGGTTTGTGTAGGGTGGCTAGGGTTTGGAAAACCTAAGGAGGCTAGGGTTTTTAGAGGTGCTCGAGCTCTGTATATCGAATTGTGTGATTTCTAGGTTAAGTTTGCAGACCCCTTTCACATTGAATAAGGCTCTGTATTTATAGAGGTTGGACAAAACTGGCGCCTGTTGCAGTGGCGCCAGGCCAAATTATACACTGGCGCCACTAGGAGTGGCGCCAGGCCATTTTTTGGCTTGGCGCCACTAGTAGTGGCGCCAGCCAGTTAGGAAAGATTCAAGGTCGGCAAGCAACGTATCTTTGACTAGATTTGGGCGCCTGTACTAGTGACTACCATGTAAACTTCAGCCTGGCTTCACTAAGAGTGACTCCAGAAAGTCCGGGAATGATTTGGAGGAGCTGGGAATGACTCAGAAGGCTGGAAAGGAGCAGGAACACTTAAAATAGTGTCCTAGAGGTATTTGACTTGAAAAGTGACGATAGGATGTGTCGGAAAGGTCGACTGAGCTTTTAGGGGCAAAACGGTCAATCGGACTAAGAAACTGCCGGGGCAAACTCGAATTGTCCCGGAAAAAGACTTGGGATTTGGAAACACTATTTAGCATGTTCCCAGAGGTTGCCGGTTTGATTCCAAGAGCCGGCGTGGTCAGAAAAGGAGACCGGCCCACTAGGGGCAAAACGGTCATTTTGTGCTGGGTTTACTGGAACTGACTCGGAATGGTCCGGAAAGGTAAAGGAAGGTTGAGAATACTATAAAAAGTATTCTGGGGACATTACCGGTTTGATACTCAAAGCTGGTATGGTCGAAGAAGGAGACCGGCCTACCAGGGCCAAAACGGTCATTTTGTACCGGGTTTGCCGGAACTAACTCGGAATGATTTGGAAAGTTAAAGGAAGGTTGAGAATACTATAAAAAGTATTCTCGGGACATTACCAGTTTGATACCCAGAGCCGGTGTGGTTCCCGGGGTGTTCGGATGCCTAGGGGCAAAATGGTCATCTTGACCGAAAAGTCTCAAAAAAGGTCCTAAGGGTAGCTTGGTCCTTTTCCACCGAAGTGGGCTAACAGCCACTGGTGTTGACCTAGGTTTTGAGTGTTTCCGCCACTCTAATGGTGTGAGTATTTTCGCTACTCGGACGGGTTTGAGTATTTCCGCTACTCGGACGGGGTTGAGTATTTTCGCTACTCGGACGGGGTTGATGATTTGTGAGTATTTCCACTACTCTAACGGCTTTGTGAGTATTTCCGCTACTCTAACGGTTCTGTGAGTATTTTCGCTACTCTAACGGTTTTGTAAGTATTTCCGCTACTCTAACGGTTTTGTGAGTATTTTTGCTACTCGGACTGTCTCGAGGAATAAACTGTCTTGAGAGTGGGACTGGAAGGGGTCTTACCGTCTCCGAAGAGACGTGCCTAGGTTTTGAGTGTTTCCGCCACTCTAACGGTTTTGTGAGTATTTCTGCTACTCTAAGGGTTTGGTGAGTAGTTTCGCTACTCGGACCGTCTTGAGGAATAAACTGTCTCGAGAGAGGGATTGGAAAGGGGTCTTACCGTCTTCGAAGAGACGTGCCTGGATTGTGAGTGTTTCCGCCACTCTAATGATTTTGTGAGTAGTTTTGCTACTCGGACCATCTCGAGGAATAAACTGTCTCGAGAGAGCGATTGGAAAGGGGTCTTACCGTCTCCGAAGAGACGTGCCTAGATTGTGAGTGTTTCCGCCACTCTAACGGTTTTGTGAGTAGTTTTGCTACTCGGACCGTCTCGAGGAATAAACTGTCTCGAGAGAGGGATTGGAATTGGAATAAGAAAGGACAATGCCCCTAAGGGCATTTTGGTCATTTTGCCTCTATTTGGGCCTGATAAGCCCGCGAAGCGATGGAAAGATGGAATTTAGACCTAGAGAATGGGTTTCGATTGGAATATGTCCACAACGACTTGAAAACAAGTCCGGACGGAGTGTAGACTGCCGAGCGGTCAAAAATGGAGTGTTTACACTCTTTAGGATTGCCTTCCTAAGATTCCCTTTCTAAAAACCCACTATCCAAAATCCCTGTTCTTAGTGTCCAAGTTAAACCTTAGGACCAACGATTAGGAAACCCTAGTTTTCTTACCAAAAACATGATTTTCAATCTTACCTTAAAAACTAGATTTTCAAAACCTATTTTCTACATGAAAACTATAGTCATCCAAATCTAGGGTTTCTAAAACTTCTCTTTTCAAAATCCATGTCAAATTCAATTTTTCCTTTAGGAAACCAAATCCAATCTCCCCTTTAGGAAACTAGATCATATCTTCCGTTTTTGAAAACAAAATCACACCATCTCTCTTAAAAAAAAAAAATCCAATCCCTTGTTTTAGGAAATAGGAATCTCAATTCTTCCTAGTCTAAACCTTTCCTAATTCAAATCCTTCCTAATCTCCTACCTTCCTAAACCATAAGTTTCCTAAGCCTAAACTTTTAAATATTTCCTTAAGCTTTAAACTTCCAAATCTTTCCTAATTAAACCCTTTCCTAGTTCCATCCCTTTCCAAATCTTAACTTTCCAAATCTAACTTTTCATATCTTTTTGAACTTTCAAACTTTCTAAACTTCAAATCTTTCCTATTTCAAAACCTTCTTAGTCCAACACTTTCTTAATTCAAAACTTTCCTAATTCGAAAACTTTCCTAAAGTGAAACTTTCCTAAATCGAAATCTTTCCTAAACCAAAACTTCTTAAAACGAAACCTCTCCTAAAACGGAACTTTCCTAAAATGAAACTTTCTTATTTTGAAACTTTCCTAATTCAAACTTTTCCTAAATCCAATCTTTCTTAATCCTCCAAGTCCAACATTCGAGTCAAATCTTTCTTAAATCTCAAGTCTTTCCTAAATCCTATATTCCTAAGTCTAGCTTTTCCAAAATTCTATCTTCCCAAATCTAGTCCAAGTTCTCTTCTAAGGGTCAAATCCTCTTTCAAGTTCAATTCTAGGTCTAAGTTCAATCCTGATTTCCTAATCTTCTAATACGAATTCCAAATCAAACTCCTTTTTCCAATTAAAACTCTTTTTCGAATCAAACCTTCTATTTTCAATCGGACTCTTGTTCGAACTACAATTAACCTGATTCCTCCAAAAGGATACGTAGGCAACCCTCATGGGTACGGCCACAACCTTTTTCAAGCTTCTATTTTCACAACCTTTTTCAAGTTTCTAATTCCATGATCTATTTCAAATTTCCAATTCCAAATTTCTGTTTTCAAATCTCTATTTTCAATCTCCAAAACTTTCTTTCAAAATCAAATCTATCTTTTCCAAATTTCTTTTTAAATCAAATCAATTTCTTTCCAAATCTATTTTTCAACTTTCTTTTCTTGCATTTACATATCATGCATCATTCTTTTCAAAATTGTTTTCTAAAGTGGACACGATTGGACATTTGTTAGTTGAAGACTCTCATAGGTGAATATAAGGTAAATAGACATGTAGGTACCGCAAGGGCGGGGTAGGGTGATGGCTTAGTGCATCTTCCCTACACGTAACCAACCTCCGAACCTAGGATCACTGTTTTCGAAAGACCAAAATGGAGTTTATTTTCAAAAAGGGATTAATTATTTTCTAAAGGTTACTAAATAACCTATTTTCCTAAAAACCCTCTCTTGAGGAAGTATTTTCAAAACCGTTTTCAAAAACCCTAAGTGTGATCCTAGGGTTGTGCTTAGTTTTAGGTGACCTAACTCACCTTAATCAAGTTAGGTGGTGACTTCGAATGTTTTCTAAAAGCTCTTTATTCAAATTTATTTTCAATTCAAACATAGTCACACTCATTCTTGTAAGAGGATGAGTTCTAACGAAAGAGTTCAATATTTTTTTCGCTTGTGTGTGTATTCCTCGAGTGCGAAAAATCTGGGCGCGACAGAGAGGGAGACCACAGACCAAACCTTTCAAAAGGGCATGTATAGAACCCTCTTACCCGTCCCTCAACCCATCTAAACCTAGTTAAAACTAACCCTAAAAGCTGTCGTGAACTAGAGAACCCGTGAATGGAAAAATAGAGAGTTTCACCAGTTGTTTGGTCAAAACAAGCCAAGGCAGGGCCTGAGGCCTACCACAATGGTGTGAGGCTTCTCCAGGACCTCCATGGAGTCTATGGGAGGTCTCCTTCCTCTTCACATGAGTCGTAACACCCCTGGAAGGCTGAACCCACCGGAAAAGGTCTCTAGGCCGTAACTCCGGCCCCCGACCACCTTTTCCGTCAAGGCCAGTTAGGTCCTCTTCATCTTGATGTTATGAACAACTTCCATGAGGGACTCAGCTCTAGAAAAACATAGGAAAAGGCCCAAAAGGCTTAGTTGCAGGTCTGGAATCCTAGGGTTCCGCCATGCAGTTTACCTTTTCTAACCATAACGGCCACCTTCGGCCACCGTAGGTTGAGCACTGGCCATGAGTGTGTAGCCCAAGTCCATAGCATTCTTTGGGCCACACATGCGTGGCCGAGAGGTCCACAGATCGACGAGAATCGGCGAGGGAAGCCCCCAGTCGCGTGAGGAAGAATATGAAGGCTTTGCCTTCCTTCCCCACTCGTGGGTGGTGGTGCATGTGGGCGCGTCCCACACTCCCTCGGCCTAAAATTTTTATGGTGTATTTATGACACCAAATGAGGCCTTCCCATTTTTTTTGGATTTTTCTGACATTTATATGATTTTTTGTTAAATAAAAATAGTGTTCTTACAAAGAAAATCATATAAATTGCATTATAAATAGGAAAAATCTGAAATTTTACTAGTAGACCTCTAAAATTATGAGGAACCCAAATATGGGAGAGTGCGGGATCACTGGACCCCCTAGTAAAATATGAGATTTCACCCTTGGGTATTGATACTAGGCAACTTTGTTCTTGACGGGAGACGAGGGGAGTTCCAAAGGATCCATCCCACCGAGCCTATGCTTACTAACAACTCTAACCTTACTGATTCCCTAATGATCTAACACTTCCAATTAACAATCATCACTTTATAAGAAGTATTGGGAAATCTCGGATAATTATGACATACAAGCTAGTATTTCCTTCCTTCACAGACAGTACGTGAATCGAGGACCTATTTTTACCAGTATGTATTATCAGGGTAGGGACCTATGTATTTCCTTAAGGTGCATGCTCATTTTACTTCCTATTGAATGATCTGCAAATTATTGTGTTTTATGCTTCCCTACCAATTATCTTATTGATTATAATTTCTTCTTATAAATGACTTCAAAATATACATTACTTGCATGATTGCATCATTGGGGAGGAATAAGGGTGGAACAATTGGAAAAGAAAAGACCCCAGATTTATATCATAGATGTACATGACTGGCTTGATAGTCAGGGCTATCATGGGTCAGTATCAAAAGCTTGAAACCAGGCTAGATGATCATGGATGGGCCCCGCAGGACTTGATGACGAATGATGAATCATGGGTGGACCCCATTGGCTTGAATTGGCCCGGGTAAGACATACCTACATAGATCCTGGAATTGATAAAAGAATTACAAAGGACATATGTATGCCATGCCATTCTTTTACTGCATTGCATTTTAACCTGTACATTATAGAAATCATGGATTTTCTACTGGGCTTTGTAGCTCACTCCTATCTTATGGGACATTTTCAGGAGTTGAGGCATCAAACAGATTGCCAAGGAAATGAACATGCGAGAACAAGTCCCCTTGCTACCCTGTCAATTTTATAGCTTTTGAGTTAGTAAGTTTTATTCTGGACTGTACTATTATGAGACATTTCACTGGCTTTATTGCCTTAATGTAATATTATCTGGACCATTCTGTGTTATAATCATGTTTATTATGCCATTTTATACTTATAACCCCCCCCCCCCTTCACTATCGTGACGTAAAGAGTGTGAAGACGGGTCGTGACAGAAATTGGTATCAGAGCACGGTTTTAGGTCATTAGGGAATTGAACCACCTGCATGTAGAATGTACCCTTTACATTACTTTCTTTTCTTAGTATCAACTGAGTATTAATGCTAACTCTCATGTGCAGATGAACTTATCTATTTGGGATGACTTGCTAATACATCAGCTCAAGGTAGAGAGAGATATGAAGGACAACTGTAAGGCCGTGACTAGCGCCCAGGCCAAGACCCTCCTGAGAGCTGAGATTGCAGGGGTAGCTCAGCGATGGGGACATCTCTTTAATGGCCATCAGGATGCCATTATCTGAAATAGGGTGACTTCTTTGATAGGGATAGTCTAGGAGATGTCTAAGGTGGTTAGACGCCCAACGGAGTATCAGCAGTTAATACTAGGTATGCAGTTAGCTGGAGAGTTACCACTACCTAGGGCCATGTCCATATCGAGCCACCTCCACCACCTCCAGTTGCTCAGGGGTAGCAATCTACCCCACCTACAACACCACCGCCTGCTTACCAGCCACCATCCCCTGGGTACCATTCACTTACTCCGGAGATGTCTGTGGATGACTCCACACCGATATCTAGCCCCATCATACCTTATGACCTCAGCCACCCCGGTGATAGATGTCTCGGTCAGCGAGGAGGAGCTCGAGGAGGATATGGACATGTGATTGTATCTGTTTTTGTTTTAGTATCTTTAGTAGTACTTACAGTCCTCCACATTTTGGATAGTTGTGTATAAGAGGAGTGAACCGGAGAGTGCTAGATTATTTTGTTGTACTTATCTAACACCGTATGTATTTACCTTTTCCTTATGACTAATATCGACTTAGTAGGTCTTATAGTGACTTCTTGGTTTTTGGCCTAGCAAAATAGAAATTTAACTTAACTTAATGGCCATTCTAGATGGCAAGGACTAGGACTGGAGCTGGAACTAGTGGGAGCAACAAAAACCCATCCAACAACCAATTGAACCAAATTTTGCAAAGCCTGCAGGTTATGACAGATTTGCTACAATAACAGCAGCAAAATCATTAAGCACCGCTTGTACCTCAACAGCCTCCACCAACCCTCGAACCTCCAAGAGAAGCATCAAACCCGGTGCCAAATCTAAACCCTGAAGAGAGAAAAACAAAGCTACTTCGAGAATTACAGAAGGAAAATCCCCTAAGATTCATAGGAGAACACGACCCTTTAGTAGCGGAGTGATGGCTCATACAAACCCGAAAGGTACTAGATATCGTAGGGACACTAGCAGAGTATCAGGTGGAGTTCGCAACTTACCGTCTTAAGGGAGAGGTAGATTTTTGGTGGGATTTCATGAAACGCATGAGGGAGGTGAAGAATGTGACTTGGGAAGAGTTTGTGGTTCTCTTTCATAATCATTACTTTTGAGAAATAGTTAAGGATGCTAAGATGAAGGAATTTGTACAGCTTCAACAGAATAGTCTGTGTTGGCCCCAAGTAGGCAACCCAAGAGGGTGGTGAATTGGGTTTTATGAAATTAATAGCAAACAATGCAATTAAAAAATTATTAAGAAATTTAGCAGTGGGTAATCAAACTAAAAACCAAACAAGCAAATAATAAGATGCAACAAGTGTTATGAACAGAGAAGAAAAACAAAGCAAGAAATGAAGAATGAAGGCACCAGAATTTTACAAAGGTTCGGCCAATCCTTGCCTACGTTCTGTCTTCCTCGATCCTCTCGAAGATATTCCACTATGTAAAATTCCGTTGCACAGCTGCTGGTTTTGCTCCAAGTGCCAGCTCACTTTTACAAGAACTCTTCCCAAACTCTCAAAATCCCGAGTGATTTTGTCTAAGCTTCACTCAAACTTACAAGTGATTTTGTCCAAGCTTCACTCAAACTTACAAGTTTACAAACTCACCTAACAATAGATGAAGGTTGTATAATGAATAACTCTCTCTCAAAAAGTAGATGACCAAATTTGCAGCTCACTCAAGAACCCCCCAAATGAATAAGAACAGAGTATAAGATGTAGGAGATTAAATTTCATTTTCTAGCACTTGATCTTGTATTCTTCTTTTTCATATATAGGTTGGGGATCTTCTATATATATCCTTGAGTTGATTATAGCCATTGGTGGTAGATGAGAGACCATTTGATGCAAGATCGCACTGTTATAACGGTTAAAAATATAGCCGTTGGAGCCCAGGTGTTGACCCCTGACTTTCATGAGTCGACACATTAAGTCTGCATTCCTTAGATTTTGTTCACTACCTCCATGTGTCGACACATTAACCCCATGTATCGACGCATGACCATCCATTCTTCAGATTTTGGTCACTGTCTTCATGTGTCTACACTTCAACTCCATGTGTCGACACCTTGTTTTCAGAAAACTTGTTTTTTGCAAGTTTTGTCCAATCTTCTCTATTGTTTTCAAGTTATTTAAGGGTCATCCAAATAAGCTTTCTAAGACTTGAAAACACTTCTTCAAGGTATGTTGACTTCAAGAACACCTTCAATCTCTTCGAGATGAATTCACTCCATTTTGATTACTTGTAAAGCTCTTCAATCAACATTACTTCTTCTATTGATCCAAGTTTTCTTTCAAATCTTCAAGAGAGCTTCCATGACTTGAGATCTCTTTTCTTTAATTGATCTTCTATCATTCTTTGAACATCTTTAATCTATAAGATGAACTTGTTGAATGTGTCAATCCGTCATGCTCATCAACCTTTGATCTTTCTTGACAAGCTTCTCAATACAAGTTCTTCAATATCTTCCAATGTGATAAGCAGAAACTTACTCCCCTTTTCTTTTGTGCTTTATGCCTCAAAGCATATAAACTTTTGCTCCCCCTTTCTTATGCAATTGATGCTTCAGTGGATTGATATGGCTATGAGAATCGAGGGTCTTTATAGTGTATAAGTTCTTGAATTCTCATAAGATCTTTAGTTACTTTGAAACAGAATTAATCCAATATGTTTCTCTATCAATCTTCAAGTTCTTCTATCAATCTTCATGTTTTCAAAACATGTCACTATAATAGAATTCCAGAACTTGCATCATTCTTTTCAATACTTGTTGAACTTATTGAGCATCTTCAATCTCTTCGAGAATAAGATTACCTAAGTAATCTTCTTGTTGGATACTCAACCAATCAGCTCAATTATTTTCTTGTTATCAAATGATTATAATGTAATCTGCACACTCAATTGAAATCATTAGAGAATAACCACATGGTTTTGTTATCATCAAAATCAACATAGGGATCAACCTTGAGTCAACAATCTCCCCCTTTTTGATGGTGACAAAACCTTAAAAATATATGCAATTAAGCTTAATATAAATAAAGTATAAGGATTAAAGAATTTAAAGCAACATGCTTCTTGTAAGGCCCCTCCTTACTACTTCAAAATAAAGATACTCTTTACACATAATATTCATATATTTTCATAGAGTATCTCTCCCCTTTTTTGTCAATCAGTCAAAAAGGAACAACAAAATATAATGCAAATTTAGAATAAAAAACATTTATTCATATTTCAGATTTTCTTCCCAATATAAAATATTTCTCCCCCTATGGAAGATATAATACCATGTACTCAAAAATGTCTCCTCTGTTTTCATATAGATTATCTCTCCCCCTTAATAAAGGATTTCTCCTTGCTGCGGCATATAATAGTTATCTTCCTTTTTGTCAACTTATCAAAAGAATTTATGAGAAATTTTTTACAGGTACAATAACAAAAATATTAAAATAGAATTATAAGTATTGTGAGGAGACTAACCAACAAATGCACCAAACCATCAAAATCAAGATAGTTAAACCTTCATAGCATAGACATCCATATAAAGATATGCAAAACATGTTACCATCATTCAAAATATGCAAATGTATGATGATGGTGTATGCTCATGCAAATTTTAATGAAGAAGACTGGGTTTTTCAAGGGTATGGGAGAATATGGAAGTTGAAGTTTTAGGCTTGAGAGAATATTGCTTGGTAGAAAGGGCTGCCGGTTGTTTTTCAACAAGAGGGTCAGCTTGCTGTTCAGATTTTTTTGGTGGAGGCTGAGAATTGTGATGGAGTGCTATCATCCTTAAAAGATCCATTTAAGTCATCAATGGAGTCCTATGTTTATGTTGTTGCTGTAAGGTAAAGAGGTTTGTAGTTATCTCCAATAATCAAGGCAATGTGCTTCCTAATATGCTCAGAGGTGATCTACAAAATATCCTCTTTCACTTTCTTCTCCAAACTTATCAATCTAAATTCTCCATTGTCTACCTTTGTGTTGATTTTTATGGACATCTCTTCTTGATGTTTCCTCATTCAAATCCATTCAAGAATTTATCATGGTCAAGATCATTTCAAGGTGCAAGCAAGATCTTTTTAATTCCAGCCATGTGGATTAATATGTATGTTGCCAAAGTGACCTTTCAACATCAGAAATATATTCAAATTTGATCCATCTTTCTTTGATAACATTTCTAGAGAAGTATTTCAAGTTTGTACTTTTCCTTTGTAGATATCTTCTCAAAATATGGATATTATTCCAACCAATCATTTTCGTCTTCAATGACCTCTTTTTCTTTTCTCTTCTTTGCAGCTTTTGAGGATTCATCCTTCCCTTTCCTTTTCTTGCTTCTCATTTCTGGTGTACTATATCTCATAATTCCTTGTTCAAAACTTTCTCCTCGACTTCTTTTTTCATTATGAGAGGTTTGGGTAGACAAGGGTTGATTTGAAATTTTTGAATAGGTAGAATGAGAGGTAAAAGTTATTCCTTGGTTTTTGGAAATGCAACTGATGAAGATTGGTTAATAATGGGGATTGAAATCTATGCAAAATGTATGTACATGTTAGTATGAATAAGATTCAAACACATGTATGATCATGCGCATTGGTCGACTCTTTTTCTCAGGAAATGCAAAAATGAATTTTTGAATGCCATAAAATGCTGCAAGTAGACATATAATTGATTTCAAAAGATTTATATGCATTAACAAATGTATATAGCAACCTAAGCACTCAAGATAATAGATTGCTCATGCTTAACATGAAATACATAGCATATATATATTATCAAAATCAATCAAATTAAAATTGCACATGCTCAATACTCTTAACAGCCATAATGTAATATAATTTATGATTAGCATGAAATTTTACAAACATACACTCACTGAATGTATTCTATGGTTAAGTAAAATAAACAACCAATCATGCTTCTATAAAGTTTAGTATTAAGAGGAGTACCTTTTTATTGCCATCCAACTTGATTGATGTAGCTATGAAATTACTTAATAGATTTGAGTTCCCTACATCAAACCTCCATCCTTTGGTATAAAAGAGGTGAATTGAATCTTATCACTAATCATATACCTTGAGAAATCACTCTCCAAATACCAACAATCCTTGACTTTGGATTGGATTGTAGGCAATCCTACAATCAAAGCAATTCAAGTTTTCTTCTTTGGTACCCACATCATGTTAGGTCCTTGGGGGGTTAGCATTCAATGTTCCTTTTGGAACCAAAACCTTCTTAATTATTTGAGACTTATTCATAAGAAAACATTAATGTGCTGTGCAACCTTTCTTTTGACAATAGAAACAAGTAATATGAGATTTTCCACTATGAGATACAAACTTTGTTTTTGAAAACTTTCACTTTTTACCCGAATTGTATCCAAGGCCAGCTTTCTCAAGAGAGCATTTTTGTTTACAAAGCACTACATCAAGTTTTTCCTTTCCATTAACACATTTTGAAAGAGATTTTTCTAAATCATTAACTTTTTCTTTAAAAACAGAATTTTTCTTTTTCAAAAGATCATTTGCAGATTGTAAATCCTCATTTTCTTTTGTAAGGGAAGCAATCATCTTTTTGAGAAGACTATTCTTTATACTAAATTTCTTAAATTCAGAAGCAAATCATCAAATGCATCTTGTAATTCATCAAAAGTAAAATCAAAATTTGTTACCTCATTTTCTTCTTCATATGCCACAAGACATAGGTTGGTCACCTCATAAATTTCAGATTCAGCCGAGCTTGAATCTTCACTTTCACTCTATTTTGTAGCTAGAGCCTTTGCTCCTTTACCATTCTTCCATCTCTTTTCAAGTTGTGGACATTCAGACTTAAAATGTCCAGTCTTGTTACATTTGAAGTAGATAATGGTTGAATCCTTGTTGCTGGATTCTCCTTTAGGTTCGTGCGTCTTTTCTCCTCTCCATTTTCTTTTCATGAATTTCTTAAACTTTCTTGTAAGCATAGCAATTTCTTCTTCATTTTCTTCATCACTATCAGATTCATTTTTAGCAGTTGTAGACTTGAATGCAATGACTTTCTTCTTTTTCTAATTTCTTCTTGCATATTTTGGCTTTGTGTCAGCTCATATGTCATGAGAGATCCAAGTAATTCCGTAAGTGGCAAAGTGTTGAGATCTTTTACTTCATGTATAACAGTCAACTTAGCTTCCCAAGCCTTTGGCAAAGTTCTAAAAATCCTTCTCACCTGCTCACTGTTAGAATATATCTTTTCAAGAGATTTCAATCCATTAATAATATCAATAAATCGTGTAAACATTTCAGTAATGGGTTCTCCGGATAACATTCTAAACATTTCATAATTATGTATAAGAATGTTAATCTTGGACTCCTTAACCTGGTTGGTACCCTTATGAGTAACCTCTAATATGTTCCATATTTAATTAGCAGATTCACAAGAAGATATTCTATTAAATTCCATAGCATCTAATACACAATATAATAAATTCATAGCCTTAACATTCATTTGCATGATCCGTAGATCAGCTTCATCTCATTCATTTTCTGGTTTGATCATAGCCACTATTTCTATTATTTTGGTAGGGATCTTAGGACCATTTAAAATGATCATCCATAACTTATAATCAACAGATTGAATATATATTCTCATTCTATTCTTCCAATAGTTGTAATTGGTGTCATTAAACATAGGTGGTCTATTGGTGGATTGACCCTCACCTAGAGAGCTTCCAAAGTTGGTTGCCATGGATCAACTCTAAGGATGTTAAGCCTTTAAAATAGAGCACTAGAACCCTTCCAAAGTTGGTTGCCCAACTCATT
Source organism: Euryodendron excelsum (assembly GCA_033060915.1). Taxonomy (NCBI): domain Eukaryota; kingdom Viridiplantae; phylum Streptophyta; class Magnoliopsida; order Ericales; family Pentaphylacaceae; genus Euryodendron; species Euryodendron excelsum. Next base: position 32,946,080 of record CM065386.1, read on the forward strand.
CTTACAAGAACTCTTCCAAAGTTCTCAAAATTCTGAGTGATTTTGTCCAAACTTTACTTAAGCTTACAAGTGATTTTGTCCAAGTTTCACTTAAACTTACAAGTTTACAAACCCACCCAAAATAGATGAAGATTGTACAATGAATAACTCTTTCTCAAAGAGTAGATAAGCAAATTTGCAGCTCACTCAAGAACCCCCCCAAATGAATAAAAATAGAGTATAAGATGTAGGAGATTAAATCTCACTTTCTAGCACTTGATCTTGTGTTCTTCATTTTCATATATAGGTTGAGGATCTTTTATATATAGCCTTGAGTTGATTATGGCCATTGGTGGTTGTCGTGCCTAGATTTTTCGCCCTTGAGAAATACACACACAAGCGGAAAAAATACTATACTCTCTCGTTCGAACTCACCCTCCTAGAAGAATGAGTGCGACTAGGTTTGAATTGAAAATTTGATTTGAATAAAGGACTTTGAAAAACATTCAGAGTCACCATCTAATTTGATTAAGATGAGTTTAGTCACCTAAAACTAAGCACAATTCGAAGACTACACTTAGGGTTTTTGAATATACTTTCTCAAGAGAGGATTTTTAAGAAAATAGGTTCTCTGGCAACCTTTAGAAAATATTTAAGCTTTTTTTTGAAAATAACTCTATTTGGTCTTTCGAAAACAGTGATTCTAGGTTCGGAGGTTGGTTACGTATAGGGAAGACGCACTAAGTCATCACCCTACCCCGCCCTTGCGGTACCTACATGTCTACTCACCCTAGATTCACCTATTAGAGTCTTTAACTAACACATGTCCAAAACTATCCACTTTAGAAAATAATTTTTAGAAAAAAAAAGACATAATGCATGATATGCAAATGCAATAGAAAGATTTGATTTGGAAATAGATTTGAAAAGAAATTAATTTGATTTGAAAAGAGAGATTTGATCTTGAAAGAAAGTTTTAGAAATTGAAAATAGAGATTTGAAAATAGATTTTTGGAATTGGAAGTTTGAAAATAAGTTATGGAATTGGAGATTTGAAAAAAGTTATGACTGCACTCGAAGGGTTGCCTACATATCCTTTTTGAGGAATTAGGTCACTCGTACTTCAAACAAGAGTTCGATTGAAGATTTGATTTGAAAAGAATTTGATTTTGAAAAAGAGATTTGATTTGAACTTAGAATGGAAGGAAAGAAAAACTTGGACTTGCTTTGGAAAGATTGAGATTTAGGAAACCTAGACTAAAGAAAGATAGGACTTAGGAAGGACTCGAGGTTAAGAAAGATTCGTTTTAGGAAAGTTTCAAATTAGGAAAGAATTAAAATCGGAAAATTTTGATTTAGGAAAACTTTCATTTTAGGAAAGGTTTTGAAATAAGAAATGTTTCGTTTTAGAGAAGTTTCAAATTTGAAAAGTTTCGAATTAGGAAAGTTCCAAATTAGGAAAGAATTAAAATTGAAAAGTTTTGAAATTAGAATGTTTTGAAATAGGAAAGTTTTGAAATTGGAAAATTTCCTTTTTAAGAAAGAGTTGATTTTTGGAAAGATTTTAATTAGGAAAAGTTTGGGTTTAGAAAGATTAAGAATTTGGAAAGTTTAGAATTTAGAAGGTTTTAACTTAAGAAAGTTTTGAATTTAGAAAGTTTAAAATTTTAGAAAGATTCAAGGTTTGAGTTTTAGAAATACTTGAAATTAAGAAAGGTTTGAGTTTAAGAAAGATTTGAAAATTTAGATTTGGAAAGTTGTTGAATTAGGAAAGGTTGAAATTAGGAAAGGTTCATCCTAGAAAAGTTTTGAATTTAGAAAGGTTTGAAATTTAGAAAAGTTTAGAGTTTTGAAAACTTAAGGTTTAGGAAAGGTACGAGATTAAGAAGGATTGGATTAGGAAAATTTTGGATTTCGTTTCTAAAAAAGGGATGATTTGATTTTGTTTCAAAAAACGGTGGATTGGATCTAGTTTCCTAAATGGGAGATTGGATTTGGCATGAATTTGGAAGGTGATGTTTTAGAAATCCTAGATTTTGGGGTAGAAAATAGGCTTTGGAAATATATGGTTTTGATATAGAAAATAGGATTTGAAAACCTAAAGTTTGAGGCCAAAATAGGGAATTGAAAATCATGCTTTTGGAAAGAAAATTAAGTTTCCTAATTATTGGCTCTAGGGCTTGACTTGGGCTCCAAGGTAAAGAGTTTTTGGAAAGTAAATTTTTAAGGAAGAAGATTTTTGGAAAGAAATCTTAGAAAGGAGTTTTTAGAAAGTAAACTTGAGAAGAGTTTTAGAAAGAAGATTTTGGAAAGTAAAACTTTGAGAGAGTTTTTGGAACGGGATTTTTGGAAAGAGTTTTTAGGAAAGAGGTTTTTGGAAGAAGTTTTTACGAAAGATTTTTTGGAAAGAGTTTTTAGGAAAGAGACTTAAGGAGCGTTTTTAGAAAATAAATTTTTAACAGCGCTTTTTTTGGAAAGGAGTTTAAAAGGAAGTTTTGAAAAATATATTTTTGAAGGAAATTTTTAGAAAGCAACTTTGAAAAAGAGATTTTTTAGAAAGTGCATTGGAAAAAAGATTTTAGGAAGAGAGGCTTTTAGAAAGTGAGTTTTAAAACAAAAGAGATTTTGAAGAGGATTTGAAAATATAGACCATATTGCTCACTTTAAATGTAGCACTTTCCTAAAGCAACCCTAGCCATGGAAATATTAGAATCACCTTAGGATTGTGATTTTGAAAACAAGTTTTGAAGAAGAAAATTTAATGCAAGTTTTGAAAACGGTTTTGATGCAAGTTTTGAAAACAAGTTTGAAAATAAATTTTGGAAGAATGCATGATCATGATATGCACAATACAAGTTGGGGTTATGAACATACGAGGTTAAAGGCTTCACCGCATAACCAAGGGAGCCAAACCCACGTGGTCTTTGATTAGACTTAGAGAAAGCCCCCGACACGGTGACCTTCAATATCCTAATCCTACACATGGACCGGGAAGTCCCTTGTTTCAAACATGCAAGAAAGGGGGGGAAGAAGATGGGGGATTAAAATATAAGAAAACCCAAGTGGGTTCAGAGAGAGAAGAGAGAGGGGAAGATGCGTAAACTTAAATAATAAGCCTACCTTGTATCTCCTTTATTTGCTTTGCTTGGTTTGCTTTCTTTACTTCGATCTTCGCCTTACTTTGCATCGATCTTCGAGGGCTTGTCTTGACCTTCGGGATCTTTGGAGTTGTAGCACTTCAAGTCTTCAATGGAGGCTTCGGAGGCTAATATGTGAGTGTATATGAGTGTATGAGAGTGTATATGAGCTAGGGTTCATATATGGGGGCTAGGTTTTGGAAAACCTAAAGAGACCTAAGGTTTGGAAAGGCTACAAGCTTTGTCTATCGAAGAGAAGGATTTTTAGACTGAGTTTGCGGACCTTTTTCACGCTGAGGAAGCTTTGTATTTATAGAGAGAGGATTGACCTGGCGCCTGTTACAGTGGAGCCAAGCAAAAATTCCTTTTGTCGCCACTCCAAATTTTGGCTCAGTGCCACTTAAGAAAGTTTTAAGATCGGCAAGCAATATATCTTCCGAAGATTTGGGAGCTTGTACTAGTGACTACCATGCAATTTTTAGCTTAGCTTCACTAAGAGTGACTCCAGAAGGTCCGGGAATGATTTGAAGGGCTGGGAATGGCCCGGAAGGCCAAAAAGGGACATGAACCCCTAAAACAGTGTCTCGGTGGTAGCAGACTTGAAAAATGATGACAAGATGTGTTGGAAGGGTTAACCGGGCCATTAGGGGCAAAATAGTCAATCGGGCCAGAAAGTTACCAAGATGGACTTGGAATATCCCGGAAGAACACTCGAGATTTGGAAACATTACTTAGAATGTCCTAGGAGGTTACCGGTTTGATAACCAAAGCCGGTGTGGTTGGATGAGGCGATCGGCCCACCCTAGGCAAAACGGTCATTTTGCATTGGGTTTGCCGAAACTGACTTAGAATGATCTGCAAAGGTGATGGAAGGTCGGGAATACTATATGAAGCATTCTCGGGAGGTTACTGGTTTGATACCCAAAGCCGATGTGGTTCCCGGGGTGCTCGGATGGGACAAAATGGTCATCTTGACCGGAATGTCTCGAAATTGGCCCGAAACTGACCAGAAGGCAGCTAATCATGCTGGATTGTCTTTAAGACAATCCTGGAAGGGTGGACTTACCATTCTGAGAACTTAGGTACTTTCTCAAGAAACGTGCCGAAAATGGCCCTAGGGGCAGTTTGGTCATTTTTCATTGGAGTGGGCTAGCATGCACTAGTTTTGACCTGGGTTTTAAGTGTTTCCATCACTCTGACGGCGGTCCCGTGACATGGGGGTTTGTCGACAATGCCCTATATTGACCTATTTACGAGTGTTTCCGCCACTCTAACGGTTGCGATGTTTACGAGTATTTTTGTTACTCTAACGGGTTACAATCATTCTATAGACTGCTTGATCTCTGGAAGTTTTTAGGTGGACTTAGCACTTTAAGGAATCAACTTTCTCGGAAGGCGTGCTGAAACGAACATTTCTTCATTGGTGGGCTAGCAGGAGCCGAAGGTGGACCGTTCTACCATTTAGGGGACTTGGGGTCTCGTCCTAGTCGATGGGTTTGAAGGGGCTTACCATTCTGAAGAGTTCTCTAAAAAAACGTGCTAGATAGGATGGACTTACCGCCTCGAGGAATCAATTATCTCGAAAGGCGTGCTGAAGTGGATTTGGAATTGGAATTGGAATTGAACTGGAAATAGATTGGAAAAGAAGACTTACCATCTTCGAGAAGATGTGCCCATTGGAATTGGACCAAAAGAAGAAGACTTACCAAAACGTGCTGAAAAGAAGACTTACCATCTTCGAGAAGGGTATTTTGGTCATTTTGCCTCTATTGAGCTCAATGGGCCCGCGACTGGAAACTGCCAAGCGAAAAAAATGAGGTGCTTACAGCTGCCCCTCTTTTTCTTTCTTTGCTTGTCGAAGACAGAAAACGATAGAGTAAGAGTCCCATGTTGACCGTGAGGCAGTAAGAGGGACAGACTTTGCAAATTTTTGAAAACGGGAGTTTGGAAATGGATATTGAGTTCAAAAGAGCTTTGAAATCGAGTTTTTGAGGGAAAAAGGGCAAAACTGCCCAGAATTGGAAACTGGCGCCACTAGTAGTGGCGCCTGTGTTAAAATTGGCCTGGCACCACTAGCAAGTGGCGCCAAGCTTAGGATCAAAATCAATAAACTGCTGGTTCGACGCCGCTATGGAATTTAAAGGTTTTTCAAAAAATTGAGAGGCATTGCGAGGAAAACGACCTAGACATTGAAGGAGTGCCTCTTAGGGACCATGAAGGGTTGCTGGAAGTAGATGCCATCGCTGGAAAAGACACAGTAGAGAAGATTTCGCCGGAGAACTCTAAGAGGTGAGTTTTTGATTTTATGTTGATTTTGATGTGTAGAATTCCGTTTGAACCTTGTGAATAGTGAAAATTAATGTTTTGATATGTTTTGAACACTGTGGTGAGTAATTTTTCACGTTTATGTGAAGGGGGTTTCTGCAGGAATTGGGGATTTGTTCCTACAGCTTTGGATATTAGGTTTTTCGGCTAGATTTTTATACCGTGTACCTTAGAAAAATGTGTTTAATAGCCGTGTGAAGTTTCGTGATTTTTTTAAAACTTTTTGAATTTTTGATTTTTTGAAAAAAAATAGAAAAATACTTGGAAAATTAAGAAAAATGAGAAAATTGAGAAATTATTAGAGTTTAGTGTTTAGAAGAATTTGGAAATATTTTAGGAAACATTTGAAGTGATCTTGAGAAATTTTAGGATAACTTTGAAAACCATTGATTTGTTGAAAAATAAAACAAGTCTTTTGAAAATTTTAAAAATTTGAAAAATGTGTGCGGGCGTTGACGTTATGTGATTGTGATGTGGTAGAGTGCGTGGTAGGGACCATTTTTAAGCGGAACTTTGCTGAAATTTTTAGACATTAGGAAAGAGTTGGAAAAGTCTCAAAACAAATCTTTTTGAAGGAAAAAGACAAAACAAAAACCCTAGAGATTTAGAAAATCCATTTTGACTCAAAGCTGAAAAATCAAAATGTGTAGAAAATTCATTTTGACTTAGAAACAGGATTTTAAAATTAAAATGTGTAGGAAATTCATTTTGACTTAGAAATGGGATTTTAAAATCAAAATGTATCAGGAATTCATTTTGACTTAGAAGTGGAAATTTAAAATCAAAATGTGTATGAAATTCATTTTGATTTAGAAACGAGATTTTAAAATCAAAATGTATCGGAAATTCATTTTGACTTATCATTTGAAATCTTTTTGTTATTTGTTTATTTTTATTCCTTATTTATTTATTTTTCATTTTTTTTATTTTCCTTCTGCTTTTATTTCTTATCTGCATGTACCATATATTAACACTTCTTACCTTGGCTTACCTTTTTAGGATGGCAGATACGGGCGATGACGGTTCTGAGAGGAGACGCCGCTTCGGGAAGGCGACTCGGACAGATTCGGTCAGTAATTCCAGTCGTTCCAGGGATAGTTGGATATCTGCTAGATATGAATCTTCTAGTCAGGGCGGACAACGGAGTAGACCACTTCCCTCCGGTTGAGCAAGCCTTTGTGGAGGAGATTGGTGCAGAGGAGGAGGTACCGGGTCTCGACGATCAGGTGACTGGTTACAGGAGAGCCTCCATCTGGCACAGATAGACAAATGCTAAGTTAGGCGACCTAGAGGTACCAAACATTCCACCACTGGGAGATCTTTCCTATCATCCCAGCGTGTATTCTAGACGGTATTTGCCTCCTCCACGCGTTCACACAGCCTTCAGAGGGGCCGTCCATCAGGTGTTTGTGACCATGCAGCGGGCCGTTCTATCCTACCATGCCTTCTAGCTGAGATTGGGTTCGGGGCTTTCATGGGATTATAGGCTAACCGCCTGAACAAACATCTTGTGCTAGCACTAATTAAGAGGTGGTTTAGAGAGACTGGGACCTTTCATTTTGTTGGCTTCGAGTTGGGTCCCACCCCATTGGACTGGGCAATCATCACGTGCTTTCCTTTGTCACTCGGCAGATCACCTTATAGTCCGTTAGCAGAGCCGACGCATGCATTCTGTTGGATTTGCCCCTTTCGGAGCTCTCTGCCTTCCCAGTCTCCTGGCTCAGTCGGGATGACATTACCTTTGCTGTTGAGCCACCACCTGCCCAGCAAGACATCATGAGGCGGTGACTTGTTTTGTATATCATCTTCAGTTGCTTTTGCAACAATAACAAGTTGCTTGTGCCTTTTTGGTTGGTGAGCATAGTAGCTGATCTTGGGGCTTTATCTGAGCTAGATTGGGGGTCTTTCTCCTTTGGCTGCTTCCTTGGATCGATGCTGGTCCGGACTTCCTTTCAGTGGGGCAGCATGACTGGTTTCTAGCCTTTTCTTGTCTGGTGGAGCTACGAGTATCTGTCTGTTCGTCGCCCGACAGTTATTGAGGATGAAATTTATCCTTGTGCTTTGAGGTGGGCTCGTGACCAGGTAGCCCAGCGATTGGAGATTACTAACTTCGTGACGCTACGGGCGAACCTGGAGCTCATTGAGGCGAGGGACGTGACTTGGCAGCCCTTCATTAGATCAATTCATTATGAGACAGTGCAGTATTTTGTCCCGTTGTCCCTGTCGAGGGCTTCCTTTCACAACAACGATTCTTGGGAGTCCTATCTAGCATATCGACACTGGCACGAGTTTCATGAGGACTTTCGGTCAACAAGAGATCCACCGGAGTACATGTTTGGAGCCTTGGTGAAAGGAGTTCCTATTCCCTATCAGGAGCGCCAGCCAGGTGCTGGTTTCTTGCTTCCTCCATATGCAGACTATGTTGCGCATTTTGGGGCTCATTCTGTCGGTGCCTTCACCCGGTTTGTGGTAGTAGTCGACAGATATGCTATTGGCTAGGAGGCGGTCAACTTGTGGCGCCGAGCAGGAGGATATGTGCCCTAGGCTGAGTTTACCACTGTGAGAGACTAGAGGGACCAATACCAGATGGAGCAGAATCAGTACCAGGCGGAGGTAGCTTCCTTGACGGTTTAGTTAGCCAGATGGGAGGTGTCGGGGTATGTTGTCCTTTCCCTTCTTCTTCTTTTCGCTCTGCTATTGGTTAGTTATTCCTTTGTCCTGCTAATTCTGATTCTGTCTTCTTTGCAAGATGCTAGTGCTTCTAGTAGCTATCCACCCCCTCCAAAGCCAGGTTTTGGAGATTTTGATCTAGAGGACATTAACTTTGATCTTTGATAGATGCCCCTTGTGGAGACCTTAATCTTCTTTTTTCCCTATCCTGGAGATGTATTTATGTCAGACAATTTTATTTTGAAAATTTTGTACAAAGATGGATATTTATGACTCAGATAGTTAAATGCATGAACAGACAGATATATTTATGGTTTACATAGCTAAGTATATGATCAGATGCATTTGTAGAGACAATGATGATGCATATTTATTACATGAGTTGATATTGAACTGTATCGGTGACTTCTGTTTCTACAGGGAGTTATGTTTTATGAATACGAAGCTCATGCCGATTTTTTATTACTTTTTAAGTTTATTCATATATATATATATTTGGTGAAGATGCATGCACATATTAGAAATATTCTAGTTAATGGAATAACAAGGGGTGTTGTCCAACTTGGTATCTTTGGAATGGTAACTCCTTCCTCTTCGGGGGGCTGGGCCTTTCCTTTGGCTCAACCTTACCTTGACTGGATGATAGCACTTCATACCTTTCTCAACCTTTTGATCACCTCTGATTCTCTACCTCGGGGTTAGTGTATAGGATTATTGGGCTGAAACTATCAATTCTCGAGGCTTCGACAACAGCTTACTTTACCTTCAGCAGAGCGATAAGTGGCCAATCTTTCAATCCGAGGAGACTTTGCTTTAGGACCGTAATGTAGGCTAGGTTATGGGGTTTTTGAAACAACGGGATATGTAGGCTCAAATTCAATGTCGCTTTTCAATGGGGTTTAGATCCATACCATCCTTGACTATTTTTCCCAGTAAGGTTAGCATCCTTCTTTAGCTTCGGTAGTGTGTCTAGTTCATTTAGATCAAGTAATCCATTTTCAATCAGAATGGACTTTAATAGGGCTATAATGTAGCCAAGGCTTCGGGTTTTTGCAAGAAAGGGTAAAGGCTAGAACCTATTGTTTCTACTGGACTTCTTTGTAACCTAGGATCACCTTTAAATTTCCTCCTTGGTTTTACTATATACTTCTCATGGTGAAAATGACTCTTGTCTTTTGACTTTTCTGTATACTTTCTGAGATAAATATGACTCCCTTCTCTTTCGACCTTTCTATTACACTTTTCCAGATGGCACAATCATGGTTTTTCTCAAGCCCCCTCGCCCCCCACCCCGCCCCCCCCTTCCCTTTTTTTTACTGGCCTTTTGCCCCTTGGCAACTCTTTTTCCTTTGCTTTTCTTTTTTTCCTCGCCATTTCTCTTCTTTTTCTTTCCTTTTATGAAGCGAACAATTCTACAACCTCTTTTTTTTTCAGATCTTTTCCTTAACAATTCAATCTAACCCAATGTGGGTGGTGATCCTTAGGTTGGGGTTTTTTAGAAAAAGATAAATGGCTCAACAGGTTGACAAGGGGTTTCTTGTGACTGTATGTGAAATGAAAGGAAGGCCTCTCTTCACTTTGAATTAGATTGCTTGATCCATAGAGCCTTCAATGCTGCCCTAACACGATAGAGGGTGGATACCATTCCTAGAGTTCTCGACTATTGTTTGCTCCAGTGTGGGGGGAAACGTCTTGGATCGAGGTTGACAAGGAAAAAAACTCCATTTGTTACGAGGCGCTACGGGCTAAGCAGGGGGAATATAAACACATTTTTTTTTATATGGGGAAATGAAAGATGGCTCCTCTTCATCTTGATAATCTAGCTACTCATCGCTTAGCTTCTGTGTCTTGCAAGTGTTGCCTCTGGGTAGTTTCCTCACTCATCCTTATACTCTCTCTCTTCGAGAAGCTGATCATGTAGTGAGGGGTTGACTCATGCTATAATCTCTTCAAGTTAGGTCATTCCATAAGATAAACAATGCCCCTTATGTAGGAAACATTCACCATTCACGAGAGAAAATAAGATAACAACAATGGATAAAAAGACTTAATAATTTTATTATGTCAATGGAAAGCATATAATTTTGTTTTAAAGAAATAGAAGTGCAAATATTAATTTAAGAATGAAATGTAAAGGGATAGAAAGAAAGTCGGTGAAAATACCCCTCTCTTGTACGCTTTCGAAGAGAACCCATTTTAGTAAGGCCTTGGGATAATGCCCACATTTTCGATACTCCAGTCGTGATTTGGGTCCTTAGCAAAGGCAAGATGGGCAAAGGCTTCTTCTAGATCTCCGGACATGTTGATAGTGATGGCATGGTTGTCCGCCTCATTGACCTCCTTTTTGTTCTTTGCAACTGGCTCTTCTGTAAACAGGATGGCTAGTTCACCTCCTTCTAACTTGAATGGCTCTGTTGGCATTTTTGGCTCTTTTAGCTACCAGCCCAGGTCTTCGTAATTGCACTCGATCACGGGCCAAGGGTTCTCTAATAAGTGACGTTCCGCCATGGCGTACTTCAAGTGTAGAAACTCAGCACCCCATCCATCAACAAGCACATTTTTAGCACGAGCCTCCTCCAAAAGCATTAGCTTCTCCAATGGCCAATTAGAAGAATCCGGCACCTCATTAGGGTTATAGACATAAATCGGGCATAATGGGAAATCCTCTTCCTAGTCATCCTCTTCATTAGTCTCCCAATCCTCCTCATAATCCTCAGCCATGGGCTCATCAAAATCTCCTTCGCCTTCTATTTCTATTAGTATCATATTGACAGTGTGGTCTGACAGAGGGTTGGTGGTCACATTGGGAGTTGGAGCAGGTTTCACCAGTTACAGATCAATGGTCTTGTCATCGATTAAGTCTTGGATCTTATGCTTGAGAGAGAAGCAGCTTTCGGTGTCATATCCTTGACCACCCGAATGGTATTCACAAGTGAGGGCGGCATTGAAGGTTGGGGGTAGAGGGCTTGGCAATGGGCGATTAGGTATGGGCTTCAAGATATTGTTCTTCGGAAGGTTGTGTTAGGCCTCAGTTTGGGTACAGGCTAAGGTGTCAAAGGTACGGATACATCAGGCAGGCTTATTAAAGTTAGGTCGTGGCCCAGCAGAGCCATAGTTAGGGGTTGGAACTAGCATGGTTAAAGTGGGTAAGGGCAGGACAGGGTGTGATTGTAGTGGTGGTCGGTATTGGGGTGGTTGGCCAAGTAGGATGGCAGACACCTCGCTTTCCTTCTTGATTAGTCCCCTTGTAGTAGCCACCTTCTTGGCTATGTTGGCTGAACTTTCTCCAGTCTTTGCATAGGGATCAGTGATCCTTCCAGTCTTAAGACTATTCTCTATCATTTTCCCTTGCATGATGAGTTCATAGAAGCTCTTCCCTACGCTGGTGCAAAGCTTCTCATAGTATAGACCTTGAAAAATGTGCACAAACAATTGCATGTACACCTTCTCTTCTAGTGGGGGATTGACTTGTGCAGCGGCCTCCTCTATCTCAAGGCATATCCCTTGAAGCTTTCCTTCTCACCTTTACTCATCATCATTTGGGACCATCGATCGGAAGTGAAGTCGATGTTGTGACGGTATTGAGCTTTGAACGCATTGACTAACTCAATCCAAGTGGTGATCTTCCTTAGGTCCAGACGGGTGAACCATTGTGGAGCAGACCCAGTGAGGCTGCGTTGGAATAACTAACTGTATGAGGAGCTTCGGATTGTTGTCGTGACTGCTCAGTGCCCCAGCATAGAGACGAAGATGAACAATAGGGTTACCAGTGCCGTCATACTTCTGGAAGTCAGGCATTTTGAACTTAGTAGGTCTCGGGTGGTTCGGAAAGATACAGAGCTCGTCATAAGAAGTGAACCCGTAAGTGTCATGGCCATGGAGACTTCACAGTGAATCCTCTAACCCTTGGATTTATAGACCGAGAGGGTCTAGGAGAGTCCTCTTTATAGTAGGAGAAAGCAATATGGTTTTCTCCTTTTCGGTGTTGATCCCCTTGGTGTCTTCCTTGTTCCTCCCAGCATTATCATATTGAAGCACGATCCTCAGGTTGGCGGGTTCAGGGTCCTTAGATGAAGTCATGGATGATGACGGGATTGCGGCAGCATCCTTTATGGCCAAGGTTTGGATGAGCTTAAACACCTTATCAATCTTGGTCCTCATTTCATTGACTTCTTCTCGAGAGACTTGAGATGATTCTTCAGGGTTGGCAGCCATCAGCGAGGCTCTTTGTCAGGTGATAATGGGGTCCCTAGGTGGATGTTGACCCCTCTTAGGAGCAATGTTGACTCAGTGCAGGGTAATCCCTGTAAATGAAAAGAAAGAGACAGAAAAACAAGAACACAAATTGCAAGTCAGTTTCTGGTTTCTAGAGAGCTTTATGCAATGCAATGTCGTGCCTAGATTTTTCGTACTCGAGGAGTACACACACAAGCGGGAAAAACACTGTACTCTCTCGTTAGAACTCACCCTCCTTGAAGAATGAGTGCGACTAGGTTCGAATTGGAAATAGATTTGAATAAAGGGCCTTTGAAAAAAGTTTGGAGTCACCACCTAACTTAATTAAGGTGAAGTAGGTCACCTAAAAACTAAGCATAATCCGAAGACTACACTTAGGGTTTTTAGAAAACGATTTTAGAAAACATCCTCAAGAGAGGGTTTTTAAGAAAACGGGTTGTTTAGCAACCTTTGGAAAACATTTAAGCCTTTTTGAAAATAAACTCCATTTTGGTCTTTCGAAAACAGTGATTCTAGGTTCGGAGGTTGGTTACGTGCGGGGAAGACGAACTAAGCCATCACCCTACCCGGCCCTTACAGTACCTACATGTCTATTTACCCTAGATTCACCTATAAGAGTCTTCAACTAACAAATGTTCAATCCTATCCACTTTGAAAAATAATTTTTAAAAAGACATGATGCATGATATGCAAGTGCAAGAAAAGAGAATTGGAAAATAGATTTAGAAATAGATTTGAAAAGAAATTGATTTGATTTAAAAGAGATTTGAAAAGATAGATTTGAAATTGGAAAGCTTAGAAATTGGAAATAGAGATTTGAAAATAGAAACTTAGAATTGGAAACTTGGAAGAGATTAGGAAATTGGAGACTTGAAAAAAAGGTTGTGGAAATAAAAGCTTGAAAAAGGTTGTGACCGCACCTATGAAGGTTGCCTACGTATACTTTTAGAGGAATCAGGTCAGTCGTAGTTCGGACAAGAGTCCGATAGAAAGTAGTAGATTGGATTCGAAAAAGAGATTGAATTGGAATTTAGAATAGAAAATTGGAATTTGAGAAGATTGGACTTTGATTTGGAAAGATTGAGGTTTAGGAAACCTAGACTTAAGACAGATGAGACTTAGGAAAGACTCAAGAGTTTAAGAAAGATTGGATTTAGGAAATTTCGAATCATGAAAGTTTCATTTTAGGAAAGTTTCAAAATAGGATAGATCTCGTTTTAGGAAAGTTTTGGTTTAGGAAAGTTTCGAATTAGGAAAGTTTCATTTTAGGAAAGGTTTCGAATTAGGAAAGTGTTGGATTAAGAAAGTTTTGAAAATAGGAAACGTTTCATTTTAAGAAAGTTTTGAAATTAGAAAGTTTTGAATTTGGAACGTTTTAAAATTGGGAAGTTTTGAAAGTTGGAAAGTTTAGAATTTAGAAGCTTTTAACTTAAGAAAGTTTCGAATTTAGATAGTTTTGGATTTGGAAAGATTTGAGATTTAGGAAGTTTAGAATTTTAGAAAGATTTGAACTTAAGAAAGATTTGAAGATTTAGATTTGAAAAGTTAAGATTTGAAAATGTATAGAATTTAGGGAAGGTTGGAATTAGGGAAAGTTTAGATTAAGAAGAATTTGGAAGTTCTAAGTTTAAGGAAAGATTTATAAGTGTAAGTTTTGGAAACTTAATGTTTAGGAAAGTAGGAGATTAGGAAGGATTTGAATTAGGAAAAGTTTAGACTAGGAAGGGTTAAAATTCTTATTTCCTAAAACAAAGGATTGGATTTTGTTTTTAAAAGAGATGTTTTGATTTTGTTTCCAAAAACGGAGGATAGGATCTACTTTCCTAAAGGGAAGATTAGATTTGGTTTCCAAAATGGAAGATTGGATTTGACATGGATTTGGAAGGGGAAGTTTTAAAAACCCTAAATTTGGAAGGCTATAGTTTTGACGTAGAAAATAGGTTTTGGAAATATATATATATATAGTTTCGATGTAGAAAACAAGAGGCTTTGGAAATATGTATAGTTTTGATGTAGAAAACAAGAGGTTTTGAGGCCAAAATAAGGGATTGGAAATCATGTTTTTGGGAAAGAAAATTAGGGTTTCCTAATTGTTGGCTCTAAAGATTTAACTTAGACTCTAAGGAAAGAGTTTTTGGAAAGTGGGTCTTTTTTGTAAATAGGGATTTTTGGAGGGAAATCCTAAAGAGGAGTTTCTAGAAAATAAATTTTAGAAAGAGAGAGTTTTTGGAAAAGAAATCCTAGAGAGAAGTTTTTAGAAAGAGATTTTTGGAAAGAGACGTTTAGGAAGGAAACGTAAGGAGCGTCTTTAAAAAGTGAATTTTGAAGAAAACGTTTTTGGAAGGGAGCTTGCAGGAAAGACGTTTTTGGAAAGAGATTGTTGGAAAGGAGTTTTCTAAGAAGGAAACCTAGGGAGTGTTTTTAGGAAAGGAATTTTGAAGAGAGTGTTTTGGAAAGGAGTTGAAAAAGGAAGTTTTGAAAAATAGATTTTTGGAGGGAGTTTTTAGAAAACAATTTTGGAAAGGAATTTGAAGAAGGAGATTGGAGAGCGTTTTTAGAAAGTATGTTGAAAAAGAGGTTTTTAGAAGGAGGGATTTGAAAAGAGAGTTATTAAAAAGTATAAAAACGTCTCACTTTCCTAAAGCGATTCTAACCATAAGAAGGCTAGAACCACTTAAGATAGTGGTTTTGAAAACAACAAAGGTTTTGAAAATATGGACCATATTGGCCACTTTAAATGTAACACTTTCCTAAAGCAACCCTAGCCATGAAAAGGCTAGAATCACCTTAAGATTGTGATTTTGAAAATAAGTTTTAAAAAAGAAGATTTTGAAGCAAGCTTTTTCACAATGAGTTTGAAAACGATTTTTAGAAGAATGCAATATCATGATATGCACAATGCAAAGGGGGTCGTGAACATACAAGGTTAAAGGCTTTATCAAATAATCAAGAGAGGCCAAACCCACATGGTCTCCGATTAGACTAAAACAAAGCCCCCGACACGGTGACTCTCCAAAAGCCTAATCCTACACATGGACTAGGAACTCCCTTATTTCAAGCATGCAAGAAAGGGGGGGAGAAGATGGGGGATTAAAATAGAAGAAAACCCAAGTGGGTTAGGAGAGAGAAGAGAGAGGGGGAAGTGCAGAAACGTAAACAAGAAGCCTACCTTGTGTTTTCTTTATTTTGCTTAGCGTTGCGCGCTTTACTTATGGTCTTCACTTCAGTCTTCGTCTTGATCCTCGTCTTCAATCTTCAAAAGCTTGTCTTCAATCTTCAAAGCTTCAGATTGCAGTACTTCAAGTCTTCAAAAGAGGCTTTGGAGGCTAGTGTATGAGTGTATAGAAGTATAAGTGAGTGCATAGGAGGCTAGGGTCTATGTATGGAGGCTAGGGTTTGGAAACCTAAGGAGACTAGGGGTTGAAGAGACTATGAGCTCTGTATATCAAAAAGTAAAATTCTTAGACTGAGTTTTCAGACCTCTTTCATGCTAGAGGAGGCTCTGTATTTATAGACAAAGGAATCACCTTGTGCCTGTTGTAGTGGCGCCAGGGCAAAATTCCACTTGGCGGCGCCAGGCCATTTGTTTGGCTTGGGGCCACTACTAGTGGCGCCAGCAAGTTAGGAAAGTTTGTTAAGTCGGCAAGCAATGTATCTTTGATAGATTTGGGCGCCTGTACTAGTGACTACCATGCAATTTTTAGCCTGGCTCCACTAGGAGTGACTTCGGAAGGTTCGGAAAAGATTTAAGGAGCTGGGAAGGCCCTGGAAGGCCGAAAAGGGACAGGAACACTAAAAACAATGTTCCGGAGATAATGGAGTTGAAAAAGGATGACAAGATTTGTCAGAAGGGTTGACCGGGCCATCAGGGGCAAAACGATTAATCGGGCCAGGAAGCTGCCGGGACGGACTCGAAATGTCCCGGAAGAAGACTCGATACTTGGAAACATTATTTAGAATGTTCCCAAGAGGCTACCGGTTTGATATCCAGAGCCGGTGTGGTCGGAAAAGGTGACCGGCCCACTAGGGGCAAAACGGTCATTTTGCACCGGGTTTACTGGAACTGGCTTGGAATGATCTGGAAAGATAATAGAAGGTTGATAACACTATAAAAAGCATTCTTGGGAGATTACCGGTTTGATACCCAGAGCCGGTGTGGTTGGAAAAGACGACCGGCCCACTAGGGGCAAAACGGTCATTTTGCACCGAGTTTACCGGAACTGACTCAGAATGATTCAGAAAGATAAAGAAACGTTGAGAAAACTATAAGAAGCATTCTCAAGAGCTTTCCTGTTTGATACCCAGAGCCAGTGTGGCCGCCCGGGCGTTCAGATGCCTAGGGGCAAAATGGTCATCTTGACCGAAAAGTCTCGAAATTGGCCCAAATCTAACTAGACGGCATCTAATCATGCCGGTGGACTTACCATTCTGAGGACTCAAGTGTGTTTACGAGAAACGTGCCGAAAAATGGCCCTATGGGCAGTTTGGTCATTTTTCACCGAAGTGGTCTAGCAGGCACCGGTGTTGACTTGGGTTTTGAGTGTTTCCACCACTCTGACGGCAGTCGCGTGATACAGGAGTTTGTTGGCAATTCCTTATATCGACCTGCTTGGGAGTATTTCCGCTACTCTGACGGTTGCGATGTTTGCGAGTATTTCCGCTACTCTGACAGTTGCAATGTTTGCGAGTATTTCCGCTACTCTAACGGTTGTGAAATTTGCGAGTATTTTCGCTACTCTGACGATTCGCAATCATTCCCGAAACTGCCTGATCTTGGGAAGCTGCTAAAGGGACTTAGAGCCTGAGAAGTCAACTTTCTCTAAAGGCGTGCCTGAAACGGACATTTCTTTATTGGCGGGCTAGCAGGTGCCAAAAGTGGACCGTTCTACCATCTAGGAGAGTTGGGGTCTCGTCCCGGTTGACAAGTTAAAAAGGGGACTTAACATCTTCGGAAAGACGTGCCTGATGGAATAGATTTACCATCTCAAGGAATCAACTCTCTCTCGAGAGGGATTGGAATTGGAGTTGGAAAAGGGGACTTACCATCTTCGGAAAGATGTGCTTGATTCGAAAGGGGACTTACCGTCTCCGAAAAGACGCGCCTAATTTGGAATATGGAAAGGGGACTTACCATCTTCAGAAAGACGTGCCTAATGGGGAATTAGAAAAAGGACTTACCGTCTTCGGAAAGACGTGCCTGATTTGGAATTGGAAAGGACAATGCCCCTAAGGGCATTTTGGTCATTTTGCCTCTATTTGGGACTGGTGGGCTCGCGAAGCGATGGATAGATGGGATTAGGCTTAGAGAGTTGATTTGACTGAGGATATGTCCATATTGACTTGAGTACAAGTTTGGACGGACTGTAGACTGCCGAGCGGTCAAAAATAGGGTGCTTACAGCTGCCCCTCTTTTTCTGTCTTTGCTTGTCAAAGACAGAAAACGATAGAGTAAGAGTCCCATGTTGACCGCGAGGCAGTCGGAGGGACGAATTTTTGGGAATTTTTCGACAACGGGGGTTCAAAAATGGATATTGCGCCCAAAAGGCCCTCGAAAATGAGTTTTGGCGAGAAAAATGGCAAAGCTGCCCAGAATTGGCAACTGGCGCCACTAGGAGTGGCGCATTTGGCAGAAAAGGCTTGGTGCCTCTGCTAGTGGCCCCAGGCTTTGGAATTAAAACTAGAAAAATTATGGTTCGAACACTTGCGGGATTTTGAAGAGTTTATGGAGAATCTTAAACTTGATTGGAAAATAAATTTTTTTAAAGAACTGAATCAGAAAAGTTTAAAGATGGATTGAAAAAATTCAGATTTGATTTTGAAAATGATTTTTGACCTTGATTTTTTGAAGTAGATTTGGGAAGGAAACATTTAGCAACCTTAGAATTTGATTTTAAGAAGTGATTTTGAAGATGAACTTTTAGAAGAGAAAATTAGAAAACCTTTTGAAAATCAATTTTGGAAAGGAACTTTTAGAAGAAAGATTTTTTGAAAACTTTTGGAGAAAAATAATAGGAAACCCCTGGGAAACTGATTTTGAAAAAGAAACTTTTGAAGGGAAGAAGTTAAGAAACTTTTCAAGAATTGTTTTTGGAAAAATAACTTTTTAAGAAACCTTTGAGAGTTGATTTTAGAAAAGAAACTTTTAATGAAAAGTTTAAGAAAACCTTTAAGTTGGTTTGAGTAGAATTTATATGAAAGTTGTGTCATTCATTTTCATTTATATTTTATCTTTGGTTATTATCATTATTAATTTTTTTTTCTTGCTTTTATTTCTTATCTTTTGAACTGCATATACCATGTATTAATACCTCTTACCTTGACTCACCTTTCAAGACGGCATATACGGGCAATGACGGTTCTGAGGGGAGACACTGCTTTGGGAAGGTGGCCTAGATAGATTTTGTTGGCAGCTCCAACCGCTCTAGGGTTAGTCAGGACTTTGCCAATCGAGCACCTTCTAGCTAGAGTGGAAGGGGGGAGTAGGCCTCCAGTCGACCCCTTCCCTCCAATTGAGCCAGCCTTCGAGGATGAGATGGACGCTGAGATATCCCACTTTTGACTTTTAGGATGGCTAACGCTATTTTGAGTTGACTACGGGTTTGGTGTGACAGGTATCCTCCATATGAGCAAGACATTTTCGCTGGTCCTTTGGTTGCATGGCTTCTCTCCTATTAATGTAGCTTGTTTTCTGACAGTGGTTCCCTTTTGGCCACCGGACTTGTCTCTCTTCCATTTCGGAGAATGTGAGCTTGCCCCTACTCCCTATGAGTATGGCTTCCTCATAGGTCTTCGGGATAGTTCAGCTAACATTATGGGACCTACTTTTCCTGATGGTTGCATCATGATTGTCTCTTTTCAGCTTAGGCTTTATTTTGTGGCCTTTTCTTCTGATCTGTTGCCCTAGTTTCCTTATGTCCCAATGAAGTTCTTGTTTCTCTCATTTTGAGTTTGCGACGGATAGGGGATTGGCATACTTCTCAAGATTGGTCAGTCTCTCACATGGTGGCCCCAGCTTTGCTCTTTTTAAGATTCAGGGTGTTTCTCCTCGAAGGAATGACACGATTGACTGCCGATTATGTGTAGTGCTTGCCAGGATTCATGAGGGGCATTCATATGCTCCTATGGTTGTGGGAGAGAACTTCGTGAGCCTTACCAGACTCCAGTCGGGGGTCAATGCTCATTTTCGGGGATGTGCTTCATTATTCCAGCTTTGAGCGATCAGGAACTTATTTGTTACTCTCCTTTTTCAGCATAGATGGTATCTTGAGTCAGAAGTCATTTGATTGGGGAGATCGAGGGTGGGTCACTGGCCCATTCTTTATTCCTTATCGGTCATGGAAATTTGAGCTTTCTGAGGTGTGTAACGGTATTGTAGATGTCTGAGTGGTGGCTTTAGCTCCTTTTTGCATTTTACCTTGTTCCCTGTTTCTTATTTGAGAGAGAGGGAAAGACATAGAGTTAGTTTTTGTACAAAAACAATTTACATATGCTAGTTCTAAAGATGTACAGGTAAAGGGGTGAATGCATGTTATACCCCTTTTTTATTTTTATGAATGCACATGGAATTAGATGTATAACTTATTTTGCATGTCCTACTCTTTTGATATATATATTTTATGAATGCACAGGTTCATACAGAAATGGAGTTTATTGCATGTTATACCTTTTGGATGAATGTACATACATGAATGGAATGCCATGCTTTTGATAAATACAGGAATAGATATAAACTACACGTAAATTTAAATGGATGCACAGATTATACATGTATATAAGCTATTTACAAAAAAAGTCCCAGGATTGCCCCAGGGCCCATACTCTCAAGATTCTATTTCCTTTCTAGGATTCTGCCCCATTTAGTCTTGTCCCATTCTCATCGGGATGTGATAGCATTTGCACCATTCTCCAAGGATCTTGACCTTTTAGGTTTGCTATCCTATCCTTATTTTCTACAGGGTTACTGTTTGGGGTTTTTCTGACCTCACTTGGTTTTTTTTTCAGATTTTCAAAATGCCACCGTGGCTAGAGCGACAACTCGCATGCCCTTTGCAGAGCGATAAATAGCTAGGCCCTCAATCCGAGAAGACTTCTTTTAGGATCGTAATGTAGGCCAGGTTTAGGGGTTGTAAGAAACAAAGGGATATTTGGGCTCAAAGATTTTCTTTTAGTGGGTTGCTTAAACCAGAACCATCTGAGCACACTTTGGAACATAAGATTGCCCCTGCATTCCTCCCCCAGCTCTTCTTTCTCACCCCTACCTGTCTTGGTATTGTTCAGGCTTATTTGGCTAACCAATTTTCTTTTATTAGAGAGGACTTTAATTTGGATCGTAACGTAGGCTAGGTTAAGGGGTTTATGAATGAAAAGGATGCGCAGGCTCAAATTTAATGTTGTTTCCAATAGGGTTTAGATCCACACCATCCTTAGTCGGTCTTCCAGCGGGGTTTCGTCCCCTGATATTCTCCTCTAGTTTCAGCAACACGTCTGGCTCATTTAGATCAAGCAATCCTTTTCAACCGGAGAGGACTTTAATAGGGTCATAATGTAGGCCACAGTTTCGGGTTTTTACCAGAAAGGGTAAAGGCTCAAACCTATTACTTCTACTTGGTGGCTTTGTTACCTAAGATCACCTTTGAATTTTCTCTTTTACAAGAGGAGTTGACCTTTCTTGTAACTTTTGACCTTCTTAGTCTGACATTTGCCCCTTTTCTTTCTTCTCCTTTTTTGTTTTTTTTATTATTTTTTTTTAACTCCTGTCTTTCCTATATGATTTTCAAGATAGCACAAACATGATTCTTTTTCAGTCTTTTCTTTGATTTGCCCCTTTGTTTTCCGAACGTTTCTGCAACTTCTTTTTCTCAAGTCCTTTCCTTAGCATTTCGATTTAACCCATTGTGGACGGTGATCTCTAGGTTGGGGTGTTTTCTGAAAAGGAAAGGTAACCGGTTCAATAGGTTTGACAAGGGTTGCTTTTAACTGTATGGGAAATGAAATGAGGGCCTTTCTTCAATTTGAACAAGATTGCTTGATCCATAGAGCCTTCATGTTACTTCAGCTTGATGATCGATGACATTCTCTGCTAGATCTTCTGTTGCCTGTCTGCCCCAGTGTGGGGGGATGGTTTCGAATCAGGGTTGACAAAAACTTTTGCTTTCTGTGAGGCACTAGTGGGTTAAGCAAACGGGATATTTTTGTGTATAGTAATGGAATTAAGGGCCTCTAGTCATTTCAAATTGAATTGCTTAGTCCATAAAGCCTTTGTACAAAATTTACACAATATTTCTAGGGATGACGTGTTTCGGCCAGTGAACCCCTACATATTCTATCGAATCAACTACTCTGTGCTTACCCCAGTGTGGGGGATGGTTCTTGGTTCGGGGACATCTGAAAAGAAATTATGTACGGCTCTAGGGGGCTGAGCAAAGGATAGTGTTTATTTGGGATAAATAGAACAATGGCTCCTCATCATTTTAAGGACTCGGCTTCCCATTGCCTAGCCAGGATATCATGCAAGTATCGCATTTTTAATGAACTCTACACCTTTTTGATGAGACTATCTCCTTCTTATCTCTCCTGCTCTCTTTGTCTCTCGAAGGTTTTAACCCGTTTTAAATGGGTTGCCCATGCTATCCTACCCTTCAAGTCAAGTCCTTATTGAATAGGAAAGAATCCTCAAATGCAACAATCATCAACAAGAGTATGAGACAAAGGGGATAAACTGGGAACTACCTATTTTCATTTAGAAATACGATTACATGGCATGCAATGTTTATTTAAAGAAGATATGCGAGAAATAGAGAGATGAAAAGAAAATAGACGAATTTTGTAGAAACTTCCCTTTTCATTGCACTTTGAAAAAAACCCTCCAGAGAGGTCCCGGAATCACACCAATTTCTTCTATGCTTCATTGCGTGGTTCTTCCCCTAGGTGGCGATGACTCTAGCGTCAATCGAATCTTATATCTTGTGCTTTAAGAAGAGATAATGCTCAGTGTCATGCCTTTGTCTTCCAGAATGGTACTCAGAAACAAGGGTCGGGTCGAAAGTAGGGGGTAAAGGATTTGGTAACGGTGGAGTAGGTATGGGGGTCAGAAGGTTGGCTTGTAAGAGGTCATGATAAGCTTTTGTTTAGGTGCAAGTTAGAGGGGAAAAGGTGTAAGGTCGGCGGGCCTTTTTGTTGGGGTTGAGATGTTGTTGGGCTGTGTTGGGCCCAAGAGTAGGTGCTTGAGTAGCCACGGGGGTCTGAGATTGGTATTGGGGGTGACATTGTGGTGGTTGAGCAGACAAGATGGTAGGCACTTCTCCCTCCTTTCGGCCCATTTCCGATGATGTGGGCACCTTCCTTGCTAAGCTTGCAAAAACTTCTTTAGCATAGGGATCAATGATCCTTCCAGTTTTTAGGCCATTTTCTATCATCTCCCCTTGCATGATAAGCTCAGAAAAGTTTCTCCCAACACTCGTGCAGAGCCTTTCGTAGTATATGCCTGAGAAGCTATGTACGAACAGTTAAATATATTCCTTATCTTCTAGAAGTCGGGCATTTTGAACTTAACAGGTCTCGGGTGATTTGGAAAGAAGCAGAGCTCATCGTAGGAAGTAGACCCATAACTGTCATGGCCATGGAGACTTCGCAGTGAATCCTATAGGCCTTGGATTTTCAAATTGATAGGATCTAGGGAAGTCCTTTGTATGGCATGTGAAAGCAACATAGTTTCTTGTTCTTCAATGTTGATCCCTTTGGCATCTTTCTTGTTCCTCCCAGCATTGTCAGATTGAAGCACGATCCTCGGGTTGGTGGGTTTAGGGTCCTTAGATGAAGTCATGGATGACGACGGGATTGCCGTAGTATCCTTTATAGCCAAGGTTTGGACAAGCTTAAACATCTCATCAATCTTACCCCTCATTTCATTGACCTCTTCTCGAAAGACTTGGGGTGACTCCTCGGGATTGGCAGCCATAAGTGATGCTCTTGGCTGAGTGATAATGGGATCCTAGGTGGATGTTGACTTTTCTTGGGAGCAATGTTGACTCAATGTAGGGTAATTTCTGTAAAAGAAACAGAAGGAAGTAAAAAAACAATGACATAAATCGCAAATTAGTTTTTGGTTTTTCAAGAATTCTATGCAATGCATGCCCTAAGGATGCCCCTACTCAAGAGGAAAACTAATCATGATGTGTTCGGCACACTTTTCGAGATAGGGGATTTGCCCCTGTATGCAGATACTTTACCGTGAAGTAGGAACCCTCGGCCAGTCATGCATTCATCCATCCATTCATTCGCAAAAAATAAAGAAAATACATTTAACTTTGGGTTTAAGATACAAAAGAAATGAAATACATTTTAATAGGGGGAGGGGGAACATTGTCCTTTGGGGGTTCCACTTATCTAATTTTACATAAGAAATCTTAAACTACTCTTGAGTCTTCAGATTTGCTTTCCTTGGATTCAGTGTCGAGGAGGTCGCTGAGAGACCTTGTTGATCGATTGCCCCTTGTCGTCTTGGCAATCCTATCTCCGTGAGCATAGAGGGATTGGGGCCCCTCTTATGGAATGAATTGAGATGCATGCTATGAGTCCTTAGGGTTACGTGGGAACCCTTAGAGTTTGGGTAGGCTTAATGCAAGGGAGAGTGAACTAGGTGTCACTGTCTTTGGGTTGATCATATGCATGAGAATGCAGTGACTTGAGTTACTTAGAACTCTCATCTTGTCATGGGATATTGAATGCATGAACATGAATATGCAAAGAGTATAAGGAGAGAGTATGTAATAGCAAGGTAAACGTGCATGCATGAGCAGTTAGACAGACATTATAACAGTATGAATACAGTCATTATAACAACAAGAATAGACAGGTATAGATGAAAAATAAGAGCAGTCGCCCTTTCCTCCATGGTTTTGGAAAACAATGCGTGTGTCTTAAATCCAGTAGAGGTTCGGTTATGCATGGTGTCTATATGAGCATGAGGTTGAGGGTTGACTAATGCATCCTAAAAAGGCTCGGTCCCCGGATCTTCAAACCTAGGCCCACTCCCCGAGGTGGTGCCATGATCGGTTGGTGATCCGAGCGGGGGAACCATCAAGAGGCCGTAGGCGAAGAAACTGACACAGCATCTTGCCTACAACCAATATAACGTTCCCCCTTTCTAACTAGAAAGGACATATCAGGGTAAAATGCAAGTATGCAGAATGTAGGTGCACGTGCAGTGTGTGTGTGTGATTTTTTAAAGCGGATGAAAGAGCCTAACAACTCCCATCCATCCTGTTCATCACATTCATGCATAAAAATTAAACAAAAAGTGCACCTATAAAACAAAGATGCAGGAGTTAGAATGTGGATGGCAAACTTGATACAAGATATTATGAATAAAATACCTTTTTTTTTTAAACAATTTTGAAAATTTAAAGTGAATAGGATTGAATAAGTTAATTGAATACTCTACATGGGTGAATGGTAAAAAGACATGACCACGGCCTAACCCTCTAAGTGTCCCCAGTGGAGTCGCCAGCTATCTTGCCCAAATTTTTCGCACTCGAGGAATACACACACAAGCGGGAAAAACACTGTACTCTCTTGTTAGAACTCACCCTCCTAGAAGAATGAGTGCGACTAGATTCGAATTGGAAATAGATTTGAATAAAGGGCTTTTGGAAAAAGTTTAGAGTCGCCACTTAACTTAATTAAGGTGAATTAGGTTACCTAAAAACTAAGCATAATTCGAAGACTACACTTAGGATTTTTGGAAAACGATTTTGGAAAACATCCTTAAGAGAGGGTTTTTAAGAAAACGGGTTGTTTAGCAACCTTTGGAAAACATTTAAGCCCTTTTTGAAAATAAACTCCATTTTGGTCTTTCGAAAACAGTGATTCTAGGTTCGGAGGTTGGTTACGTGCAGGGAAAACGCACTAAGCCATCACCCTACCCTGCCCTTGCGGTACCTACATATCTATTTACCCTAGATTCACCTATGAGAGTCTTTAACTAACAAATGTTCAATTCTATCCACTTTGAAAATAATTTTTAAAAAGACATGATGCATGATATGCAAGTGCAAGAAAAGAGAATTAGAAAATAGATTTAGAAATAGATTTGAAAAGAAATTGATTTGATTTAAAAGACATTTGAAAAGATAGATTTGAAATTGGAAAGCTTAGAAATTGGAAATAGAGATTTGAAAATAGAAACTTAGAATTGGAAACTTGGAAGAGATTAGGAAATTGGAGACTTGAAAAAAAGGTTGTGGAAACAGAAATTTGAAAAAGGTTGTAAAAATAGAAGCTTGAAAAAGGTTATGACCGCACCTATGAAGGTTGCCTACGTATCCTTTTGGAGGAATCAGGTCAGTCGTAGTTTGGACAAGAGTCCGATAGAAAGTAGTAAAATGGATTTGAAAAAGAGATTGAATTGGAATTTAGAATAGAAGATTGGAATTTGGAAATTGGAAATTGGAATTTAGAAAGATTGGGCTTTGAGTTGGAAAGATTGAGGTTTAGGAAACCTAGACTTAAGACAAATGAGACTTAGGAAAGACTCGAGAGTTTAAGAAAGATTGGATTTAGGAAAGGTTCGAATTAGGAAAGTTTCATTTTAGGAAAGTTTCAAAATAGGAAAGATCTCGTTTTAGGAATGTTTTGGTTTAGGAAAGTTTCGAATTAGGAAAGTTTCATTTTAGGAATGGTTTCAAATTAGGAAAGATTTCGAATTTGGAAAGTGTTGGATTAAGAAAGTTTTGAAAATAGGAAACGTTTCATTTTAAGAAAGTTTTGAAATTGGAAAGTTTTGAATTTGGAATGTTTTAAAATTGGGAAGTTTTCAAAGTTGAAAAGTTTAGAATTTAGAAGGTTTCAACTTAAGAAAGTTTCGAATTTAGAAAGTTTTGGATCTGGAAAGATTTGAGATTTAGGAAGTTTAGAATTTTAGAAAGATTTAAATTTAAGAAAGTTCAGAGTTTTGGAAAGATTTGAACTTAAGAAAGATTTGAAGATTTAGATTTGGAAAGTTAAGATTTGGAAAGGTATGGAATTTAGGGAAGGTTGGAATTAGGGAAAGTTTAGATTAAGAAGAATTTGGAAGTTTAAAGTTTAAGGAAAGATTTAAAAGTGTAAGTTTTGGAAACTTAAGGTTTAGGAAAGTAGGAGATTAGGAAGGATTTGAATTAGAAAAAAGTTTAGACTAGGAAGGGTTGAGATTCTTATTTCTGAAAACAAGGGATTGGATTTTGTTTCTAAAAGAGATGTTTTGATTTTGTTTCCAAAAACAGAGAATAGGATCTAGTTTCCTAAAGGGAAGATTAGATTTGGTTTTCGAAAGGAAAGATTGGATTTGACATGAATTTGGAATGAGAAGTTTTAGAAACCCTAGAATTGGAAGGCTATATTTTTTACGTAGAAAATAGGTTTTGGAAATATATATATAGTTTTGATGTAGAAAACAAGAGGTTTTGGAAATATGTATAGTTTTGATGTAGAAAACAAGAGGTTTTGGAAATATGTATAGTTTTGATGTAGAAAACAAGAGGTTTTGAGACCAAAATAAGAGATTGGAAATCATATTTTTGGGAAGGAAAATTAGGGTTTCCTAATTGTTGGCTCTAAAGATTTAATTTAGACTCTAAGGAAAGAGTTTTTGGAAAGTGGGTTTTTTTTGGAAAGAGGGATTTTTGGAGGGAAATCCTAAAGAGGAGTTTCTAGAAAGTAAATTTTGGAAAGAGAGAGTTTTTGAAAAAGAAATCCTAGAGAGAAGTATTTAGAAAGAGATTTTTGGAAAGAGACATTTAGGAAGGAAACGTAAGGAGCGTCTTTGAAAAGTGAAGTTTGAAGAAAACGTTTTTGGAAGGGAGCTTGTAGAAAAGATGTTTTTGGAAAGAGATTGTTGAAAAGGAGTTTTCTAAGAAGGAAACCTAGGGAGTGTTTTTAGGAAATGAATTTTGAAGAGAGTGTTTTGGAAAGGAGTTAAAAAAGAAAGTTTTGAAAAATAGATTTTTGAAGGGAGTTTTAGAAAACAATTTTAGAAAGGAATTTGAAGAAGGAGATTGGAGAGCGTTTTTAGAAAGTATGCTGAAAAAGAGGTTTTTAAAATGAAGGATTTGAAAAGAGAGTTTTTGGAAAGTATAAAAACGTCTCACTTTCCTAAAGCGATTCTAACCATAAGAAGGCAAAAACCACTTTAAGATAGTGGTTTTGAAAACAACAAAGGTTTTGAAAATATGGACCATATTGGCCACTTTAAATGTAACACTTTCCTAAAGCAACCCTAGCCATGAAAAGGCTAGAATCACCTTAGGATTGTGATTTTGAAAACAAGTTTTGCGAAAGAAGATTTCGGAGCAAGCTTTTTGAAAACGAGTTTGAAAATGATTTTTAGAAGAATACAAAATCACGATATGCACAATGCAAAGGGGCTCGTGAACATACAAGGTTAAAGGCTTCACCACATAATCAAGAGAGGCCGAACCCATGTGGTCTCCGGTTAGACTAAAAGAAAGCCCCCGACACGGTGACTCTCCAAAAGCCTAATCCTACACATGGATCGGGAACTCTCTTGTTTCAAGCATGCAAGAAGGGGGGGGGAGATGGGGGATTAAAATAGAAGAAAACCCAAGTGGGTTAGAAGAGAGAAGAGAGAGGGGAAAGTGCAAAAATGTATATAAGAAGCCTACCTTGTGTCTTTTTTATTTTGCTTAGCTTTGCGCGCTTTACTTGTGGTCTTCACTTCAGTTTTCGTCTTGATTTTTGTCTTCAATCTTCAAAAGCTTGTCTTCAATCTTCAAAGTTTCAGATTGCAGCACTTCAAGTCTTCAAAAGAGGCTTTGGAGGCTAGTGTATGAGTGTATAGAAGTATATGTGAGTGTATATGAGGCTAGGGTTTGGAAACCTAAGGAGACTAGGGTTTGAAGAGGCTATGAGCTCTGTATATCGAAAATTAGGATTCTTAGATTGAGTTTTCGGACCTCTTTCAAGCTGGAAGATGCTCTGTATTTATAGACAAAGGAATCACCTGGTGCCAGGGCAAAATTCCCCTTAGCGGCACTAGGAGTGGCGCCAAGCCATTTTTTGGCTTGGCGCCACTACAAGTGGTGCCAGCAAGTTAGGAAAATTTGTTAAGTCCGAAAGATATGGGCACCTGTACTAGTGACTACCATGCAATTTTTAGCCTGACTTCACTAGGAGTGACTCCGGAAGGTCCAGGAAAGATTTAAGGAGCTGGGACGAGCCCGAAAGGCCGGAAAGGGACAAAAACACTTAAAACAATGTTCCAAAGGTAATGGAGTTGAAAAAGGATGACAAGATTTGTCGAAATGGTTGATCGGGCCATCAGGGGCAAAACGGTCAATCGGGTCAGGAAGCTGCAGGGACGGACTCAGAATGTCCCGGAAGAAGACTCGAGACTTGAAAACATTATTTAGAATGTTCCCAAGAGGCTACCGGTTTGATATCCAGAGCCGTTGTGGTCGGAAAAGGTGACTGGCCTACCAGGGGCAATACGATCATTTTGCACCGGGTTTACCAGAACTGGCTCGGAATGATCCGGAAAGATAATAGAAGGTTGAGAACACTATAAGAAGCATTCTCGGGAGATTACCAGTTTGATACCCAGAGCCGGTGTGGTTGGAAAAGACGACCAGCCCACTAGGGGCAAAACAGTCATTTTACAGCAGGTTTACCGGAACTGACTCGGAATGATCCGGAAAGATTAAAAAAGGTTGAGAACACTATAAGAAGCATTCTCAAGAGCTTTCCGATTTGATACTCAGAGCCGGTGTGGTCCCCGGGGCATTCAGATGCCTAGGGGCAAAATGGTCATCTTGACCAAAAAGCCTCGGAATTGGCCCGAAACTGACTAGACGGCACCTAATCATGCCGGATTGACTTTAAGAAAATCCTGGAAGAGGTGGACTTACCATTCTGAGGACTCAGGTGTGTTCTCAAGAAACATGTCGGAAAATGGCCCTACGGGCAGTTTGGTCATTTTTCACCGAAGTGGGCTAGCAGGCACCGATGTTGACCTGGGTTTTGAGTGTTTCTACCCCTCTGACGGTGGTCACGTGATACAGGGGTTTGACGGCAATTCCCTATATCGACCTGCTTGTGAGTATTTTCGCTACTCTGACAATTGCGATGTTTGCGAGTATTTCCGCTACTCTGACAGTTGTGATGTTTGTGAGTATTACCGCTACTCTAACGGTTTGCGATCATTCCCGAGACTGCCTGATCTCGGGAAGCTGCTAAAGGGACTTAGTGCCTGAGAAGTCAACTTTCTCGGAAGGCGTGCCTAAAACGGATATTTCTGCATTGGCGGGCTAGCGAGAGCTAAAGGTGGACCGTTCTACCATCTAGGGGATTTGGGGTCTCGTCCCGGTCGACAGGTTGAAAAGGGGACTTAACGTCTTCGGAAAGACGTGCCTGATGGAATAGATTTACCGTCTCGAAGAATCGACTCTTGAGAGAGAGGGATTGGAATTGGAGTTGGAAAAGGGGACTTACTGTCTTCAAAAAGACGTGCCTAATTGGAAAGGGGACTTACTGTCTCCGGAAAGACGCACTTGATTTGGAATATGGAAAGGGGACTTACCGTCTTCAAAAAGACGTGCCTAATGGGGAATTAGAAAGGGAACTTACCGTCTTCGAAAAGACGTGCCTGATTTGGAATTGGAAAGGACAATGCCCCTAAGGGCATTTTGGTTATTTTGCCTCTATTTGGGCCCGGTGGGCCCGCAAAGCGATGGATAGATGGGATTAGGCTTAGAGAGTTGATTTGACTGAGGATATGTCCATATTGACTTGAGTACAAGTATGGATGGACTGTAGACTGCTGAGCCGTCAAAAATGGGGTGCTTATATGCATGTCCTAAGGTATCCCTATTTAAAAGGGAGACTAAATGTGATGGCTTTGGCTCACTTTCGGAGATAGGGGTTTCTGCCCCTGTACGCAAATACCTTACCATTGATCAGGAAGCCACATTCATTCATACGTTCAATTGCTAAAAGTAAAAAAATACATTGAACTTTGAATTTAGAATACAAGACGAGATAGAGTACACTTTAATAGGGGGAAAGGGAAACATTTTCCTTTGGACTTGCACCTATCTAGTTTTACATATAAAATCCTAAACTACTCTTGAGTTTTTGGACTCGCCTTCTTTGGATTTGACGTTGAGGAGGCTGAGAGACCTTATTGATTGATTGCCCCTTGTCTTCTTGGCAACCCTATCTCCGTGAGTATAGCGGGATTGGGGCCCCTCTTATGGAATGACTTAAAATGCATGCAATGATTCCTTAGGGTTATGTGGGAACCCTTAGCGTTTGGCTAGGTTTAATGCAAGGGAGAGTGACTTTTGTGTCACTCTTGATGGGTTGATCATATACATGAGAATGCAGTGACCTGAGTTACTTTGAAACTCTCGTCTTGACATGGAATATGGAATACATGAAAATGGATGCATAGAGTATAAGGAGAGAAAATGCAATTAAAGTAAATATGCATGCATGAGCAGTTAGACAAGCATTATAACAATAAGAATATAGTCATTATAACAACAGGAATAAATAGATATAGAGGAAAGTAAAAGCAGTCACCCTTCCCTTTATGGTTTTGGAAAACGGTGTGTGTGTCTTAAATTCTGCAAAGGTTCGGCTATGCATAGTGTCTATATGAGCATGAGGTTGAGGGTTTACTAATGCATCCTACAAAGGCTCGATTCCTGGATCTTCAAACCTAGGCCCACTCCCCGAGGTGGTGCAATGATCGGTTGGTGATTCGAACGGGGGAACCATCAAGAAGCTGTAGGCGAAAAAACTGACACAGCATCTTGCTCACAACCACTATGCCGTTCCCCCTTCTAACTAGAAGGGACAGATCAAGGTAAAAAATGCAAGTATGCAGAATGTAAGTGCACGTGCAGTGTGTGTGTGTGTGTGATTTTTGAAAGCAGAGGAAGGGGTCCAACAACTCTCATCCATCTTGTTCATCACATTCATTCATCCATAGCAGTTAGTATGATATAAAACAATAATGCAAATAAAAGACCACTTACAAAACAAAGATACAAGAGTTAGTTTGTAGATGGCAAACTTAATGCAAGATAATATGAATGGAGCTAATGCATGTTTTTGAAAATAACCTTGAAATTTTGATTTTGAAAATTTAAAGTGGATAGAATTGGTCAAGTTAATTGAAGACTCTACATGGGTGAAGGGTGAAGAGACATGATTATGGCCAAACCCTCTAAGTGTCCCCAGTGGAGTCGCCAACTGTCGTGCCCAGATTTTTTGCACTCGAGGAATACACACACAAGCGAAAAAAATACTGTACTCTCTCGTTAGAGCTCATCCTCCTAGAAGAATGAGTGTGACTTGGTTTGAATTGAAAATTTGATTTGAATAAAGGGCTTTTGTAAAACATTCGGAGTCGCCACCTAACTTGATTAAGGTGAGTTAGGTCACCTAAAACCAAGCACAATCCGAAGACTACACTTAGGGTTTTTGAAAACGATTTTGAAAATACTTTCTCAAGAGAGGATTTTTAAGAAAATAGGTTGTTTGGCAACCTTTAGAAAATATTTAAGCCCTTTTTTGAAAATAACTCCATTTGGTCTTTCGAAAACAATGATTCTAGGTTCGAAGGTTGGTTACGTATAGGGAAGACACACTAAGCCATCACCCTACCCCGCCCTTGCGGTACTTACATGTCTATTTACCCTAGATTCACCTATTAGAGTCTTTAACTAACATATGTCCAAAACTATCCACTTTAGAAAAGAATTTTTAGAAAGAAAAAGACATGATGCATGATACACAAATGCAATAGAAAGATTTGATTTGGAAATAGATTTAAAAAGAAATTAATTTGATTTGAAAAGAGATTTGAAAAGAGAGATTTGATCTTGAAAGAAAGTTTTAGAAATTGGAAATAGAGATTTGAAAATAGATTTTTGGAATTGGAAGTTTGAAAATAAGTTATGGAATTGGAGATTTGAAAAAAGTTATGACCGCACCCACGAGAGTTGCCTACGTATCCTTTTTGAGAAATCATGTCAGTCGTAGTTCAAACAAGAGTCTGATTGAAGATTTGATTTGAAAAGAATTTGATTTAGAAAAAGAGATTTGATTTGAAAAGAATTTGATTTAGAAAAAGAGATTTGATTTGAACTTAGAATGGAAGGAAAGAAGAACTTGGACTTGCTCTGGAAAGATTGAGATTTAGGAAACCTAGACTTAAGAAAAATAGGACTTAGGAAGGACTCGAGGTTAAGAAATATTCATTTTAGGAAATTTTTGAATTAGGAAAGAATTAAAATTAGAAAGTTTTGATATAGGAAAGTTTTGATTTTAGAAAAGGTTTTGAAATAGGAAAGGTTTCGTTTTAGGAAAGTTTCGAATTTGGAAAGTTTTTAATTAGGAAATTTTCAAATTAGGAAAGAATTAAAATTGGAAAGTTTTGAAATTGGAATGGTTTGAAATAGGAAAGTTTTGAAATTGAAAAGTTTCCTTTTTAAGAAAGAGTTGATTTTTGGAAAGATTTTAATTAGCAAAAGTTTGGGTTTAGAAAGATTAAGATTTTGGAAAGTTTAGAATTTAGAAGGTTTTAACTTAAGAAAGATTCGAATTTAGAAAGTTTAAAATTTTAGAAAGATTCAAAGTTTGAGTTTTAAAAATACTTGAAATTAGAAAAGGTTTGAGTTTAAGAAAGATTTAAAAATTTAGATTTGGAAAGCTGTTGGATTAGGAAAGGTTGAAATTAAGAAAGGTTCATCCTAGGAAAGTTTTGAATTTAGAAAGGTTTGAAATTTAGAAAAGTTTAGACTTTTGAAAACTTAAGGTGTAGGAAATGTACGAGATTAAGAAGGATTGGATTAGGAAAGATTTGGATTTTGTTTCCAAAAATGGTGGATTGGATCTAGTTTCCTAAATGGGAGATTAGATTTGGCATGGATTTGGAAGGTGAAGTTTTAGAAATCCTAGATTTTGGGGTAGAAAATAAGCTTTGGAAATATATGATTTTGATATAGAAAATAGGATTTGAAAACCTAAAGTTTGAGGTCAAAATAGGGAATTGGAAATCATGCTTTTGGAAAGAAAATTAGGGTTTCCTAATTGTTGGCTCTAGGGCTTGACTTGGGGCTCCAAGGTAAAGAGTTTTTGGAAAGCAAATTTTTAAAGAAGAAAAGTTTTGTAAAGAAATCTTAGAAAGGAGTTTTTAAAAAGTAAACTTGAGAGGAGAGTTTTAGAAAGAAGATTTTGGAAAGCAAAACTTTGAGAGAGTTTTTGGAATGTGATTTTTGGAAAGAGTTTTTAGGAAAGAGACTTAAGGAGCATTTTTAGAAAGTGAATTTTCTAGAGCGCTTTTTTTGGAAAGGAGTTTAAAAGGAAGTTTTGAAAAATATATTTTTGAAGGAAATTTTTAGAAAGCAACTTTCAAAAAGAGATTTTTTAGAAAGTGGATTGGAAAAAAGATTTTAGGGAGAGAGGCTTTTAGAAAGTGAGTTTTAAAAAAGAAGAGGATTTGAAAATATGGACCATATTGATCACTTTAAATGTAACACTTTCCTAAAGCAACCCTAGTCATGGAAAGGTTAGAATCACCTTATGATTGTGATTTTGAAAACAAGTTTTGAAGAAGAAAATTTAATGCAAGTTTTGAAACGGTTTTGATGCAAGTTTTGAAAACAAGTTTGAAAATGAATTTTGAAAGAATGCATGATCATGATATGCACAATGCAAGTTGGGGTTGTGAACATACAAGGTTAAAGGCTTCACCACATAATTAAGGGAGCCGAACCCAAGTGGTCTCCTGTTAGACTAAGAGAAAGCCCCGACACGGTGACCTTCAATGGCCTAATCCTACACATGGACCGAGAAATCCCTTATTTCAAGCATGTAAGAAAAGGGGGGAAGAAGATGGGAGATTAAAAAATAAGAAAACCCAAGTGGGTTCGGAGAGAGAAGGGAGAGGGGGAAGATGCGTAAACTTAAATAGGAAGCCTACCTTGTATCTCCTTTATTTGCTTTGCTCGGTTTGCTTTCTTTACTTCAATCTTCGCCTTGCTTTGCGTCAGTCTTTGAGGGCTTGTCTTAACCTTTGGGATCTTTGGAGTTGCAGCACTTCAAGTCTTCAATGGAGGCTTCGGAGGCTAATAAGTGAGTGTATATGAGTGTATGAGAGTGTATATAAGCTAGGGTTTGTATATGTGGGCTAGGGTTTGGAAAACCTAAAGAGAACTAGGGTTTAGAGAGGCTACAAGCTCTGTATATCGAAGATGAGGGTTTTCAGACTGAGTTTGCGGACCTTTTTCACACTGGAGGAGATTCTGTATTTATAGAGAGAGGATTGACTGGTGCCTGTTGCAGTGGCGCCAGACAAAAATTCCTTTTGGCCCCACTAGGAGTGGCGTTAGGCCAAATTTTGGCTTGGCATCACTACTAGTGGTGTCAGCCACTTAGGAAAGTTTTAAGGTTGGCAAGCAACATATCTTCAGAAGATTTAGGCACCTGTACTAGTGACTACCATGCAATTTTTAGCCTGACTTCACTAGGAGTGACTCTAGAAGGTCTGGGAATGATTTGAAGGGCCGGGAATGGCCCGGAAGGTTGGAAAGGGATAGGAACCCCTAAAACAGTGTCTCGGGGGCAGCAAACTTGAAAAATGATGACAGGATGTGTTGGAAGGGTTGACTGGGCCATTAAGGGCAAAACGGTCAATCGGGCTGGAAAGCTACCGGGATGGGCTCGGAATGTCCTGGAAAAAGACTCAAGATTTGGAAACATTACTTAGAATGTCCCAAGAGGTTACCGGTTTGATACCAAGAGTCGGTGTGGTTGGAAGAGGCGACCGGCCCACCAGGGGCAAAACGGTCATTTTGCGCCGGGTTTGCCAGAACTGACTCAGAATGATTTGGAAAGGTGATGGAAGGTCGGGAGTAATATAAAAAGCATTCTTGGGAAGTTATCAATTTGATACCCAGAGCTGGTGTGGTTGTTGGGGCGCTCGGATGCTTAGGGACAAAATGGTCATCTTGACCAAAATGTCTCGGAATTAGCCTGAAATTGACTAGAAGGCACCTAATCATGCCGGATTGTCTTTAAGACAATCTTGGAAGGGTGGACTTACTGTTCTGAGAACTTAGGTACTGTCTCGAAAAACGTGTCGAAAATGGCCCTAGGGACAGTTTGGTCATTTTTTACCGGAGTGGGCTACCAAGCACTAGTGTTGACCTAGGTTTTGAGTGTTTTCGTCACTCTAACGGTGGTCCCGTGACATAGGGGTTTGTCGACAATTCAATATATCGACCTGTTTACGAGTGTTTCCGCCACTCTGACAGTTGCGATGTTTACAAGTATTTCCGTTACTCTAACGGGTCGCGATCATTCTAGAGACTGTCTGATCTCAAGAAGCTGATAGGTGGACTTAGTGCCTGAGGAATCAACTTTCTCAAAAGGCCTGCCGAAACAGACATTTGTTCATTGGCAAGTTAGCAGGCACCAAAGGTGGACCGTTCTACCATCTAGGGGACTTGGGGTCTTGTCCTGGTCGACGAGTTTGAAGGGACTTACTGTTCCGAAGAGTTCTCTCGAAAAACGTGCCGAACAGGATGGACTTACCACCTCGAGGAATCAACTATCTTGAAAGGTGTGCCAGAGTGGATTTGGAATTGAAATTGGAATTGGATCGAAAAAGGGGACTTACCGTTTTCGAGAAGACGTGCCCATTGGAATTGGACCGAACAATGCCCCCAAGGGCATTTTGATCATTTTGCCTCTATTAGGCCTAATGGGCCCGTGAAGCTATCGATTGACAAGATTAGACTTAGAAAGCTGACTTGAATTGGAATATGTCCATATTGACTTGAATACAAGTCTAGATGGACTGGAGACTGCCGAGTAGGCAAAAATGGGGTGCTTACAGTGGTAGATGCGAGACCATTTGATGCAAGATCGCACTATTATAATGGCAAAAAAAATATAGTCGTTGGAGCCCATGTGTCGACACTTGACTTTCATATGTCGATACATCAAGTCTGCATTCCCCAGATTTTGTTCACTACCTCCATGTGTTGACACATCAACCCCCTGTGTCGACACATGACCATCCATTCTTTAGATTTTGGCCACTGTCTTCATGTGGCGACACTTCAACTCCATTTGTCGACACCTTGTATCAGAAAACTTGATTTTTGTAAGTTTTATCAAATCTTCTCTATTGTTTTCAAGTTCTTCAAGGGTCATCCAAATAAGCTTTCTAAGGCTTGAAAACACTTCTTCAAGGTATGTTGACTTCAAGAACACCTTCAATCTCTTCGAGATGAATTCACTCCATTTTGATTACTTGTAAAGTTCTTCAATCAACATTACTTCTTCTATTGATTCAAGTTTTCTTCAAAATCTCCAAGAGAGCTTCCAAGACTTGAGATCTCTTTTCTTCAACTGATCTTCTATCCTTCTTTGAACATCTTCAACCTATAAGATGAATTTATTGAATGTGTCGATCCGTCATGCTCATCAAACTTTGATCTTTCTTGACAAGTTTCTCAACACAAGTTCTTCAATATCTTCCAATGTGATAAGCAAAAACTTACTCCCATTTTCTTTTGTGCTTTATGCCTCAAAGCATACAAACTTTTACTCCCCCTTTCTTATACAATTGATGATTCAGTGGATTGATATAGCCATGAGGATCAAGGGTCTTCATATTGAATAAGTTCTTGAATTCTCATAAGATCTTTACTTACTTTGAAACAGAATTGATCCAATATGTTCCTCTATCAATCTTCAAGTTCTTCTATCAATCCTCATGTTTTCAAAACATATCACCATGATAAAATTCCAGAACTTGCATCATTTTTCAATACTTGTTGAACTTCTTGAGCATCTTCAATCTCTTCAAGAATAAAATTATATAAGTAATTTTCTTATTGGATACTCAACCAATCAACTCAATTATTTTCTTGTTATCAAATGATTATAATGTAACCTGCACACTCAATTGAAATCATTAGATAACAACCACATAATTTTGTTATCATTAAAATCAACATAGGGATCAACCTTGAGTCAACAGTCTGACGATAAGTCAGTACGTGGCCACATTCCTAGAGCTATCAAGATTTGCCCTGGATTTTGTGGCCATAGAAGAAAGGAAGACTCGAAGGTTTCTTAAGGGATTGAGACCCGTAATCCGATCTCGGGTAGTCTCATTTATAGGACAGAAGTTTGTAGAAGTAATTAACCGGGCAATGTTGATAGAACATGAGTTGAAAGGACAACAACAGACACTAAACTCGAGAGTATCTGGCAGGAATGTGAGAAATTCCTCCAACTTTAACAACCCTAGGCACCCAAACTCGAGATATCAACCCTATCCTTCAAATTCTAGGGGAACATTGGATAACCGACCTGTTTACTTTAATTGCCAATAGAAAGGGCATCTAAAACGGGACTGCCCTCAGGTTATGCAAAGTGGGAATGGTAATGGCAACCGGATTCCTCCGCAAATACCTCCAGCACAGAATTTCCCAACAACCTCCGCATTGATATCCCGACAGACCACAACAGGAAGAATCCCAGCTACTTTATACAACTCCAACCGAGTGAAACCAGGGACAGCAGATAAAGGGAAACAACTTAATCCTACCAGTCCACCTTGGATGTACGTTGTTCCTACTGCTGGACGAAGTAGCGAGAACCCTAATGCCGTGATCGAAGGTACGATCCTACTCTACAACTTATTCATCACAGTGTTATTTGATTCTAGAACTATGCATTCTTTCGTTTTGAGAAATGTGTAGGTGATCTAGGATTAACAACTGAATTGTTGTCTACACCCCTTAGCATTCAGACACCTACTAGTGGAACAGTTATAGTAGGAGTAGGATGTCCATCCAGCATTAATCGGATAGGTACCTTTGAATTTACAATTGATTTGGTCCAGATAGACATAAAAGGATTTGATGTAATCCTAAGGATGGATTGGTTAGTAAAGAATGAGGTAGTCATGGACTGCAGTCAAAAAACCCTAACCTTATGGCATCCTAGTGGTTATATGGTACACTTTCCCGATGAAGGGGGCACCAGCTGGGTAACACCTCTTGCGACTCTTAGGGAGTGACAGAAGATGT
Source organism: Euryodendron excelsum (assembly GCA_033060915.1). Lineage (NCBI taxonomy): Eukaryota > Viridiplantae > Streptophyta > Magnoliopsida > Ericales > Pentaphylacaceae > Euryodendron > Euryodendron excelsum. The sequence goes on from CM065386.1 coordinate 32,984,538, forward strand.
CAGAAGGGTGTTTTTGTTTCCTTAGCACCTTGTTAGAAGAGAATGAGTGCCTAGTTGATACCAAGACACTACTTCCTGAGGATCTACCCGGAATACCTCCAAATCGAAAAATAAAATTTATGATCGAGTTATATCCGGGAGTAGCACCTATATCCATTGCACCCTATAGAATGGCCCTGACAAAACTTAAAGAACTAAAGTCTCGGCTAGATGAGTTTTTGGAGAAAGGGTACATCCGCCCTAGTACATCGCCCTAGGGAGCGCCAATGTTGTTCATAAAAAGGAAAGATGGAACCCTTAGGTTATGTGTAGACTATCAGTAGCTGAACAAAGTTACTATTAAGAATAAATATTCGTTCCCGAGAATCGATGACCTATTTTACCAACTCAGAGGGGCAACGAACTTTTCTAAGATGGACTTGAGATCAGGATACCACCAATTGAAAGTGAGGGAGTCTGATATACCCAAGACAGCCTTTAGAACCCGCTATAGTCATTTTGAATTTGTGGTGATGCCTTTCGAATTAACTAATGCACCTGCTGCCTTCATGGATATAATGAATAGAGTCTTTCAAGCCCAACTAGACCATTTCGTGGTCGTGTTCATAGACGATATCCTTATATACTCATCTGATGAGGAAACCCATAGGGAACACCTAAGAATCACCCTTCAGATCCTAAAGAAACATCAAGTGTATGTCAAGAAGAGTAAATGCGACTTCTGGATCAAGGAAGTGAAGTTTTTAAGACATGTGGTGTCAAAAGTAGGGATAGTAGTAGATCCTGCGAAGATAGAAGCAGTAATGGATTGGAAGAGACCATCTACTGTATCCAAAATTCAGAGTTTTCTAGGTTTAGCCAGTTATTACCGAAGATTTGTGAAAATTCTCGAAAATAGTAGGCCCTCTAACCCAGTTAACTATGAAAGGAGTGAAGTATGTTTGGATAGGCAAATGTGAGGAAGCATTTCAACTATTAAAGGAAAAACTTACTACCACACCCATTCTCACCCTTCCTGTAAGTGGAAAGCCCTATGTAATTTACACGGATGCCTCTCATAAAGGGATAGGATGTGTTTTGATGCAAGAAGGAAAAGTGGTCACTTATGGATCGAAGCAACTCAAGAAGCTTGAACAAAATTACCCTACTCACGACCTAGAGATGGTCGCAGTAATCTATGCCCTTAAGATTTGGTGATGTTATTTGTATAGAGAAAAGTTTGAACTATTTACGAACCACAAAAGTCTTAAATACATCATCACCCAGAAGGACTTGAACCTAAGGCAGAGAAGGTGGGTAGAATACATGGAAGAATATGACTTTAGCTTGCAATATCACCCTAGCAAGGCAAATGTTGTGGAAGATACCTTAAGTAAGAAAAATCAAGGGCTCATGAGTAGCATTGTGTTAGAGAAATGGAAGACTGTTCATTTACTAGAATCCTACGGAGGACTAGAAGAGAGGATGGGAGAACTATCTAGCCTCCGGATACAATCCCAGACCTTAGAAGAAGTCCGGTGGGCCCAAAAGGGAAACCCAAAAGTACAAGAGATAAAGGAAAGAATGGTGAAAGGGACAATTAAATCAGGATAGGCCATAAATGCCGAAGGTGAACTCCAATACAAAGGTAGGTCATTTGTGGTAAATGAGGAGTTGAAATGAAAGGTTCTATCTGAAGCACATCATTCTAAGTTTACAATCCATCCCGAAAACACCAAAATGTATCAGGATCTTAAAAGACAGTATTATTAGAAAGGAATGAAGAAGGATGTTGCGGAGTTTGTAACACATTATCTCACATGTCAGCAGGTTAAAGCAGAACACCAATGACCAGGTGGACTATTACAACCCCTGCCAATAGCGGAATAGAAGTAGAAACATATCTCCATGGATTTCATTATTGGACTACCTAAGAACCGTCAAGGGTGTGATACGATTTGGGTGATCACAGATCGTTTGACAAAAACTGCACACTTTTTACACATTAAGTCTACTGATAGCCTTAGTATCCTAAGTCATTTGTATTTAAAGGAGGTACTACGATTGCATGGAGTTCCTAGAACCATCATATCAGATCGCGACCCAAGGTTCGCTTTATGATTTTGGCAAAGTTTACAGAAGGCATTAGGAACCCAAGTGTGCACGAGTACCGCTTACCATCCACAGACAAATGGTCAATCCGAAAGAGTTATCCAAATCCTAGAGGATATGCTTCGTGCTTATGTATTGGATTTTCAAGGAACTTGGAGTGATCGTATACCCTTAGTCGAGTTCACTTATAACAATAGTTACCAAGCGAGTATAAAAATGGCCTTTTACAAGGCATTGTATGGACGACATTGCAGAGCACCTAACTATTGGCTAGAGACGGGTGGCGAATTCTTATATGGACCGAAGATCATTCGAAAAACCACAAAAAAGATTAAGCTCATACAAGAACGGCTTAAGAATGCCCAAAGTTGACAAAAGAGTTATGTAGACCAGCATAGACGGCCCTTGGAGTTTCAAGTAAACGATCAAGTATTTTTAAAGGTAAAACCCCATAAAGGTGTGATGCGATTTGGCAAGAAAGGAAAGCTTGCACCCTGGTACATTGGGCCTTTCTGCATTTTGGAAAGACTTGGACAATTGGCGCATCAACTAGAATTACCTTCGGAATTAGATTGGATACACAATGTATTCCATGTATCGATGTTAATACAATACCACCCCAACCCTACTCATATAATTCAATGGGAAACCGTGGTATTGCAACTTGATCATTCTTATGACGAGGGACCAAGTAAGATAATGGATCACCATGTAAAGGTTTTGATAGATAAGGAGATTCCTTGGTTAAGGTAATATGGCAACATCACGGAGAAGAAAAAGCAATATGGGAAGCAAAAGCGGATATAAGGTTGAAATAACCACACTTATTCGAGATTAATTTTGAGGACGAAATTTCCTAAAGGAGGTAAGGATGTAAAATCTGCAATTTCCCTTTTAACTACATTACAACCCTATCGGGACTGAATAGACCCAACCATAGGTATCATAAGTCAAAAACGAAGTCCTTCCGAAACAATCTTGTCCGATTCTTTGAAACTCGGCTTTCTTAGAATCTTGATCTCACCGAAAAAGGGTCCCTAAACACATTACCCAGCAAATTAGCACCAAATTATGCCCCAACTTTAAACTGAGATTTCTCTCTCATTTCTCAGCAAATTTTGATGAACCGGGTGTCTAAAATCATCTATTCTTTGAGCTCGATCCCCCTATATTCTCGGAATGCAATTCCGCGGAGATTTGATTTCCCGAGAGGTCCCCAAAAGCAGCTGCACCTGGAAATTCGTAACCAATTTCACCGAAACTTCGGTTAGAGTTTTCTCTCTCACCTGGTGTCGGAATCATGCGAAATTTGAGCCTAAACCGATTAGTTTTCTGAGAACTTGCTGCCTATGGTTTCAGATTGAGCGTTCGATAAAACTTGAAGTCCCAAACTCAGCCATCTCAGGCCAAGGCTCTTTTTCTTTTACATCAAATAATTGCACCTCACCAAATTTGAATGGCCGGCTACCAATGCATGCATTTAGTGCACATGATGTACAAGTAACGGCTGCTCATATTAGTATTATATCATAAATTCATGGTTAGTGCCCTATCATATAAACCTATATACATAACTATCACATGCTTGAAATACAACATACTAAAAATATATTTAGTTTTATTATGCTGCCCCTTGTGTTGCCAGCAAACATATTCCTTGCATGGCTAATGAGAGTTGTTCCTTTGGGAAGAAAAATGAGTGAGATGCCTAGGGCTTGTAGTTAAAGAGAGAGAAACTGAGAGAGTAGGGTGGAGTGTGTGCCCATATGCACCCACCAATGCACATATATTCCTTGTGTTGAACACAAGGCTACCATGGACCACCACTTGGTGGATGTTTTTCACAGAGAGAGAGAGAGAGAGAGAGATAGATTTAGAGAGAGTTATAGAGAGAGAAAGAGAGAGACAGGGAAAGAGAAAAAGAGAAGGGATGAGACCAGGGAGAATGTCTCCATAGAAACTCTCATGGAATCTTCTCAGTCCCACAGACTAGGCATGGAAGGCCATTGGTGGCTGCTTATATAGTGAGAGAGAGAAGAGAGATACATGAGAGATACAGAGACAGAGAGACCATGGGTGTTGAACTCCCATTGAACAGGCAATACAACCCACCACCCCTCCACTCGAAGCACCACCCCCCAAGCTCCCTCTATATAGACCTTTAGCCACTGCCTTCCTTAGGGGTTATTGATGAGAATAGAGAGAGAGAGAGAGAGAGAGAGAGAGAGAGAGAGAGAGAGAGAGAGAGAGAGAGAGCTATAGAGAAAGAGAGACAAAAATCGAGAAGAAGAAGAAGAAGAGAGGGAGACCAGAGACCAAACCTTTCGAAGGGGCAGATATAGAACCCTCTTACCCATCCCTCAACCTATCTAAACCCAGTTAAAACTAACCCTAAAAGCCGTCGTGAACCAAAGAACCCGTGAGAGGAAAAATAGAGAGTTTCACTGGTTTTTTGGTAGAAACAAGCCAAGGCAAGGCCTCCAACTTTTGTGCATGAGCCGTAAGAGCCCTGGAAGGTCGAACCCACTGAAAAACAATCTCCAGGCCGTAACTCCAGCCACTGGCCACCTTTTCTGTCAAGGCCAATTGGGTCCTCTTCATCTTGATGTTACAAACAATTTCCATGAAGGATTCATCTCCAGAAAAACATGGGAAGAGGCCCAAAAGGCTCAGTTGCAAGTCTGGAACCCTAGGGTTCCGCCATGCAGCCGAGTTTTTCTAGCCATAACGGCCACCTTCGGCCACCGTAGGTTGAGCACTGGTCATGAGTGTGTAGCCCAAGTTCATAGCATTCTCTGGGCCACCCATGCATAGCCAAGAGGACCACGGATCGATGGGAATTGGTGAGGGAAGCCCCTAGCTGCGTGAGGAAGAAGATGAAGGCACGACCTTCTTTCCCCATGTACGAGTGGTGGCGCATGTGGGTGCATCCCACACTCCCTCAGCCTGAAATTTTTATGGTGCATTTATGACACCAAATGATGCCTTCCCATATTTTTTTGGATTTTTCTGACATTAATATGATTATTTGTTACATAAAAACAGCATTCTAACAAAGAAAATCATATAAATTGCATTATAAATGGAAAAAATTTGAAAATTTACCAGTAGACCTCTAAAATTATGAGGAACCCAAATATGGGAGAGTGCAGGGTCACTGGACACCCTGGTAAAATCTGATATTTCACCCTTGGGCCCCAATACTGGGCAACTTCGTTCCTAACGAGAGACGAGGAGGGTTCCAAAGGATCTGCCCCACCAAGCCTACCCTTACTAACAACTCTAACCTTGTTGATTCCCTAATTATCTAACATTCCAAATAAAAATAATCACTTTATAAGAATTATTAGAAAATCTCGGATAATTATGACATTCAAGCTAGTATTTCCTTCCTTCACAAACAGTATGTGAATCGAGGACCTATTTTTACCAAGATGTATTATCAAGGTAGGAACCTATGCATTTTCGTAAGGTGCATGCTCACTTTACTTCCTATTGAATGATCTGCAAATTACTTTGTTTTATGCTTCCCTGCCAATTATCTTATTGAATATAATGTCTTCCTATAAATGACTGCAAAATATACATTACTTGCATGATTGCATCACTAGGGAGGAATAAGGGTGGAACAACTGAAAGGAAAAGACCCCGAGTTTATATCATGGGTGTAACTGACTGGCTTGATATTCAAGGCTATCATAGGTTAGTATCGCTGGCTTGATATCGGGCTGGATGATCATGGATAGGCCTCGCTGGACTTGATGACGGAGGATGAATCATGGGTGAGCCCCATTGGCTTGAATTGGTCTAGGCAGGATATACTTGCATGGATCCTGGAATTGATAAAAGAATTACAAGGGACATATGCATGCTATGCCATTCTTTTATTGCATTGCATTTTAACCTGTACCTTTTTAAATCATGGATTTCCTACTTGGCTTCGTAGCTCACTCCTATCATATGGGACATTTTCAGGAGTTGAGGCATCAAACGGATTTCTAAGGAAATGAATATGCAAGAACAAGTCCCCTTGCCACCCTGTCACTTTTAAAGTTTTTTAGTTAGCTAGTTTTATTCTGGACTGTTCTATTGTGAGACATTTCACTGGCTTTACTGCCTTGATGTAATATTATCTGGACCATTCTGAGTTATGATCATTTTTGTTATGCCGTGTTAGACTTATAAACCCCCCTTTCACTATCGCAACCTAGAGAGTGCGAAGATGGGTCGTGACAGTATTACTCGGTCCAATTCCAGTTGGCACATCTTCTTAAAGACTGTAAGTCTGCATTTAAACGTCAATTCCAATTCCAGTCCAAGCTAGTCAAACTCAATCTGGCACGTCTTTCGAGAAAGTTAATCCCTCAAACGGAAAGTCCATCCAGCATGGCGCATTTACTAAGAAAACTCCTCAAAACGGTTAGTCCCTTCAAATCTGTCTACCGAGATGGAACCCAAGTCCCCGATATGGTAGAGCAGTTCACTTTTGGCCCCTGTTAGCCAGCCAACGTAGAATGTCTGCTATCCAGCACATTACTCAAGAAAGTACCTAAGGCCCCGAGACGATAAAACCATTCAACAGCTTCCTAAGATGAGGCAGTCTCTGGAATGAATGCACACCGTCAGAGTGGCAGAAACACTCACAAATATCGCAATCATTAGAGTGGCGGAAACACTCGCAAACAGGTCAGCATTGGGAATTGCCAACAAAACCCTTATATTATGAGACCGAACATGCCTCTTGGTAGTGACACGTTTACCAAAGGATGGGATACTTTTGAAAACTAACTCATCACACACCATCAGAGTGGCAGAAACACTCAAAACCGAGGTTAACATCGGTGCCTGCTAGCCCACTCTGGTGAAAAATGACCAAACTGCCCTTGGGCCCTACCGGCATGCTTATCAAAAAAGTACCTAAGTCCTCAAAGTGGTAAGTCCACCCTTCCAAAATTGTCCCAAAGATAATCTAGCACGTTCTAGTGCTTTCCAGTTGCTTTCAGATCGATTCCGAGAGCATTCAGTCAAAAAGACCATTTTGCCTATAGACATCTGATCGCCTTCGGGAACCACACCAACACAGGGCATCAAACCAACAATCCCTCAAAACACTCTCAATAGTGTTTCCAACCTTCAAGCCTTCTCACGGGTCACTCTGAGTCAATCCCGGTGTTCCCCCCAATTCAAATGATAATTTTTCCCCTAGTGGGCCAGTCACCCTTTTTCAACTATTCTGGCACTAGTTCTCAAGCCATATACTTTTGGGACAATCTTTTAGGGGTTCCTATCCATCCCCAGGCTTCTGGACAATTCCTAGACATTTTGGAGTCACCCTACTGAAGCTAAGCCAAAAATTGCATGGTAGTCAGTAGGAGAGGCACCCAAATCTTCTACCTCATGTCCCAAGGGCCAAAGATCTTTTTCTTGCCACCTCAAAACTTTCCCAAAGGGGCTGGCACCACTGGTAGTGGTGCCAAGCCAAAAAATGGCCTGACGCCACTCCTAGTGGCACCAAGCTTAAAAACAAATTGGCACCACTGCAACTGGCACCAGTTCCTGTTTTGTTTGCCTATAAATATAAACCCTCCCCCTACATAGAAAGGATCCACAAACTCGCTCCAGAAATACTGCCTCACTGAAAATAGGCATCGAAACCCTAGTTTTCTTAAGTCTTCTTCAAACCCTAGCCTCTCTACACTCCATACACACAAACCCTAGCTCCTATACACTCTACACCCTCAAATACAAGCTTTCAAACATCCATTAAAAATCAAGTGTTGTATCTTTGAAGCTCTCAAGGTGAAGCAAACAAAGCAATTAAAGCAAAAAAAAAAAAAAAGACAAAGTAGGTTTTCAATTTAGTTTATGCAGTCTCCCCTCTCTCTTCTCTTTCCTAACCCACTTGAGTTTTCTTCTATTTTAAACTCCATCTTCTACGTCGTCTTCTTGCATGCTTGAAACAAGGGACTTCCCGGTTCATGCCTAGGAAGAATTGTCGCCATGCTGGGGGCTTTCTTTAAGTTCAACCTAAGACAGTGTGAGTCCGGCCCCCTTGATTATGTGGTGAAACCTAGCCTTGTATGCTCACATCCCAATTGTATTGTGGTTGTCATGTTCGTAAATTACATTTAAAGTTGTTTTTAAACTTGCATCAAAGTTCTCTTTCAAAACTTGCTTTCAAACCTCCTTATTTCAAACTTGTTTTCAACCCCACAATCCTAAGATGATTCTAGTCATTCCATGGTTAGGGTTATTTTAGAAAAGTGTTATATTCAATGTGACCATCAAGGTCCAAATTGTGGGTTCAAACCCTAAATCGTTTTTCAATAAATTACAAATCCTAAGATGATTCTAAGCACTCCATGGTTAGGGTTGTCTTAGGAAAGTGCTACATTCAATGTGCTCATTATAGTCCATATTTCAAACCCTAGTTATTGTCAAAATCACAACCCTAGAATGGTTATAATCTTTTCATGCTTAGAATCATTTTAGGAAAGTGAGATATTCAAGAGACTTTTAAAAGTCTATATTCAAACCCCTTTTCAAATAGTTTTTGCAAATTTACTTCTTAAAAACTCTTTTCAAAGATCTACTTTCTAAAAACTGTTTATCTTGAGAGTCCAAGCTAAAATCTTAGAATCCATGATTAGCAAACCCTAATTTCTTTATTAAAATCATGACTTTCTATTTGCCTCAAATCATAGATTTTCAAAATTCTTTTTTCACCAAATCATAGATTTTTAAATTCAAGATTTTTAAAACTCAAACTTTTCAATTTTATGTCAAATCAAATCCTCCAATGTAGAAAACCAAATCAAATCCTCTAATTTTGGAAACAAGATCAGGTCATCTATTTTTGGAAATAAAATCCAATTTTCAACTTTAGGAGATAAAAATCGAATCTTTCTTAATTCAAACCTTTTTTAATTTCAAGCTTTCAAATGTTACTTAATTTCAAACCTCCAAATCTTTCCAAATTCCAAATCTTTCTAAGTTCAAATATTTCTAAATTCAAAAACTTTCCAAATCCAAATATTTCCAAAATCAATCCTTTCCTAAAAATGAAACTTTTCAAAAATGAAACTTTCCTAATTTAGAACTGTCCTAATTCAAAACTTCCCTAATTGGAAACTTTTCTAAAATCAAACTTTTCTATTTCAAGTGCATGTTTCACCCCTAGGTTGTATAAACCCTAGGAGGCCAAACCCTAGTTGAACCCTAACCCTAAAGTTAGTAAGCTTCAATTCCTCTCAAAACTCAAGTCTAAATCACGATGATTTTCAAACTCTAATTCAAGTCAAGATGATTTTAAAGCTCAACTTATTCTTTCTAAATCAAGTCCAAGTTCTACTTTAAAGTCAATTTCAAATCAAAGTTCAATTTCCAATCTTCCAATCAAAGTTCAAATTAAACCCTTTTCAAATCAAACAAGACCCTAAAATGTCTATTTTCAATCGGACCTCGAGTCTGAACTATGACTAACCTGATTTCTGACAAAGGGATACGTAGGCAACTGTTATGGCTACGGTCACAACCTTTTTCAAAATTTTAATTCTCTTTTTCAAAATCTCTCTTCAAATTCTTTTCATGCACTTGCATATCATGCATTATATCATCTCTAAAATGATGGTTCAAGCCTCTTTTCAAAATTCTTGTCAAAGTGGATATAATTGGGCATTGGATAACCGAAGATTCTAAATGAGTGAACCTAGGGTGAATAGACATGTAGGTACCACAAGGGCAGGATAGGGTGATAGCCTAGTACATCTTTCTTATACATAACTAACCTCCGAACTTAGAATCACTATTTCAAAGACTAAAAATAGAGTTATTTTCAAAAAAAGGCTTAAATATTTTCAAAGGTTGCCAAACAACCTGTTTGTTCCAACAAAAAAAAAAAAAAAACCCTTCTCTTGAGGAAGTTTTCCAAAATCTTTTTAAAAATCTCAAATTTAATCTTCAGATTGCACTTAGTTTTAGGTGACCTAACTCACCTTAACAAAGTTAGGTGGTGACTCCAAATCTTTTTCAAAAAGCCCTTATTCAAATCAATTTCTAGTTCAAACCTAGTTGTATTCGTCCTTTTAGGAGGATGAATTCTAATAAGAAAGTACCATGTTTTTATCACTTACTTTCTCGAGTGCGAAAATCAAGGCGCGACAGTTGGCAACTCCACTGGGGACGCTTAGAGGGTGAGGCCATTATCATGTCTTTTCACCCTTCACTTATTTAGAATCTTCGATTAATTTGTCCCATTCTATTCACTTTAAATTTTTTAATATCAAAATTTTCAAAACTATTTTGAAAAACATGCCATCACTTGCATTCAATTCATATTCAATCGTTCTATCTTGCATTAAGTTTGTCACCACGGTACTGACTTGGTGTATTTTTCTTTTGTAGGTGAACCCTGGTTCACATTTTATTTTATGTCATATTAACTGCTATGTATGTCAGGAATGAGTTAGATGGAATAGACAGGATGGATGGGAGTTGTTAAGCCCTTTCCTCCATTTTTTAAAATTTCACACACACTGCACATGCACTCGCATTTGCATATTTGTATTTTTTCCTGGTTACATCCCTTCTAGTTAGAAGGGGGAACAGTATATCGATTATGACCAAATACTGTGTTAGTTTCTTAGCCTACAACCTCTTGATGGTTCCCCCACTCGGATCACCAACCAATAATAGCACCACCTCGAGGAGTGGCCCTAGGTTTGAAGATTCGGGAACCGAGCTTTCTTAATAAGCATTAGTAAACCCTCAATTTCATGCTCATGTAGAAACCATACATAGCCGAACCTCTACCGAATTTAAGACACACACGTCAAATTCAAAATCATGGAGGAAAGGGAGACTGCTTTAGTTTACTTTATCCTTGTCTATTCCTGCTATTATAATGCTTGTATAAATGCTCATGCATGTGTATTTACTTTACAATTGCATTATCTTTCCCTATACTCTTGGCATACATGCATTCAATGCCTATCTCATGACGAGAGTTTTAAAGTAACTCAAGTCACTGCATTCTCATGCATATGATCAACCCATAAGAGAGTGGTACCAAACTCACTCTCTTGTGCATAAAACCTACCAAAATCCTAAGGGTTCCCACGCAACCCTAAGGACCCATGGCATACATTTTAAGTCATTCCACAAAGAGGGGCCCCAATCCCTCTATGGTCACAGAGATAAGGTTGCCAAGAAGACAAGGGGCAATAAAATAGCAAGATCTATTAATTACCTCCTCAAACTCAAAGAAGGTGAATCTGCATTGTGAATAGTAAATTCTTTTTAAAAAGGGGGTGCATTATATCTTGTGGAAGATCTGACTTAAAGGTTGTGATAGCATGGGTTAACCACTCGCCGAATGATTAACTTTCCAAAAAGAGGGAAGATGAGAGTGAGTGATGAGATCACCCCAAAAGCAGCACTTGCAAGACACCGAAGCTAAGCGGTGAGTAGCTAGACTATCAAAAGGAAGAGGAGCCATCTTTCATTTTTTGAAAACAAATATATATATATATATATGTTCCCCTTGCTTAACCCACTAGTACCATGCAAAAAGCAAGAGATTTCTTGTCAACCCCGATCCAAAACCATCCCTCCACACTAGGCCAGACAAATAACTGAGGACTCGACAAAGAATGTCACTTATCTTCCATCAAACTGAAGCAACATGAAGGCTCTATGGATCAAGCAATCTGGTTCAAAATAAAGAGAGGCCCTCATTTTATTTCCCATGTGATAAAAAACAATCATTGTCAAACCCGTTGAGCCAGTTACGTTCCCTCTAAGCAAACCCCAACCTAGGGATCATCGACCATAATGGGTCAGAATGAAACACTAAGAGAAAATATATCTAAGAAAAAGGAGTTGTAGAAGTATCCACCTCGTAAAAAAAAAAAAGAGAGTAAAAGGGAAGAGCCATCAAGGGGTAAGCTTCCATATAAAACAAAAAAAAAAAAGGCAAACCACAAGGAAGGACCACTCATTTCATGCCAACTTGAAGAGCATGTAATAAAAGGCAAGAAGGGAAATGTAAAGGTTATCCTAGGCAATAAGGAAATCTAGTAGAAGCAGTATGTTCGAACTTTTACCTTTTCTTGCAAAAAACCCAGAACCGTGGCCTGGATTACAACCTTAATAAACTCCTCTCTGATTGGAAATGGATTGCTTGATCCAAATGAGCCAGACATGTTGCCAAGGCTAAGGAATGATAGTAATGGAAACAACCCCGCCGGAAGAATAACCAAGAATGGTGTAGATATAAACCCTACTGAGAGCAACATTAAATTTGAGCCTGCATATTCCGTTGATTCTTAAAACCTCATAACTTAGCCTACATTACAGTCCTAAAGTAAAGCCTCCTCAGATTGAAAAATTGGCTGCTCATCGTTCTGCCAAAGTTTGTGTAAGTCATTGCCTAAGCCCTCAAGGGTTGAAAGTTCAAGCCAAATGATCCCAGACACTGACCCAGGTAGAAAGTTAGAGTCAATCAGAAGGATGAGAAAGGTACGAAATGCTATCATCATCCAATCAAGGTAAGGTTGAGCCCAAAGGAGAGGCCAAACCCCTGAAAAAGCAAGAGTTTCCAGTCTGAGGATGCAAAGCTTGACAGCACCCTATCCGTTTTGTTAGTTAATGTATCCCTCACATGTGCATGCATTTTATAAAACTTTCGACATGAGCTTCGCATATATAGGATATAGCTCCCTGTATAAACAAAAGTCACCAATGCAATCTAATATAATATCTAAAACATGTAATAAACATACATCATTAACATCATGATAGTCCTAACTGTATCCTTGTTCATACATCTATCTATATATCTAGTTGTCTAAATCATAAACATCTATCCTGTTTAAAGATTACAAATAAAATGGACTGACAAAAAACTAAAATACATATCCAGGACATGGTGTAAAAGAAAAGTTGGCCCTACAATAAGGGGCACTTGTCAAGAGTTAAAGTCAATGTCTAGGTCAAAATCTCTAAAACCTAGCTCAAGAGGAGGCGGCTGACTATTGGAAGCACCAGCATCTTGTAAGAAAGAAGAGCTTCAATCAGCAAACCAGAGAAATAACTAAACAATGCTAGAATAAAACAGAGAGAGAGAAAAATATACCCCACCACCTCCCATCTGAGCTAACCGTGCAGTCAAAGCGGCTACCTCAGCTTGGAAATGGTCCCTCTCCATTTGGAACTAGTCTTTCTCGGTCTGGTACTAGTCTCTCTGATCCTTCATGACAACAAACTCAGCTTGAGGCACAAATCCCGCAGCATGACGCCACAAGTCTACTACCTTCTGGCCCACGGCATAACCTCCGATCACCACCTCGAACTTGGAGAAGGCACCTATAGAATGAGCCCTTAAATGTGTGGCATAGTCAAATTCTAGAGGAAGCAAAAATTCAGCACCCGACTGACACTCCTGGTAGGGAATAAGGACCGCCTCAACCAAAACTCCAAACATATACTCAGGTGGATCTCCAGCCGCCTGAAACTCCTCGTGAAACTGGTGCAAATGCCGGTCTCCCAAATGGCACTCCCACGACTCACCACTAAGAAAGGAAATCCTCAACAGATACATCGGGACTAGATATTCGCCCGTATCGTTATGAAGTCAGTAATCTCAGATTGGTGGACCACCTGATCACAAGCCCATCTCAAAGCCCAGGAATAAAGGTCAGCCTCTACTACCTCTGGAAAGCAAACCAAAAAATGCTCATAACTCCACCAGACCAGAAAGGGCCAAAATCGGGTCACACTGCCCCATCGAGAGGGAGTCTAGACCCGCATGGATCTGAGGAAGCAACCAAAAGAGAAAGACTCCCAATCTAGCTCTGACAAGGCTCTCAAGTAAGCTACCACACTCACCAATCAAAAAGGGACGATCGACTTGTTATTGTTGCATAAGCAGCTAAAAATAATATGCAAAACTAGTCGTCGCCTGATGATGTCTTGCCACTTAGGTGGTGGCTCAACAGAGAAGGTACTCTCATCTCAACTAATCCGAGACATGGGAAAAGAAGAGTGATCAGGAGGTGGCAAGTCCAATAGAGCACAAGCCTTGGCCCTACTAATTGGCTGCAAGGTAATCTAATGGCCAATAAAAGAAAGCCCAGTGATAAGGGCCAGTCTAACAGAGTAGAACCTAGCTCAAAGCCCATGAAGTGGAAGGTCCCTGTCTCGCCAAACCATCTCTTAATCAATGCCAGTACTAAATGACGGTTCAGGCTGTTTTCCTATAATCCTATGAATGCCCCGAATCTAATCTCTGCCAGATAGGCACAATAGGATGGAACGGCCCGCTGCATAATACTAAAAGCCTGGTGGACGGCCCCTCTAAATGATGTATGTACTCTGGAATGGAGCAAGTGCTCCGAGAATATACATTGGGATGATGGGCTAGGTCCCCCAATGATGGAATGCGTGGTACCTCTAAATCCCCTAAATCCACATCTATCTGCCTCCGCCTAGTAGAGGCCCTCCCATAACTAGTCACACAATCCCCTAGGCCTGGTGCCTCATCCTCAGCATCCATCTCTCCCTCAAAAGCCGGCTCAACTCAAGAAAAAGGGCCAACCGGAGGCATATTCCCCCTCCTACTCTGACTACAAGAAGTCTAGCCAGCTAATCTACGAAAGCCTCTAGAGTGACTAGAACTGTCGACAGAATTCGTGCGAGCCCCCTTCCCCAACCTACGTCTCCGCTCAAAACCATCATTGCCAGTGTCGGCCATCCTGAAAGTCAAATCAAGGTAAAAGGCATCAATATGCGTTATATGCAGTTTAAAAGACAAGAGGTGTAAACAAAAAAAAAAAAAACAAAGAAAAGAAGGAATGACTCAAGTCCCATTCCTTTACCCCCAACAGAGTCTACTCTAATCAATTCAAAGGTTTTCTAAACTTTTTTCTTCAAAAGTTTTTTTTCAAAATCAATTCAAAGGTTTCTTAAACATTTTCCTTCAAAAAATCTTATTCAAAATCAATTTTCAAAGGTAGCTTAAACTTTTTCCTTCAAAAAGTCTTATTCAAAATCAATTTTCAAAGGTTTCTTAAACTTTTCCCTCAAAAGTTTTATTCTAAAATCAATTCTCAAGGGTTTTTAAACTTTTTCCTTCAACAGTTTCATTCAAAAATCAACTCTCAAAGGTTTTCAAAACTTTTCCTTCTAAAGTTTTATTCAAAGTACATTTTCAAAGATTTTTCTAAGCTTTTCTTTCAAAAAAGTTTTATTCTAGAGACCCTCGAGTTTCTCGGGGTCTTCTATGCCAAAAAGGACCCACCCTCAAAGGTTTTATATCATTTTCCTTCAAAAAGATTTTATCTAAAAAAATTTCTAACTTTTTCCTAAATTTCAAAAAAATTCAGTAGAATTTCATTTGTAAATGGTCCCTACAACGTCCAAAATACTAGAATAGAACACAAACCATGCACCCTATGGCAACACAATTTACGTAGCACCAACACACATAAAACAATTTCAATACATTCTTAAGATTTTCAAATTTTCAAGCACATGTTCTATTTTTAAAAAATCCAAGGATTTTCAAAGTTGTTGAAAAATCTTTCAAAGTTACTTCAAATATTTTCTAAAATATTCTCATATTTTTCTAAATATAAAACTCAAACAATTCCATCAATTTCTTAATTTTCTCTATTTTCTAAACATTTTTCTATTTTTCAAAAAATAAAAAATTTAAAAGTTTTCATAAAATCACGAAACTTTATACAATTGTTAAACACATTTTTCTAAGACACATCATGTAAAAATCTAGCCAGAAAACCCAATACCCAAAGTTGTAGGAGCAGATCTTCAATTCTTGCAAAAACTTTATTTACATAAACATGCAAAACTGCTCAAACTCAATCAAACGAGCATCAAAACGCACAAAAAACACCATTGGAGTGTTCAAAGCACGTCAAAACATCAATTTCAACTAATTACACAACTCAAACAGAGTTTTACACTTCAAAATCAACACAAAACAAAAAACTCACCTCTTAGAGGTCTTCGGCGAAATATTCTTCTCCGAATTTTGACGATGGTGACTACTTTTGACAACTCTCCAGCATCCTCCAAACTCACTTCATCGGTGTCCAACACTCCTTTGCAAAACACTTTAAAATGGCTCTCAAAACCTAGAAAATCATACAAACCCGCAAGCCTCGAGTGAGAGGCTACGCTGTAGTTTTAATTCCCAGGTCTGGCACCACTGAGGCAATTTTAAGCCAAGCACCACTAGGAGTGGTGCCACAGTCAAATTCTGGGCAACTTTGCCCTTTTGCCTGCCAAAATCCGATTTCAAATGTCCCATTGGGCCAATATGCAATTTCAAGCTCCAATCTTCAAAAACTTGCAACTCTAATCCCTCTGATTGTCTCGGGATTAACATGGGACACTTACTTTATTGTTTTCTACATTCGACAAGCAAAGACAGAAAAAAAAAAAAAAAAAAAAAAAGGGGGCAGCTGCAAACACCCCATTTTTGCCCTCTCAAAAATCTCTGGCCCAACTGGACTCACATTCAAATCAACACATACGCATTCGAGTCTAAACCAGTTTTTCAGACTCAATCCAGTCAATCAATCGCTTCACAGGCCCGCTAGACTAGCCCAATAGAGGCAAAATGACCAAAATACCCTTAAAGTATTACTTAGTCCAATTCTAGTTGGAACGTCTTCTTACAGACGATAAGTCCGTATTTAAACCCCAATTTTAATTCCAATTCCAGTCAAATTCAATCCGGCATGTCTTTTGAGAAAGTTGATCCCTCGGACAGTAAGTCCATCCAGCACAATGCGTTAACAGAGAAAACTCCTCGGAATGGTAAGTCTCTTCAAACCTATTGATCGTGACAAAACCCAAGTCCTCGAGATGGCAAAGCGGTTCACTTCTGACGCCTGCTAGCCTGCCAATATAAAATGCCCGCTATCTAGCATGTCGATCGGAAAAGTACCTAAGGCTCCGAGATGATAAGACCATTCAGCAACTTCCTAAGATCAGGCAGGAATAAACGCACATCGTTAGAGTGGCAAAAACACTCACAAACATCAAAACCATCAGAGTGGCAAAAACACTTGCAAACAGGTCAACATTGAGAATTGCCAAAAAACCCGCATGTCACGGGACCAAACACGCCTATTAGTAGTGACACGTTTACTGAATGACAGAATACCGTTGAAAACTAACTCGTCACACACCATCAAAGTGGCAAAAACACTCCAAATCCTGGTCAACACCAGTGCTTGCTAACCCACTCTGGTGAAAAATGACCAAACTACCTCTTGAGCCTTACCGGCATGCTTCTCGAAAAAGTACCTAAGTCTTTAGAGTGGTAAGTCCACCCTTCCAAGATTGTCCCAAAGATAATCTAGCACATTCTAGTGCCTTCCAGTCACTTCCAGATCGATTCGGAGAACATCCGATCAAAATGAACATTTTGCCCCTAGGCATCTGATCACCTCCGGGAACCACACCGGCTTTAGGTATCAAACTAGCAATCCCTCGGAACACTCTCAATAGTGTTTCCAAGCTTCAAGCCTTCTCACGGGTCACTCCGGGTTGATCCCGATGTTCCCCCCAGTTCAAATGACCGTTTTGCCCTTAGTGGGCCAGTCACCATTTTTCAATTATTTCTACATTGGTTCTCAAGTCAGCTACTTCTGGGTTAGGGGTTCATGTCCATTCCTAGCCTTCCAGACCATTCTCAGACTTTCCAGAGTCACTCCTAGTGAAATCAAGCCAAAAATTATATGACAGTCAGTAGGACAGGTGCCCAAATTTTCTGCCTTACATCCCAAGGGTCAAAGATCTGTTTCTAGCTGCCTCAAAAGTTTCCCAAAGGGCTAGCGCCACTGGCAGTGGCGCTAAGCCAAAAAATGGCCTGGCGCCACTCCTAGTGGCCCCAAGCTTAAAAACAAATTGGCGCCACTGCAACAGGCGCCAGTTCATGTTCTGTTTGCCTATAAATACAGGCCCTCTCCCTGTGTAAAAGGATCTGTAAACTCACTCCAAAAAAGCTGCCTCACTAAAAACAGGCCTCAAAACCCTAGTTTTCTCAAATCTTCTTCAAGCCCTAGCCTCTTTACACTCTATACACACAAACCCTAGCTCTTATACACTCTACACCCTCAAATACAAGCCTCCAAACATCCATTAAAGATCAAGTGTTGCACCTTGGAAGCTCTCAAGCTGAAGCAAACAAAGCAATCAAAGCAAAAAAATAGACAAGGTAGGTTTTCAATATAGTTTATGCAATTTTCCCTCTCTCTTCTCTCTCCTAACCCACTTCGGTTTTCTTCTATTTTAAACTCCATCTTCTACCTCCTCTTCTCGCATGCTTGAAACAAAAGACTTCCCGATTCGTGCCTAGGAAGAATTACTAAAGGTCAGCGTGCTGGGGGCTTTCTTCAATTTCAACCTAAGACGGTGTGGGTCTAGCCTGTGATATCCCGAACCTGTATTTATTTAAATTAATGTAAACTTGTAGTGTTTGCATGGTTTAATATTAGTTATTACATCATTTGGGTAAAAAATGACCAATAAGAGTTTATGTTGTAGCTTAAGCCCATAGAGTGAGACACATGGGATTATTCCCATGTGTATCATCCTTATATACACACACACACACTCAAACACACTCACCACCGGTTGAGAGAGAGAAGAAACGGAGAAGAGGAGAAGAGAAAGAGGAAAGGGAAGATTGAAGGAAGAGGAAGCTTGGAGAGTCTTCACCTAAGCCAAGTGAAGCCATTGAAGAAGTTGGGCAAATTTGAAAGAAGGTAAGGTTCCATTTTCTTCTACAATTATATATGTGTATGTATCTATCTTGCGAGTTGTGTTGTTGGGTTGTTGTGGGTGACTCTTTTGAGTCCCAAATTAACTAAATATAGAGTATTGTAAGTCCATTGAAAGATTTGAGAGTTTGAGATTGAAATCCCCAACTTATGCAAGTTAGGGCTTGGGTCCCTAAAACCCTAGATCCCTTCAATTTACTTGTTTAAAGTGTTTCATTATGAGTTATTGTGGTCTTCTTGGGTCAATCTTTATTCCCTAGAAGCATTTGAGGAGTTTGGGAAACATTTGATGAAGTTTGGTTTTGGTTTGAGTGAGGTTTGGGGATTTTTAGGTTTAAAATCTGGGTTTTTAGCTCAGGAGTCGACTCTTTGGTCTCAAGAGTCAACCCTTTTGTCTAGTGAGCTCCCAGATTCATTTCTTCAGCTTAGGAGCCGACTCCTTAGTCTCAGGTGTTG
This sequence comes from Euryodendron excelsum, assembly GCA_033060915.1. Taxonomy (NCBI): domain Eukaryota; kingdom Viridiplantae; phylum Streptophyta; class Magnoliopsida; order Ericales; family Pentaphylacaceae; genus Euryodendron; species Euryodendron excelsum. Next base: position 33,003,896 of record CM065386.1, read on the forward strand.
ACCCTTTTGTCCAGTTCCCGGTTTCTCTTTCTCATCTCTAACACCGTTTAGTAAAACGGGCATGACTTTCTCTAGACTTAGGTACTTTCTCGAGAAACATGCCGGAAATGGCCGTAGGGGCAGTTTGGTCATTTTTCACTGAAGTGGGCTAGCAAGCACTGGTGTTGACCTGGGTTTTGAGTGTTTCTGCCACTCTGACGGAGGTCCTGTGATACAGGAGTTTGTTAGTAATTCCCTATATCGGCCTGTTTACGAGTGTTTTTGCCACTCTAACGGTTGCGATGTTTACGAGTATTTTTGTTACTCTAATGTGTCGCGATCATTCTAGAGACTGCCTAATCTCAAAAAGCTACTAGGTGGACTTAGTACCTAAGGAATCAACTTTCTCGAAAGGCGTGCCGAATAACAGACATTTCCTTATTAGCGGGCTAGCAGGTGCCAAAGGTAGACCCTTCTACCATCTTAGGGACTTGGGGTCTTGTCCCGATCGACGAGTTTAAAGGGACTTACTGTTCCGAAGAGTTTCTTTGAAAACATGCCGGACGGGATGGACTTAACTCCTCGAGGAATCAACTTTCTCGAAGGTGTGCCGGATTTAATTGGAATTGGAAATGGAATTTGGAAAGAGGACTTACTGCTTTCGAAAAGACGTGCCCGATGGAAATTGGATTGAATAATGCCCCCAAGGGCATTTTGGTCATTTTACCTCTATTTAGGCCCAAAGGGCCCACGAAGCGATTGATTAACGAGATTTGACTTGGAAAGTTAATTTAGATTGGAATATGCCCATATTGATTTAAATACAAGTCTGGACAGAATGGAGACTGCCGAGCAGGCAAAAATGGGGTGCTTACAACTGCCTCTTTTTTTTTTGTATTTGCTTGTCGAAGACAAAAAACGATAGAGTAAGAGTCTCATGTTGACCGTGAGGCGATCGAAGGGACGGACTTTGGAATTTTGGAAGACGGGACTGTGGAAACGGATATTGGGCCCAAAAGGCCTTTGAAATCGAGTTTTGGTGGGAACAAGGGCAAAACTGCCCAGAATTTGGAACTTTGGTGGAAATGGCTTGACGCCACTAGTTTGGGATCAAAACCAGAACAATTTCAAGTTCAAACACTTACGGGTTTGGAAGGATTTGTGCGCGGGTTTGGAAGGATTTGTGCAAAATTGAGAGACATTGTGAGGAAATTGACTTGGACATTGAAGGAACACCTCTTTGGGACCACAAGGGATTGCTGGAAGTAGACGCCGTCACCGGAAAAGTCACCGGAAGAGAAGATTTTGCTAGAGAACTCTAAGAGGTGAGTTTTTGATTTTATGTTATTTTGATGTGTAGAATTCCGTTTGAACCATGTGAATAGTGGAAATTGTTGTTTTGATATGTTTTGAACACTATGGTGAAATTATTTGTGCGTTTTGATGCTTGTTTAATTAAATTTGAGTGATTTTACGTGATTATGTGAAAGGAGTTTCTGCAGGAATTGGGGGTTTATCCCTACAACTCTGGGCATTGAGCTTTTCGGCTAGATTTTTATACTGTGTGCCTTAGAAAAATGTGTTTAACAGCCGTGTGAAGTTTGTGATTTTTTGAAAGCTTTTTGAATTTTTGATTTTTTGAAAAATAGTAAAAGACTAAGAAAATAGGGAAATTTGAGAAAATTGAGAAATTATTAGAATTTAGTGTTTAGACAAATGTAGGGATATTTTAGAAAATATTTGAAGTGATTTTGAAAAATTTTAGGATAACTTTGAAAACCATTGATTTGTTGGAAATAAGACCAGTCCTTTGAAAAGTTTAGAAATTTGAAAAGTGTGCACGAGTGTTGGTGCTATGTGATTGTGATGTTGTAGAGTGCATAGTTTGTGTTTTGTGTTGATGTTGTAAGGTGGTAGGGACTGTTTTTAAGCGAAACTCTGCCAAAATTTTTGAAATTTCAGAAAAAGGTTGGAAAAGTTTTTTAAATAAAATCTTTTTGAAGGAAAAAGACAGAAAACCCTTGAGATTTTAGAAAACTCGTTTTGACTCAAAGTTGAAAAATCAAGATGTGTAGGAAATTCATTTTGATGTGGAAGTGGAATTTTAAAATCAAAATGTATAGGAAATTTATTTTGACTCACCATTTGAAATCTTTTTACTTTTTATTATTTATTTTTTTTTTTAATTTTTTAATTTTTAATTTTTTTTTGTGTTTGTTTTATTATTTATTTGTTTATCTTATGCTATTCTTTTGCTTTTATTTCTTATCTACATATACCGTATATTAACACCTCTTACCTTGCTTACCTTTCCAGGATGGCAGATGCAGGCGACGATGGTTCTGAGAGGAGATGCCGCTCCAAGAAGGCTGCCAGGACAGATTCTGTTAGCAGCTCCCACCATTCTAGAGGTAGTCATCGATCCACTAGACGGGCCTCTTCCAGTCAGAGCGGATGCGGGAGTAGACCACCTGTCGACCTTTTTCCTCCGATTGAGCAGGCCTTTGCAGAGGATATTGGTGCTGAGAAGGAGGTACCGGGTCTTGGTGACCAGGTGACTGGTTATGGGAGAGCCTCGTCTAGGCATAGGCTGACGGATGCTGAATTGGGCGACCTAGAGATACTGAACATCCCACCGCTCGGGGATCTTGCTTATCACCCCAGCGTATATTCTAGATAGCGTTTGCCCCCTCCGCGGGTACACACAGCTTTTAGAGGGGCTGTTCATCAGGTCATCGTGACCATGCAACGTGCTGCTCCCTCATATCGTGCTTTCTTGGCCGAGATCGGATTCGAAGCTTTCATGGGATTACAGACTAACCACTTAAACCGACATCTGGTACTGGCACTTATTGAGAGATGGTTTGGAGAGACTGGGACCTTTCATTTTGTTGGAGTCGGTCAGCAAGGACGATGCATGCATTCTATTAGACTTGCCCCCTCCAGAGCGCTCTGCCTTCCTAGTTTCTTGGCTCAGTCGGGATGATAGTACTTTTGCTGTTGAGCCCCCACCTACCCAGCGAGACATTATAAGGCGGCGACTTATTCTGTACATCATCTTCAACTACTTCTGCAACAACAACAAGTCGCTTATGCCTTTCCGATTGGTGAGTATAGTAGCTGATCTTGGGACTTTATCTGAGTTGGATTGGGGGTCCTTCTCCTTTGGCTGCTTCCTTCAATCGATGAAGGTCCGGACTTCTTCCCGTTGGGGCAACATGACTAGTTTCTAGCCCTTTCTTATCTGGTGGAGCTATGAGTACTTACTTGTTCATCGCCCTACAGTTATTGAGGACGACCTTTATCCTCGTGCTTTAAGGTGGGCTCGTGACTGGGTAGCCCAGCGATCAGAGCTTACTGATTTTGTGACCCTCCGGGCTAACCTAGAGCTCATTGAGGCGAGGGACGTGACCTGGCAGCCCTTCATTGGATCAGTCCACTATGAGACGGTTCGGTACTTAGTCCCATTGTCCTTGTCGAGGGTTGCTTTTCTCAGTGACGATTCTTGGGAGTCCTATCTAGGAGAGCAACTCTGGCAGCAGTTTCATGCAGAGTTCCAATCAGCAGGAGATCTGCCGGAGTATATGTTTGGAGCCTTGGTGGTGGGAGTTCCCACCCTTATCAGGAGCACCAGCCGGGTGCCGGGTTTCTACTTCCTCCAGATACGGATTATGCTATGCACTTTAGGGCTTATTCTGTCAGCGCCTTCACCCGGTTTGAGGTAGTAGTCGGCAGGTATGCTGTTGGCCAGGAGGTGGTTGACTTGAGGCATCGTGCCTGGGGATACGTGCCCCAAGCTAAATTTATTATAGTGAGAGACCAGAGGGACTAGTATCAGATGGAACGGGATCAGTTCCAGGTAGAGGTAGCTTCCCTAACGGCTTGGTTATCCTAGATGGGAGGTGGTGGGGTATGTCGTCTTTTCTCTCCTTCTTCTCGCTCTGCTGTTGTTTATTTCTTTTTTCATGTGGCTGATTTTGATTCTATCTTCTTTGCAGGATGCTGGTGCTTCGGATAGCTATCCGCGTCCTTCGAATTTAGGTTTCGGAGACTTCGATCCCGAGGACATTGATTTTGACCTTTGATAAATGCCCCTTACCGTAGACCCTGATCTTCCTTTGCCCCTATTTCTGAGATATATTTATGTTAGACAGTTTTATTTTATTTTTATTTATTTTTATGTTTTTTGTAAATCTTGTACACATATGGATGTTTTATCGTAGTTAGATATATGGACAAGCAAAGACATTTATGATTTTGACAGCTAAGTATATGATCAGATGCATGTGATAGATGATGATGATGCATATTTATTACATGAGTTGATATTAAACTGTATTGGTGACTTTTGCTTCTATAGGGAGTTATATCCTATACATGCAAAGCTCATGCCATTTTTTTTTTTTAAAGATGCATATTAGACATACACTAGTTAATGGAAAGACAAGGGATGCTGTCAAACTTAGTATCTATGGAATGGCAACTCCTTCCTTTTCGAGGCCTGACCTCTCCTCTGGCTTGACTTTATCTTGATTGGATGATAGCATTTCGTAACTTTCTCAACCTTTCAACCATCTCCAATTCTCTATTTCGGGTTTAGTGTTTAGACTTGTTGGGCTGAAACTCTCGACTCTTGGGGTTTTAGCAACAGCTTACCCGACTTTTAGCAGAGCGATAAGTGGCCAGTCTTTTCAGTCCGAGGAGACTTTGCTTTAGGACCGTAATGTAGGCTAGGTTATGGGGTTTTCAAAACAACGGGATACGCAGGCTCAAACTGATGCTACTTTTAGCAGGGTCTAGATCCATACCATCCTTGACTATTTTTCTTCCAGTAGGGTTAGCATCCTTCTTTAGCTTCGGCAGCGTGTCTAGCTCATTTAGATCAAGTATTCTATTTTCAATCAGAGTGGACATCAATAGGGTTGTAATGTAGGCCATGGTTTTGGGATTTTGCAACAAAGGGGTAAAGGCTCGAACCTATTGTTTCTACTGGCTTCTTTGTAACCTAGGATCACCTTTAGTTCCCATCTTTTGCTCTTGCTATACACTTCTTAGGATGACCGTGATTCTTTTCTTTTGACCTTTCTATATGCTTTTTGAGACCGACGTGACTCACTTCTCATTCAATCTTCCTACCACTCTTTTCAAGATGGCACAATCATGGTTTTCTTCGAACCCCCCCCCCCCCCCCCCCCTTCTTTTTGTGGCTTCTTACCCCTTTGGCAACTCTTTTCTTTCACTTTTCTTTTTCTTTTTCATCTCCTTTCTTTCCTTTGATGAAACAAACAATTCTGTAACCCCTTTTTTTCTTAAACCTTCTCCTTAGCAATTCAATCTAACCCAATGTGGGCGGTGATTCCTAGGTTGGGGTTTTCTCGAAAAAGATAAATGACTCAACGGGTTTGGCAAGGGGTTGCTTTGGACTGTATGGGAAAAGAAGTAAGGGCCTCTCTTCACTTTGGACTAGATTGCTTGATCCATAGAGCCTTCAATGCTGCCCTAGCACGATAGAGGATGGATACTATTCCTAGAGTTCTTGACTATTGTCTGCCCCAGTGCGGGGGGACGGTCTTGGATCGAGGATGACAAAGAAAATTTTTGCTTTTCGTAAGGCACTAGGGGTTAAGCAAAGGAAACTTAAGCATTTTATTTATTTATTTATTATTTATTTTTTATTTTTTATTTTTTATGTGGGGAAGTGAAAGATGGCTCCTCTTTCCTTTTGATAAACTAGCTGCACATCACTTAGCTTCGGTGTCTTGCAAGTGCCGCCTCTAGGTAGTTTCCTCACTCATCCTTATCCTCTCTCTCTTTGCAAAGCTAATCATTGGCGAGTGGTTAACTCATGCTATCACCGTTTCAAGTCAAATCATTCTATAAGATAAACCATGCCCCCTTATGTAGGAAAAGTTCACCATTCACAAGAGAAATATAAGATAACAGCTGTGAATAAAGAGACTTAATTATTTCATTATACTAGTGGAAAGCATATAGTTTTTTTTAAAGAAAAAGAAGTGCAGATATATTAATTTAAGAACAAAAATATAAAGGGATAGAAAGAGGATGGATGAAAACACCCCTCTCTTGTACGCATTTGACGGGAGAGTCCTTTTTTAGCATGGCTTTGGGACGATGCCCATATCCATAAAGCTATGCTTGCTGCTTGTCTCCAGATAGATAACTAGATTCCGACGGGAATGGTTGAGGTTGGTGAAATTGTCGATCTCCTCCTCCTTTATTGATGTAGACACGATCATGCGGCCCCTAAGATCTGTAACTACCTCATGGTGTTTTCTCCCTTTCTTAGCTTTTCTTTCTTCAAGTCCAGCTTCCTCTTCTTCTTTATTTGCCCCAAATGGATAGGTCCGTTTATTTTCTTCCAGCTGAATTGACTTAGCCCGGGCCCTAGGTTTCCTACTTTTGCATTCGGTTGTGCTCTGCTGCCCCTTAGGTGTGCATAGTGGCGGGTTCTTATCACTGAGTTTAAATGGCTCCTGGTCAACCTTCTTAGCGGATTCATCTAGGAATTCATCTTTGAGGACTAGCATTTTACAGGGGTTGCTCCATGACCAAGCATGATACAGTTCTGCATCTCCCCATTCCGTTTCCTCCCCCGGCATGTGGCGAACTAGACCTTGTCGTTACCAAACTTTGTGATGACATTGATAGTGTGGTTTGGCGGAGGGTCCATAGTGGCGTTCAGAGGAGGGTTCACTGGTCCTAAGCCGATGATCTTGTTATCTATCAGGTCTTGAATCTTATGCTTAAAGGTCAAACAATCTTCAGTATCATGTCCTTGGCCGCCTGAATGGTACTCACAGCTTGCTACAGATTCAAAGTAATGAGGCAAAGGATTGGGCCGAGGTTGAGCAGGTATAGGTTTCAAATATCCGCCCTCTCGGAGACCAAAATAGGCCGTGGTCTGTGAACACGTGAATTTAGTAAATGCCCATTTTTTCCCACTTGTTCGCCTAGGCTGAGGAGGTGTTGCACACATTTTTGAAGATTAGAAACCAAGTTTTGGTGAGGTCACAACTGGGCTGGTGGTTTGAGAATGAAAGGGGCTTTGGGTTTCATGCTTCAAAGTGGGGTGATTTTCGATGTTAGGGCCAAATGGGTTGGGCTGGTATCCGTAAGAGAGATTATATAATCTAGGGGTTTGGTTAGAGGTTGGTTTGGAAGGTATCGAAGTAAGGTTCTTGGCTTGGGGAGGTTGTTGGTAAGCAGTGGTCGGGGCATAGTCTTGGTTTTCCTTCTTCGTCCTTTTTCATCCATCATAGGTTTGGGCTTGCAAGGACTCTGTTTGCTCATGGGTTGTAGTTCCTGCATGGGATAGGAGTGAGGAGAGCAGACCTTCCATTTTAGTTATCCTATGCCTGAGTCATTTTTCTTCCGCTAGTATTAGAGTTAAGGCGTCGAGTGTGAGTGACTCCATGAGTGTTCCTTGTAACGACAGGAAATGAGGAGGGGAACCTAAAACCAATAAAAGGAAAAAGTTAGTGTCTTATTTTGACAAGTCTTTATGCAATGCATGCCCTAAGGATGCCCCTACTTGATGATGTATTGGCTCACTTTTGGAGATAAGGTGTTTGCCCTTGCGCGCAGATATCTTACCGTCAAGTGGGAACCTTCATTCATCCCTTCATTCATGAAAACTAGAGGAGTACATCGAAATTTTTTTTTTTTTAGTTTAAATACAACGATGTTGAAACACATTTTAATAGGGGAGGGGAAACATGTTTCCTTCGGATTTTTGCCTATCTAATTTCACATATGAAATTCTAAACTACTCTTGAGTCTTCAGATTCGTCTTCCTTGGATTCGATGTCGGGGAGGTCACTGAGAGACCTTGTTGGTCGGTTGCCCCTTGTCTTCTTGGCCACCCTATCTTCGTGAGCATAGAGGGATTTGGGCCCCTCTTATGTGTAAGCACCCCATTTTTGACCGCTCGGCAATCTACACTCCGTCCAGACTTGTTTTCAAGTCATTGTGGGCATATTCCAATCAAAACCAATCCTCTAGGTCCAAATTCCGTCTTTCCATCGCTTTGCGGGCCTATCAGGCCCAAATAAAGGCAAAATGACCAAGATGCCCTTAGGGGCATTGTCCTTTCTTATTCCAATTCCAATCCCTCTCTCGAGACAGTTTATTCCTCGAGATGGTCCAAGTAGCGAAACTACTCACAGAACCGTTAAAGTAGCGGAAATACTCACAGAACCGTTAGAGTAGCAGAAATACTCACAGAACCGTTAGAGTAGCGGAAGTACTCACAGAACCGTTAGAGTAGCGGAAATACTCACGAAATCGTTAGGGTGGCAGAAACACTCAAAACCTAGGCACGTCTCTTCGGAGATGGTAAGACCCCTTCCAGTCCCACTCTCGAGACAGTTTATTCCTCGAGATGGTCCGAGTAGCAAAACTACTCACAAAACCGTTAGAGTAGCGGAAATACTCACAAAACCGTTAGAGTAGCGGAAATACTCACAGAAAAATACTCACAGAACCGTTAGAGTAGCGGAAATACTCACAAAGCCGTTAGAGTAACAGAAATACTTACAAATCATCAATCCCGTCCGAGTAGCGGAAATACTCACAACCCCGTTAGAGTAGTGGAAATACTCACAACCCCGTCCGAGTAGCGGAAATACTCACAAATCATCAACCCCGTTAGAGTAGCAGAAATACTCATAAATCATCAACCCTGTCCGAGTAGCAGAAATACTCACAAATCATCAACCCCGTCCGAGTAGCGGAAGTACTCACACCGTGAGAGTGGCGGAAACACTCAAAACCCAGGTCAACACCAGTGTCTGTTAGCTCACTTCGGTGAAAAATGACCAGACTGCCTTTAGGACCTTTTCTGAGACTTTCCGGTCAAGATAACCATTTTGCCCCTAAGCATCCGAATGCCCCGGGAACCACACTGGCTCTGGGTATCAAACCGGTAATGACCCGAGAATACTTTTTATAGTGTTCTCAACCTCCCCTTACCTTTCCGGATCATTCCAAGTCAGTTCCGGCCAAACCGGTACAAAATGACCTTTTTGCCCCTGGAGAGCCGGTCTCCTTCTTCGATCACACCAGCTTTGGGTATCAAACCGGTAATGACCCGAGAATACTTTTTATAGTGTTCTCAACCTCCCCTTACCTTTCCGGATCATTCCGAGTCAGTTCCGGCAAACCCGGTACAAAATGACCATTTTGCCCTTAGTGGGCCGGTCTCCTTTTTCGAACACGCTGGCTCTGGGAATCAAACCAGAAACCTCTGGGAACATTCTAAATAATGTTTCCAGATCCCAAGTCTTTTCCCGGGACAGTCCGAGTCTGTCCCGGCAGTTCTCCGGTCCGATTGACCATTTTGCCCCTAAAGGCCCGGTCAACCTCTTCGACACATTTTGTCCTCACTTTTCAAGTCAAATACCTCCAGGACACTATTTTAAGTGTTCCTGCTCCTTTCCAGCCTTTTAGGTCATTCCCGGTTCCTTCAAATCATTCTCGGAATTTCTGGAGTCACTCCTAGTGAAGCCAGGCTAAAATTTACATGGTAGTCACTAGTACAGGCGCCCAAATCTAGTCAAAGATACGTTGCTTGCCGACCTTAAATTTTTCCTAATTAGCTGGCGCCACTAGTAGTGGCGCCAAGCCAAAAAATGGCCTGGCGCCACTACTAGTGACGCCAGTGTAAATTTTACCCTGGCACCACTGCAACAGGCGCCAGGCTTATCCAACTTCTATAAATACAGAGCCTCATTCAACGTGAAAGGGGTCCGCAAACTTAACCTAAGAATCCTATATTTTGATATACAGAGCTCGAGCACCTCCAAAAACCCTAACCTCCCTAGGTTTTCTCAAACCCTAGCCACCATATACAAACCCTAGCCTTCTATACACTTATACACTCCCCCATACACTCATACACTAGCCTTCAACCATCCCTTGAAGACTTGAAGAGCTGCCATCCAAAGCTTGAAAACAACTCCTAAAGACTGAAGGTGAAGATCAAGACAAAGACCGAAGACCGAAGACCGAAGACCGCACGGCGCGCAAAATAAACAAGATACAAGGTAGGCTCCCTATTTAAGTTTCCGCACTTTCCCCCTCTCTCTTCTCTCTCCAACCCGCTTGGGTTTTCTCTATTTTAATCCCCCATCTCTTTCCCCCCCCTTTCTTTGCATGCTTGAAACAAGGGGATTCCCGGTCCATGTGTAGGATTAGACTGTTGGAGAGTCACCGTGTCGGGGGCTTTTTTCTACTCTAACCAGAGACCACGTGGGTCTGGCCCCCTTGATTATGTGGTGAAGCCTTAACCTTGTATGTTCACGACCCCAAATTGCATTGTGCATATCATAATCTTGCATCTTCCAAAATTCGTTTTCAAACTCGTTTTCAAAATCGTTTTCAAACTTGTTTTCAAAATTGCATCAAAAGCTCTTTTTCAAAAACATGTTTTCAAAATCACAATCCTAGGGTGATTCTAGCCTTTCCATGGCTAGGGTTGCTTTAGGAAAGTGTTATATTAAAAGTGACCTTTTGGTCTATATTTTCAAACCTTGTTTTCAAAACCACTTTCTTAAAGTGGTTCTAGTTCTCTTATGGCTAGAATCGCTTTAGGAAAGTGAGATGTTTTTATACTTTCCAAAAACTCTCTCTCTTCAAAAATCTCTTCCTAAAAAATCTCTTTTCCAATATACTTTCCTAAAACTCTTCTCTCCAAAATTGTTTTCAAAAACTCCTCTCCAAAATCTATTTTTCAAAACCCTTTTTTTTCAGCTCCTTTCCAAAACTCTCTCTCTTAAAAATTCACTTTCCAAAAACGCTCCCTAAAAATCTTTTCAAAAAATCTCTTTTCCAAAATTTTCCTTCTAGAAACTCTCCTCTAGGATCTTCTTTCCAAAATCTACGTTTCTAAAAACGCACTTTCCAAAACTCCTTCTCTTTAAAATCTTTTTCCAAAAACTCCCTCTTCAAATTCACTTTCCAAAAGTTCCTCCCTAGGATTCCCTTCTAGAAAACCTTCGTTTCCAAAAATGCATTTTCTAAAATCCCTTTTCCTTAGAGCCCAAGTCAAGCCCAAGAACCCACAATTAGGAAACCCTAAATTTTCTTCCCAAAACCATGGTTTTCAAACTTTGCCCCAAACCTAGGTTTCCAAAATCTTTTGTTTTCTACATCAAAGCTATACATGTTTCCAAAACCTATTTTCTATGTCAAAACTATAATTTTCCAAATCTAGGGTTTCTAGAATCTCCTTTTCCAAATCCTTCCCAAATCCTGTCTCCCCTTTAGGAAACCAAACTCAATCTCCCCGTTTAGGAAACTAGATCCCATCCTCCGTTTTTGGAAACAAAATCCAACCTTTCTCTTTTAGAAACCAAATCCAATCCCTTCCTAATCAAAACCTTTCTTAATTCAATTCCTTCCTAAACCATAAGTTTCCTAATTTTAAACTTTAAATCTTTCCTTAAATCTTAAAATCCAACTCTTTCCTAATTCAAATCATTCCTAATCCTTCACTTTCCTAAATCTTAAGTTTCCAAAAACTTGAACATAAAAATCTTTCCTAATTCAACCCTTTCCTAATTCTACCCCTTTTCAAAATCTTTTTCAAATCCAAGCTTTTAAATCTTTCTTAAATTCAAACCTTTCCTAATCTCAAGATTTTCTAAAACTCTAAAACTTTCTAAATCTTAAACTTTCCCAATCTCAAGATTTTCTAAAACTCTAAAACTTTCTAAATTTCAAATCTTTCCAAATTCAAAACTTTCTAAATTTGAAACTTTCTTAAGTTAAATCTTTCTAAACCTAAAAACTTTCTAAATTCTAAACTCTCTTAAACTTCAAATCTTTTCAAATCTAAAACTTTTCTAAACTCAAAACTTTCTTAATTTAAGATTTTCTTAAGTTAAAACTTTTTTAATTCAAACATTGCCTAAACCGAAAACTTTTCTTTTTCAAACCTTTCCTAAAACAAAACTTTTTTATTTTCAAAACTTCCTTGTTTTCAAAACTTTCCAAATTCAAAACTTTCCTTTTTCAAACATTTCAAAATTCAAAACTTTCTTAATTCAAACCTTTCCTAGTTCTAACTTTCCTAATTTCAAACTTTCCAAAAATGACACTTTCCTAAATTCGAAACTTTCCTAATCTAAATTTTTCCTAAATTCCAAGTTTTCAAATCTTTCAAGATCTTTCCAAATCCAACATTCCAATCCAATCTTTCTTAATCTCAAGTCTTTCCTAGGTCTCCTATCTTTCTGAAGTCTAAGTTTTCTAAACCTTCTCTTTTTCAAAACAAGTCCAAATCTACCTTTTCAAATCAAAGCCCATTCTTTTCCAAAATTTCAAATTCCAATTTTTTTTTTTTAATCTCAAATCAAATCCAATTTTCAATTCAATCTCTTTCTTCCAATCCAATCTCTCTCTTCAAATCAATCTATTTTCAATCGGACTCTTGTCCGAACTACGACTGACCTGATTCCCCCAAAGGGATACGTAGGCAACCTTCATAGGTGCGGTCACAATATTTTTCAAACTTTCAATTCCACCCTCATGGGTACGGTTTTTAAAATCTTTTCAAATCTAAAATTCCAATTTCAAATTTCTATTTCCAAATTTTCAAACTTTCCAATTTCAATTCCATCTCTTTAAATCTATTTTCAAATCAAATCAATTTCAAATTAAACTCTTTTCAAATTTATTTTTCAATTCTCTTTCCTTACACTTGCATACCATGCATCATGTTAGTTCTTTTTTTAAGCATTGTTTTCCTAAAGTGAATAGGGTTGAACTATAGTTAATTAAAGACTCTCATAGGTGAATCTAGGGTAGATTGAGATGTAGGTACCGAAAGGGCGGGGTAGGGTGATAGCTTAATGCGTCTTCTCTACACGTAACCAACCTCCAAACCTAGAATCACTATTTTCAAAGACCAAACGGAGTTATTTTTCTAAAAAGGGCTAAATGTTTTCCAAAGATTGCCAAACAACCCGTTTTTCTTAAAAACCCTCTCTTGAGGAGATATTTTCAAAATCGTTTTCCAAAACCCTAAGTGTAGTCTTCGGATTATTTTTAGTTTTTAGGTGACCTAACTCACCTTAATCAAGTTAGGTGGCGACTCCGAATCTTTTTCAAAAGCCCTTTATTCAAGCCAGTTTTCAATTCAAACCTAGTCGCACTCATTCTTCTAGGAGGGTGAGTTCTAACGAGAGAGTACAACATTTTTCCCGCTTGGGTGAGTATTCCTCGAGTGCGAAAAATCTGGGCGCGACAGCTGGCGCCTCCGCTGGGGATACTTAGAGGGTTAGGCCGTAGTCATGTCTCTTTACCCTTTACCCATGTAGAGTCTTCAATTAACTTGGTTCAATCCTATTCACTTTAAATACAGGCATTATAACAGCAGGTATAAATGAAAGTAAGAGCAGTCGCCCTTTCCTCTGTGATTTTGAAAACGGTGCTCGTGTCCTAAATCCGGCAGAGGTTCGGCTATGCATGGTGTCTATATAAGTATAAGGTTGAGGGTTGACTAATGCGTCCTAAAAAGGCTCGGTCCCCAAATCTTCAAACCTAGGCCCACTCCCTGAGGTGGTGCCATGATCGGTTGGTTATCCGAGCGGGGGAACCATCAAGAGGCCGTAGGCGAAGAAATTGACACAACATCTTGCCCACAACCAATATACCGTTCCCCCTTTCTAACTAGAAAGGACATATCAAGGTATGCAAGTATGCAGAATGCAAGTGCACATGTAGTGTGTGTGTGATTTTTTAAAAGTGGAGGAAAGGGCCCAACAACTCCCATTCATCCTGTACATCACATTCATGCAAAGCAGTTAATAAAATTTAAACATAAAGCGCACCTACAAAACAAAAATGCAAGTGTTAGTATGTGGATGACAAACAGAATACAAGATAATATGAATAAATACATTTTTTTTTTTTGAAAACAATTTTGAAAATTTAGTTTTGAAAATTTAAAGTGAATAGGATTGAACCAAGTTAATTGAAGACTCTACATGGGTAAAGGGTAAAGAGACATGACTACGGCCTAACCCTCTAAGTATCCCCAACGGAGTCGCCAGCTATCGCGCCCAGATTTTTCGCACTCGAGGAATACTCACCCAAGCAGGAAAAATGCTGTACTCTCTCGTTAGAACTCACCCTCCCAGAAGAATGAGTGCGACTAGGTTTGAATTGAAAACAGGTTTGAATAAAGGGCTTTTGAAAAAGATTCGAAGTCGCCACCTAACTTGATTAAGGTGAGTTAGGTCACCTAAAAACTAAGAATAGTCCGAAGACTACACTTAGGGTTTTTTGAAAAACGATTTTGAAAATATCTCCTCAAGAGAGAGTTTTTAGGAAAACAGGTTGTTTGGCAACCTTTGAAAAACATTTAGCCCTTTTTAGAAAAATAACTCCTTTTTGGTCTTTCGAAAACAGTGATCCTAGGTTCGGAGGTTGGTTACGTGTAAGGAAGACGCACTAAGCTATCACCCTACCCTGCCCTTTCGGTACCTACATGTCAATCTACCCTAGATTCAACTATGAGAGTCCTCGACTAACTATAGTTCAACCCTATTCACTTTAGAAAAACAATGTTTGAAAACTAATATGATGCATGATATGCAAGTGCAAGTTAAGAGAATTTGGAAAATAGAAATTGATTTGAAAAGAAATTGATTTGATTTTAAAATAGATTTGAAGAAATAGAATTGAAATTGAAAAGTTTGAAAATTGAAAGTAGAAGTTTGAAAATAGAAATTTTAGAATTTTGAAAATAGATTGGAATTTGAGATTTGAAAAGATTTTGGAAACCGCACCCATGAGGGTGGAATTGAAAGTTTGAAAAGTATTGCGACCGCACCTATGAAGGTTGCCTACGTATCCCTTTGGGGGAATCAGGTCAGTCGTAGTTCGGACCAGAGTCCAATTGAAAATAGAAGAGTGGATTTGAAGAAGGAGATTGAATTGGAAATTGGATTTGATTTGAACTTAGAATAGAAGATAAGAAATTGGAATTGTTTTGGAAAGATTGAGGTTTAGGAAACCTAGACTTAGGAAAGATGACTTAGGAAATATTTGACTCGATCTGGAAGGTTTAAGAGATTAAGAAAAGGTTGGATTTAGGAAAGGTTGAATTAGGAAAGGTTCGATTTAGGAAAGCTTTGAATTTGGAAAGTTTTAACTTTAGGAAAGTTTTGAATTAAGAAAGTTTCGAATTAGGAAAGTTTTCAAATTAGGAAATTTTCGAAATTAAGAAAGTTTTGAAATTAGGAAAGTTTTCAAATTAGGAAATTTTTGAAATTAAGAAAGTTTTGAAATTAGGAAAGTTTTGAATTAAGAAAATTTCAAATTTAGAAATGTTTGAAAAAGGGAAGTTTTGATTTTGGAAAGTTTTGAATTAAGAAAGTTTCGACTTAAGAAAGTCTTAGATTAAGAAAGCTTTGAGTTTAGAAAAGTCTTAGATTTGAAAAGATTTTGAAGTTTTAGAAAGTTTAGAATTTGGAAAGATTTAGGTTTAGAAAGATTTAACTTAAGAAAGTTTTGAACTTAGAAAGTTTTGAATTTGGAAAGATTTGAAATTTAGAAAGTTTAAGATTTAGAAAGTTTTAGAATTTTAGAAAATCTTGAGATTAGGAAAGGTTTGAGTTTAGGAAGAGTGTGAAAACTTAGGTTTGAAAAGTTAAGATTTGAGAGGAGGGTAGAATTAGGAAAGGGTTAAATTAAGGAAAATTTGAATTTTGTGTTTTAAGACTTAGGAAAGATTTTTATGTTCAAGTTTTGGAAACTTAAGATTTAGGAAAACGAAAGTTTGGGAAGGATTTGAATTAGGAAAGGGTTGGATTTTGAAACTTAAGGAAAGGTTTAAAGTTTAGGTTTAGGAAACTTATGGTTTAGGAAGGAATTGAATTAGGAAAGGTTTGGATTAGGAAGGGATTGGATTTAGTTTCTAAAAGAGAAAGGTTGGATTTTATTTCCAAAAACGGAGGATAGGATCTAGTTTCCTAAATGGGGAGATTTGATTTGGTTTCCTAAAGGGAAGGTAGGATTTGGCAAGGATTTGGAAAGGGAGATTCTAGAAACCCTAGATTTGAAAAATTCTAGTCTCGACGTAGAAAATAGGTTTTGAAAACAAGGATAGTTTTGATGTAGAAAACAAAAGATTTTGGAAACCTAGGTTTAGGGCAAAATTTGAAAATCATGTTTTTGGAAAGAAAACTAGGATTTCCTAATTGTGAGTTCTAGGGTTTGGTTTGGGCTCTAAGGAAAGAGTTTTTTGGAAAACGCGTTTTTGGAAACGAAGGTTTTCTAGAAGGGAATCCTAGGGAGGAGTTTTTGGAAAGTGTGTTTTTGGAAACATAGATTTTGGAAGAAAATCCTAGAGAGGAAATTTCTAGAAGGAAGATTTTGGAAAGAGAGTTTTTTAGAAAGGTTTTTGGAAAGAGCTTTTTAGGAAGGTGAACCTAGGGAGCGTTTTTAGAAAGAGATTTTAAAGAGGAGTTTTGGAAAGGAGTTGAAAAAGGGAATTTTGAAAAATAGATTTTGGAAGGAAGTTTTTGAAAACAATTTTGGAGAGGAGAGTTTTAGGAAAATATGTTGAAAAAGATATTTTTAGGAAGAGAGATTTAGAAAAAGAGTTTTTAGAAGGTATAAAAACATCTCACTTTCCTAAAGCGATTCTAGCCATAAGAGAGCTAGAACCATTTTAAGAAAGTGGTTTTGAAAACAAAGTTTGAAAATATAGACCAAATGGTCACTTTTAATATAATACCTTCCTAAAGCAACCCTAGCCATGGCAAGGCTAGAATCACCCTAGAATTGTGGTTTTGAAAACAAGTTTTTGAAAAAGAGATTTTGATGCAATTTTGAAAAACAAGTTTGAAAACAGTTTTGAAAACGAGTTTGAAAACGAATTTCGGAAGATGCAAGACTATGATATGCACAATGCAATTTGGGGTCATGAACATACAAGGTTAAGGCTTCACCACATAATCAAGGGGGCCGGACCCACGTGGTCTTTGGTTGGACTAGAAGAAAGCCCCCGACACGGTGACTCTCCAATAGTCCAATCCTACACATGGACCGGGAATCCCCTTGTTTCAAGCATACAAAGAAAAGGGGGGAAAGAGATGGGGGATTAAAATAGAGAAAACCCAAGTGGGTTGGAGAGACAAGAGAGAGGGGGGAAGTGCAGAAAATTAAAGAGAAAGCCTACCTTGTTTCTTGTTTATTTTGCGCGCCGTGCAGTCTTCAGTCTTCGGTCTTCGGTCTTGATCTTCACCTTCAGTCTTCAAGGGTTGTCCTCAAGCTTTGGATGGTAGCTCTTCAAGTCTTCAAAGGGTGGTTGAAGGCTAGTGTATGAGTGTATGAGGGAGTGTGTGAGTGTATAGGAGGCTAGGGTTTGTGTATAGTGGCTAGGGTTTGGAGAACCTAAGGAGGCTAGGGTTTTGGGAAAACCTAGGGAGGCTAAGGTTTTGGAGGTGCTCGAGCTCTGTATATCAAAATATGAGATTCTTAGGTTAAGTTTTCAAACCCTTTTTACGTTGAACGAGGCTCTGTATTTATAGAGGGAAGACAAACCTGGCGCCTGTTGCAGTGGCGCCAGGCCAAATTATACACTGGCGCCACTAGTAGTGGCGCCAGGCCATTTTTTCGCTTGGCGCCACTACTAGTGGCGCCAGCCATTTAGGAAACAATTAAGGTCGGCAAGCAACGTATCTTTGACTAGATTTGGGCGCCTGTACTAGTGACTACCATGCAATTTTTAGCCTGGCTTCACTAGGAGTGACTCCGGACTTAGTGGCGCCAGCCATTTAGGAAACAATTAAGGTCGGCAAGCAACGTATCTTTGACTAGATTTGGGCGCCTGTACTAGTGACTACCATGCAATTTTTAGCCTGGCTTTACTAGGAGTGACTCCGGAAAGTCCGGGAATGATTTGAAAGAGCCGGGAATGACCCGGAAGGCCGGAAAGGAGTAAGAACACTTAAAATAGTGTCCTGGAGATATTTGACTTGAAAAATTAAGATAAGGTGGGTCGGAAAGGTTGACCGAGCCTTTAGGGGCAAAACAGCCAATCGGACTAGGAAACTGCAGGGACAGACTCAGACTGTCCCGGAAAAAGACTTGGGATCTGGAAACATTATTCAGGATGTTCCCAGAGGTTGCCGGTTTGATTCCCAGGGCTGGCGTGGTCGGAAATGGAGACCGGCCCACAAGGGGCAAAATGGTCATTTTCTACCGGGTTTGCCGGAACTGACTCGGAATGATCCGGAAAGGTAAAGGAAGGTCAAGAACACTATAAAAATTATTCTTGGGACATCACCGGTTTGATACCCAGAGCCGGTGTGGTCGAAGAAGGAGACCGGCCCTCCAGGGGCAAAACGGTCATTTTGTACTGGGTTGGCCGGAACTAACTCGGAATGATCCGGAAAGGTAAAGGAAGGTTGAGAACACTATAAAAAGTATTCTCGGGACATTACCGGTTTGATACCTAGAGTCGGTGTGGTTCCCGGGGCGTTCGGATGCCTAGGGGCAAAATGGTCATCTTGACCGAAAAGTCTCGAAAAAGGTCCTAAGGGTAGTCTGGTCATTTTTCACCGAAGTGAGCTAACAAACATGGGTATTGACCTAGGTTTTAGTGTTTCCGCCACTCTAACGGTGTGAGTATTTTCGCTACTCGGACGGGGTTGATGATTTGTGAGTATTTCCGTTACTCGGACGGGGTTGATGATTTGGGAGTATTTCCGCTACTCGGACGGGGTTGAGTATTTCCGCTACTCTAACGGGTCTTGTGAGTATTTCCGCTACTCTAACGGTTCTGTGAGTATTTTCGCTACTCTAACGGTTGAGTATTTTCGCTACTCTAACGGTTTTGTGAGTAGTTTTGCTACTCAGACCGCCTCGAGGAATAAACTGTCTCGAGAGTGGGACTGGAAAGGGTCTTACCGTCTCCGAAGAGACGTGCCTGGATTGAAACCGTCTCGAGGAATAAACTGTCTCGAGAGAGGGATTGGAAAGGGGTTTTACCGTCTCCAAAGAGATGTGCCTGGGTTTTGAATGTTTCCGCCACTCTAACGGTTTTGTGAGTATTTCCGCTACTCTAACGGTTTTGTGAGTGTTTCTGCCACTCTGACGGTTTTGTGAGTGTTTCCGCCACTCTAACGGTTTTGTGAGTAGTTTTGCTACTCGGACCGTCTCGAGGAATAAACTGTCTCGAGAGTGGGACTGGAATTGGAATAAGAAAGGATAATGCCCCTAAGGGCATTTTGGTCATTTTGCCTCTATTTGGGCCTGACAGGCCCGCGAAGCGATGGAAAGACGGAATTTGGACCTAGAGGATTGGTTTCGACTGGAATATGTCCACAATGACTTGAAAACAAGTCTGGACGGAGTGTAGACTGCCAAGCGGTCAAAAATGGGGTGCTTACAGACATTATGGAATGAATTAATGTGCATACCATGAGTCCTTAGGGTTACATAGGTACCCTTAGGGTTTGGGTAGGTTTAATGCAAGGGAGAGTGAACTAGGTGTCACTCTCTTTAGGTTGATCATATGCATGATAATGCAGTGACTTGAGTTACTTAGAACTCTCGTCTTGACATGGAATATGAAATGCATGGATATGGATGCAAAGAGTATAAGAAAACAGAATGCAATGGTAAAGTAAACGTGCATGCATGAGCAGTTAGACAAGCATTATAATAGTAAGAATACAGTCATTATAACAACAATAATAAGTAAGTATAAATGAAAGTAAGAGCAGTCACCTTTTCCTCCATGGTTTTGGAAAATGGTGGGCGTGTCTTAAATCCGACAAAGGTTCAGCTATGCAAGGTGTCTATATGAGCATGAGGTTGAGGGTTGACTAATGCATCCTAAAAAGGCTCGGTTCCCGGATCTTCAGACCTAGGCCCACTCCCTGAGGTGGTGCCATGATCGGTTGGTGATCTGAGCAGGGGAACCATCAAGAGGCCGTAGGTGAAGAAACTAACACAGCATCTTGCCCACAACCAACATACCGTTCCCCCTTTCTAACTAGAAGGGTCATATCAGGGTAAAAATGCAAGTATGCAGAATGCAAGTATGTAGAATGCAAGTGCATGTGCAGTGTGTGTGTGATTTTTCAAAGGGGAGGAAAGAGTCCAACAACTCTCATCTATCCTGTTCATCACATTCATGCATAACAGTTAAAATAGTAATATTGTAAGCAAAAGTGCACCTACAAAATAAAGATGCAAGAGTTAGTATGTGGATGACAATCTTAATACAAGATAATATGAATGGAATTAAATGCATGTTTTTGAAAACACCTTTGAAATTTTGATTTTGAAAATTGAAAGTGGATAGAAGTGGACAAGTTAATTAAAGACTCTACACGGGCGAAGGGTGAAGAGAAATGACTATGGCCTAACCCTCTAAGTGTCCCTAGTGGAGTCACCAGTTGTCGCGCCCAAATTTTTCGCACTCGAGGAATACACACAAGCGAAAAAAATACTGTACTCTCTCATTAGAACTCACCCTCCTAGAAGAATGAGTGTGACTAGGTTTGAATTGAAAATTAATTTGAATAAAGATTTTTTGGAAAACAATTTAAAGTCACCATCTAACTTGATTAAGGTGAGTTAGGGCACCTAAAAACTAAGCATAATCCGAATACTACACTTAGGGTTTTTGAAAACGATTTTGAAAATACTTCCTCAAGAGAGGGTTTTGAGGAAAAGCAAGTTATTTAGCAGCCTTTAGAAAATATTTAAGCCCTTTTTTGAAAATAACTCTGTTTGGTCTTTCAAAAACAGTCATCTAGGTTTAGAGGTTGGTTACGTGCAGGGAAAATGCACTAAGCCATCACCCTACCCCGCCCTTGCGGTACCTACATGTCTATTCACCCTAGATTCACCTATGAGAGTCTACAACTAACAAATGTCCAAAACTATCCACTTTAGAGAAAAGAATGTTTAAAAGAATGATGCATGATATGCAAGTGCAAGAAAAAGAGAGTTGGAAAATAGATTTAGAAATAGATTTGAAAAGAAATTGATTTGATTTTGAAAAGAGATTTGCAAAGATGGACTTGAAATTGGAAAGTTTTAAAAATTGGAAATAGAGATTGGAAAAAGGTTGTGGAATTGGAAATTTGAAAAAGGTGGTGAACGCACCCATGAGGGTTGCCTACGTATCCTTTTTGAGGAATCAGGTCAGACATAGTTCAGACAAGAGTCCGATAGAAAATAGAAGATTTTGATTAGAAAAAGAAATTAAATTGGAATTTGGATTTGATTTGAACTTAGAATAGAAGATTTGAAACCAGGATTGAACTTAGACCTAGAATTGAACTTGAAAAAGGATTTGACTCTTGGAAGAGAACTTGGACTAGATTTGGAAAGATAGAGTTTTGGGAAACCTAGACTTAGGAAAGATGGGATTTAGGAAAGACTTGAGGTTTAAGAAAGATTTGACTCGAACATTGGACTTGGAAGATTAAGGAAGTTGGATTTAGGAAAGGTTCAAATTAGGAAAGTTTCAAAATAGGAAAGTTTCATTTTAGGAAAGGTTTCGAATTAGGAAAGGATCAAAGTTAGGAAGGTTTTCAAATTGGAATGTTTTGGGATAGGAAAGGTTTCGTTTTAGGAAAGTTTCAAATTAGGAAAGTTTAAGGTAGGGAAGGTTTTGAAATTGGAAAGTTTTGAAATAGGAAAGTTTAAAATTTAGAAAGAATTGATTTTTGGAAAGATTTGAATTAGGCAAAGTTAGATTTAAGAAAGATTTAGAATTTAGAAAGCTTAGAATTTAAAAAGTTTTAACTTAAGGAGGTTTCAAATTTGGAAAGTTTTGGATTTAGAAAGGTTTGAAATTTAGAAAGATTTGAATTTTAGAAAAGATTTGAAATTTGGAAAGTTTAAGATTTTGGAAAATTTTGAAATTTGAGTTTTGGAAATACTTGAAATTAGGAAAGGTTGGGATTTAAGAAGGATTTGAAAACTTAAATTTGGAAAGGCATGGAATTTAGGAAAGGGTTGAATTAGGAAGATTTGGAAGCTTAAAGTTTAAGGAAAAATTTAAACATTCAAGTTTTGAAAACTTAAGATTTAGGAAAGTATGAGATTAGGAAGGAGTGGATTAGGAAAGGTTTAGACTAAGAAGGGTTGAGATTCCTAGTTCCTAAAACAAAGGATTGCATTTTGTTTCTAAAAAGAGATGGTTTGATTTTGTTTCCAAAAACGGATGATTGGATCTAGTTTCCTAAAAGGGAGATTGGATTTAGTTTCCTAAAGGGAGGATTGGATTTGACACGGAATTAGAAAGATGAAGTTTTGAAAATCCTAGATTTGGAAAGCTATAGTTTTGATGTAGAAAATAGATTTTGAAAATTTATGGTTTTGGTATAGGAAATAAGAGGTTTTGAAAACCTAGGTTTTGAGGCCAAAACAGGGAATTGAAAATCATATTTTTGGGAAGGAAAATTAGGGTTTCCTAGTTGTTGGCTCTAGGGTTAACTTGGGCACCAAGAAAGGATATTTTGGAAAGTGAGTTTTTGGAAACGAAGATTTTTGGAAAGAGATACTAAAAAGGAGTTTTAGAAAGAATATTTTGGAATGAGCTTTTAGGAAAGAGGTTTTTAGAAAGGGTTTTTTAGGAAAAGGTTTTTGGAAGAGAGCTTTGAAAAATAGATTTTTGGAGGGAATTTTTAGAAAACAATTTTGACAAGGAATTTTGAAAAGGAGATTAAAGAGAGTTTTTAGAAAGTATGTTAGGAAAAGAGATTTTTAGAGGGAGAGATTTTTGAAAAGGGAGTTTTTGGAGAGTTCATAAAAAGCTCACTTCTCTAAAGCGGTTCTAACCATCGGAAGTTTAAAACCACTCTAAGATAGTGGTTTTGAAAACAACAAGGATTTGAAAATATATACCATATTGGTCACTTTAAATGTAACACTTTCCTAAAGCAACCCTAGCCATGAAAATGCTAGAATCACCTTAGGATTGTAATTTTGAAAACAAGTTTTGAAAAAGAGGATTTTGATGCAAGTTTTGAAAACAATTTTGATGCAAGCTTTTGAAAACAAGTTTAAAACAAACTTTGGAGGAATGCAAGATCATGATATGCACAATGCAAGTTGGGGTCGTGAACATATAAGGTTAAAGGCTTCACCACATAATCAAGGGGGCCGAACCCACGTGGTCTCCGGTTAGACTAAGAGAAAACCCCCGACACGGTGACCTCCAATAGCCTAATCCTACACATGAACCGGGAAGTTCCTTGTTTCAAGCATGCAAGAAAGGGGGGGAAGAAAATGGGGGATTAAAATAGAAGAAAACCCAAGTGGGTTTAGAGGGAGAAGAGAGAGGGGAAATATGCGTAAACTTAAATAGAGAGCCTACCTTGTATCTTCTTCATTTTGCTTTGCTTTGCTTTGCTTTACGCGCTTTGTTTTGCTTGCTTTGCTTTGGTCTTCGCTTCTGTCTTCGTCTTGATCTTCAAGAGGTTCGGATTGTAGCACTTCAAGTCTTCAATAGAGGCTTTGGAGGCTAGTATATGAGTGTATAGGACTATATATGAGCTAGGGTTTGTGTATGGGGGCTAAGGTTTGGAAAACCTTAGGAAGACTAGAGTTTAGGGAGGCTACGAGCTCTGTATATCGAAGAAGACGGTTTTCAGACCGAGTTTGCAGACCATTTTCACGCTAGAAGAGGCTCTGTATTTATAGAGAGAAGAATGACTTGGCGCCTGTTACAGTGGCGCCAGGCCAAAATTCCTTCTAACGCCACTAGGAGTGGCGCCAGGTCAATATTTGGCTAGTGGCGCCAGCCACTAAGGAAAGTTTTAAGGTCGGCAAACAACGTATCTTCAGAAAATTTGGGCGCCTGTACTAGTGACTACTATGCAATTTTTAGACTGGCTTCATTAGGAGTGACTCCGGAAGGTCCGGAAATGATTTGAAGGGGCTGGAAATGACCCGAAAGGCCGAAAAGGGACAGGAACCCTTAGAATAGGGTCCCAGGGGTCATGGACTCGAAAAATGATATCAAGATTTGTCGGAAAGGTTGACCAGGCCATTAGGGGCAAAACAGTCAATCGGGCCGGAAAGCTGCCAGGACGAACTCAGAATGTCTCAGAAGAAGACTCGAGGTTTGGAAATATTATTTAGAGTTTTTCCAAAGGTTACCGGTTTGATACCCAGAGCCAGTGTGGTTGGAAAAGGCGACTGACCCACCAAGAGCAAAATGGTCATTTTGCATCAGGTTTGCCGGAATTGATTCCGAATGATGCAGAAAGATAATAAAAGGTCGGGAATACTATAAAAAGAATTCTTGGGAGGTTACCGGTTTGATACCCAGAGCCGGTGTGGTTCCCGGGGCGCTCGGATACCTAGGGACAAAATGGTCATCTTGACCGAAAAGTCTCAGAATGGGCCCGAAATTAACTGAAGGGCACCTAATCATGCCGGATTGCCTTTAATACAATCTTGGAAGTGTGGACTTACCATTTTGAGGATTTAGGTACTTTCTCAAGAAACGTGCTGAAAATGGCCCTAGGGGCTGTTTGCTCATTTTTCACTGAAGTGGGCTAGCAGGCACTAGTGTTGACCTGGGTTTTGAGTGTTTCCGCCACTCTGACGGTGGTCCTGTAATACAGGGGTATGTTGGCAATTCCCTGTATCGGCCTGTTTACGAGTGTTTCCGCCACTCTGACGGTTGCGATATTTTCGAGTATTTCCGTCACTCTAACGAGTCGCGATCATTTTAGAGACTGCCTAATCTCGGAAAGCTACTAGGTGGACTTAGCGCCTGAGGAATCAACTTTCTTGGAAGGCATGCCTAATAACAGACATTTCTTCATTGGCGGGCTAATAGCCGCCAAAAGTGGACCATTCTACCATCTCGGGGACTTGTGGTCTTGTCCCGGTCAACGGGTTTAAAGGGACTTACCGTTCCAAAGAGTTTCTTTGAAAACGTGCCGGACAAGATGGACTTACCGCCTCGAGGAGTCAACTTTCTTGAATATGCCGGATTAGAATTGGAATTAGAAAGGGGACTTATCGTCCTCAAAAAGACGTGCCTGATTGGATGGTCTTACCACCTCGAGGAATCAACTTTCTCGAAGGTGTGTCGAATTTAATTCGAATTGGAAGTGAAATTAGGAAAGGGGACTTACCACATTCGAAAAGACGTGCTCCATGGAATTTGGATCGAATAATGTCCCCAAGGGCATTTCGGTCATTTTGCCTCTATTTGGGCCCAAAAGGCCCGCAAAGCGATTGATTAACGAGATTTGACTTGGAAAGTTGATTTAGATTAGAATATGTCCATATTGACTTGAATACAAGTCTGGACGGAGTGGAGACTGCCGAGCGAGCAAAAATGGGGTGCTTACAAACCCCCATCGAACAAATCCAGCAGCTGAGGCCCCCAACATTTTCGGGGGACTTTGAAGGAGTAATTAATGAATCGACGCAATACTAAGAGGAGCACAAGAAGAGGAACAGGAGGGGGTTATTGCGTCACATCTCTTTGCTCGACACTTGTATATGTCTCTACTACCTCCCAAGTATGTTTTGTGTATGCCCTTGTTATTCGGAAAATTCATCTTATGTCATAGGATCTTATCATTTCTGGCGTCACGTATTCATTTGTCTAGTATTTGTTGCTAAACAATTTTGTACTTCTGTAGAACCATTAAATTAGGTGTTAATCACCTTTCGCCACCCAGAGATTCTATGGTATGTGATAGAATTTACAACCTTTGAGGGAATCTCCTTAACAATGTGTTTATGCTAGTAATCTTGTACCCTTAGAAATGCACTACTTTGATGTCATCTTAGGAATGGATCGGTTATTCTCTTGTCATGCCATTGTTGATTGTGAACTTAAGCGAGTCATCATTTCGCCATCCAGGACTTGTTATCGAAGGAGTGGGCTTGTGCCTCCTCCCCTACTCCCTTTCCGTTCATACAAACACGTTGTTTAGACTAAATGTGAATCATATCTCCTTGTGTAATAATGTTAACACGCACGTTTCCCACCGCCCTTGGAAGACATCCATGTTGTCTAGGAATTTCCCGATGTCTCACTTGATGCATTGTCTAGACCTTTGGTGGCTCGGAAGATTGAAATTCGAGAAATGTTATCCCTTTTATTAAATGATGGCTTGTGTTAAGTTTAGGGACCAAACTTATTTAAGGGGGGAAGGATGTGATATCCCGAATCTCTATTTATTTAAATTAATGTAAACTTGTAGTGTTTGCATGGTTTAATGTTAGTTATTACATCATTTGGGTCAAAAATGACCAATAAGAGTTTATGTTGTAGCTTAAGCCCATGGAGTGAGACACATGAGATTATTCCCATGTGTATCATCCTTATACGCGCACACACACACTCAGACACACTCACCACCGGTTGAGAGAGAGAAAAGAGGGAGAAGAGGAGAAGAGAAAGAGGAAAGGGAAGATTGAAGGAAGAGGAAGCTTGGAAAGTCTCCACCTAAGCCAAGTGAAGCCATTGAAGAAGTTAGGCAAGCTTGAAGAAAGGTAAGATTCCATTTTCTTCTACAATTATATATGTGTATGTATCTATCTTGTTGAGTTGTGTTGTTGGGTTATTGTGGGTGACGCTTTTGAGTCCCAAATTGACTAAATATAGAGTATTGTAAGCCCCATTGAAAGATTTAAGAGTTTGAGATTGAAATCCCCAACTTATGCAAGTTAAGGCTTGGATCCCTAAAACCCTAGATCCCTTCGATTTACTTGTTTAAAGTGTTTCATTATGAGTTATTGTGGTTTTCTTGGGTCAATCTTTATTCCCTAGAAGCATTTGAGGAGTTTGGGAAATGTTTGATGAAGTTTGGTTTTGGTTTTAGTGAGATTTGGGGATTTTTAGGTTTGAAATCTGGCTTTTTAGCTCAGGAGTCGACTCTTTGCTCTCAGGAGTCGACCCTTTTGTCTAGTGAGCTCCCAGATTCATTTCTTCACCTTAGGAGTCGACTCCTTAGTCTCAGGAGTTGACCCTTTTGTCCAATTCCCAATTTTGCTTTCTCACCTCCGACACCGTTTAGTACAATGGGTATAACTTTCTCTAGAAAACTTGGATTGATGTACCATTTGAAGCATCGGATAGTAGATTCATAGACTTTTGTATCCATATAAAGTTTGTACTCTAATTTCTTATAGATTGAGAGATATTGAATTTTGAAGTTGACCCAAAATTCTATCAGTAACATTCTTCTTCCAAAATTTTAGTCCATTTTTAATGGACATAACTTCCTCGTCCAAAATGTATTTGTAACCCATGACCTATCAAATTAAAGCCCTTTAAGTCTATTTTCAAATGGAATTAACCTAGAGTGTGAACTCTTCCTTGAGAAGTGGTTGAGATGTAATGAAGGAGTCGACGTCCTAACTTTCCTGTTCAAACCTCAACCTTATGTTCTCGTTTTACGTTGGGGCTTTATCTTAGAGTTTAGCCTCGCTCTTCCATTGTGTGAGTGAGGTGTTGATGAGTCAGGGTTGAGGGACTTATGTGCTTAGTCTCAGTTTACGTGTTATTACTTTGCCTTGGAGTCTTATATTAATATTTCCATACTTCTATATGCATTTTGTGTAGGAACACCTTGTTTACCACCCATTCTATCAGAGAGAGGTGAGTAACGATATGCCATGAGTAAGATTATTACTCTCCAAATGCTTTCAAGTTTAACTACATTTCATGCATTTCTTTCCATTTATTCAATGCATCAATGATTACGTTAAGGTATGAATGTCATGTTTTGAATTATATACAAGCCTTACCTATGATACGAATTACAACCCACAGACTAGAACCTTCACATAAAGTAGATGTAAGATTCCTAACGTATGACTCTAACTCAAGGTCTTTTCGTGGCAAGACTTTAATCTAGCCCAATAGTCCTAGGATGGGGGACGTGAAATAAACTGTTGACATGTAAGGTCTTTTGTGGCAAAACCCTAAACTAGTAACAATGGTCCTACGGTAGGGGACACGAAATAATCTATCGCCATATTGAGAGACATCCCTTGGCTTACAAGTCTAGATGTGACCTTTATGGTTACTATAACTGAGCATAGCTCTTATGATTGACTTAAAAAGCCTATGTGTGACCTTTACGGTTACTATAACTGAGCCTAACTCTTATGATTAGCCTAAAAGCACTCTACATGCTAATGACTGAGTGTAGTTCTTAATGACTAAGCCTCGTCTCACGATTGGCTTAAAGCACTCTACGTTGCTAATGATTGAGTGTAGCTCTTATTGACTGAGCCTAACTCTCATGATTGGCCTAAAGAGCCTATGCGTGACCTTCATGGTTACTATGTTGGCCTAAGGAGCCTATGCGTGACCTTCATGGTTACTATATTGGCCTAAAGAGCCTATACGTGACCTTCATGGTTACTATGTTAGCCTAAAGAGCCTATGCATGACATTCATGGTTACTATGTTGGCCTAAGGAGCCTATGCGTGACCTTCATGGTTATTATGTTGGCCTAAAGAACCCTATGTGTACCGTGCAGCTAAGACCAAGCGCCCAAAAAGGGGTAGGCAGGTGCAAGCCAAAGTAGACAATCTAATGTTGACCTAAAGAGCCCTATGTGTACCGTGCGGCTGAGACCAAGCACCCAAAAGGGGGTAGGCAAGTGCGAGTCAAAACAGACAATCTATTATTGACCTAAAGAGCCCTATATATATGACCCTTAAGGTTACTAATGCAGAGCCTAGCTTTGGTATAGAGACGTAACACACTTATGCCCTAGAATGAGAAATATGATTTGTTCAATTGCTTCATGACAAGTTACGTAGGGTCCTACCAATACTAATGCCCCCATATATCTCTCATCTCTACGATATTATGATATGCCCTCAAAATATCATGCCACGACATGCTTATGACAATCATATTATGACTTATAAAATCGTGTTATACGTTATGTCTCACTCCTATGATGCTATGTTCGAAATGTTACAGCATTCCAACATGATATTTATGTTATCTACGTTTCCAAAGCTATGCTTTACAAGTTACTAAGAATGCTAATATTTGATGTGTCCTATATTATACAGCAAGCTAAGAGTTACGCTTACAAGATATGATATGTTATGCTCACGATAAGTTATGTCACGCTCTAACAGTTCATGCTACAACAAGCCTGCCTCTCTTCTTTGTTTTAGAATTGATGAAATGTTTTAATACAAAAGCCTATGCTTCACGTGATTTTAAGATTTCACTTACATGTTTCTAAGTTTTTGTCATATATGCATAAATGTACCTCTACTGTCACGTACTTTAAATATAAATGTAGTTTATGGTATTTTATACTCATGCATTATTGTTATTCACTAAGCATTAGCTTACGTTTTCTAAAATGTTTTCAGGTGGCCAAACTGGGAGGCCCATTACATAGATATTTGGACTGTGGCTCACGGGCCTTATGTTATGTACTGATATAGGGGTTGGACCCTAATGTTTTGTAATATTATAATGTTATAACTGTGGCGGCCTTTGATAGGCCCATCTTATGGAACGTTTATGTTTTGGAGATTAGGCACAGCTCTGCTATGTATGACACACGTTTTACCTTACGCTTATAAAGTTTTAATTATGCAAGTATACATCTTTTAAATGATATATGCACAAGTGTTCAACCGGGTTATGCAATGCGGCCTTGGGTAGCCAAGCTACTGGCCGGACATGCACCCTAAATTCGTATAGGCTGAGTTTCTGGGCGTGACATGGCCCCCTTGATTATATGGTGAAACATTGCATTGTATGTTCACGTCCCAATTGGATTGTGGTTGTCATGTTCATGCATGCATTGCATTCAAAATTGAAATCAAAGTTGTTTTTAAACTTACATCAAAGTTTCATTCAAAACTTGCATTCAAAACATCCTTATTTCAAACTTGTTTTCAAACCCACAATCCTAAGATGATTATAGCCATTCCATGGTTAGGGTGTTTTTAGGAATGTGTTATATTCAATGTGACCATCAAGGTCCAAATATTGGGTTCAAACCTAAATTGTTTTTCAATAAATCACAAATCCTAAGATGATTCCAACCACTCCATGGTTAGGGTTGTTTTAGGAAAATGTTACATTCAAGGTGATCATTATGGTCCATATTTCAAACCTTAGTGGTTGTTAAAATCACAACCCTAGGATGGTCCTAATCTTTTCATGGTTAGAATCGTTTTAGAAAAGTGAGATATTCAAGAGACTTTCAAAAGTCTATATTCAAACCCCTTTCCAAATAGTTTTTGCAAATTTACTTCCTAAAAACTCTTTTCAAAGATCTACTTTCCAAAAACTCCTTATCTTAAGAGTCCACGTCAAAACCTTAGAATCCATGATTAGAAAACCATAATTCCTTTCTTAAAATCATGACTTTCTATTTGCCTTGAATCATAGATTTTCAAAACTCTTTTCCCACTAAATCATAGATTTTCAAATCCAAGATTTTCAAAACTCAAACTTTCCCATTTTATGTCAAATCAAATCCTCCAATGTAGGAAACCAAATCAAATTCTCCAATTTGGAAACAAAATCAAGTTATCTATTTTTAGAAATAAAATCTAGTCTTCAACTTTAAGAAATAAAAATCAAATCTTTCCAAATTCCAACCTTTCCTAATTTCAAACTTTCAAACCTTTCCTAATTTCAAACTTTCAAACCTTTCCTAATTTCAAGCTTTCAAATCTTTCTAAATTTCAAACCTCGAAATCTTTCCACGTTTCAAATCTTTCTAAATTAAAAAATTTTCAAATTCAAATCTTTCCAAAATCAATCCTCTCCTAAAAAGAAAACTTTCCTAAAATGAAATTTTTCTAATTTGGAACTTTCCTAAAATTAAAACTTTCTAAAATCAAACCTTTTTATTTCAAGTGCATGTTTCAACCCTTGGTTGCATAAACTCTAGGATGTTGGTCCAATAGGCAACCCAAGAGAGGGGGTGAATTGGGTTGTTCGAAGATTAATACAAGTTAAGATTAATTAAAATTAATCTAAACAATATAGCAGTGATTAATCTATGTGTAAAGCAATGTTATCAATAGAAGCAAAGAAAACAGAGCAATAGAATAGAGACACAGATTTACCGAGGTTCAACCACAAACCGTAGTCTACGTTCTCACCCCAAGACCTCCTTGAAGTCTTCTTCCACTATGTAATCACCTATTACAAGATAGGCTGCTGATTGACAAAGTGCTCAGCTCACTCTACCAAGAACTCCTCACCGAGCTCTTCAATCTCCAAGTGGTTTTGTCCAAGCTCCAGTCAAACTTTACAAGAGTTTTACTTTCACAAGAGAACTCTCTAAACTCTTAATTACAAGTGTATAAAACTATACAAGTAACTAACACACTCTCTACCAAGAGTAGATTTTACATTCAAAGCTCACAAGAATAAAACAGGAAGAATGTTCAGAAATATCAGGTTGATCAGTCATTCTTGTCTCTAGTTGTTTCTTCCTCTTGATTCTTGTATATAAATGTAGTTGGAGGCTAGTATATATACCCTAGCATTGATTTCATCCGTTGGAGGTGGTTGGGTATCATAAATGCATGTCCAGTCCGTTATAATGTTAAGAAAAATAGCCATTATATCAGAGGGAGCCGGCTCCAGATTTGTGGAGTCGACACTTCCTGCTTCTGCATTTACCAGATATAGTTCACTAACTTCATGAGTCCCCTCTTCATGTCGATGAGGCAACTCATTGTTCATTCTGTCTTTACATCTTTGGCTTCTGCTGTCATGAGGCGACACTTCAACTTCAGGTGTCTGCTCATTAATCATATTATCTTCAAGCCTTTTACTTCTGCTGCCAAGAGGCGACTCTTCATGACAATGAGTCCACTCTTTGTCTATTTGGTCTCTAGACATTTTGCTTCTGAGATCAAGAGGCGACACATCATTTCCATGAGTCCCCTCATTGTCCAATTTGTCTTCAGGTCTTTTTGCTGCTGTGTGCAAGAGGCGACACTTTACTTTCATGAGTCTCCTCATTGCCCATTTTATCTTCAGACCTTTTATGTCTGTGATCAGGAGGCGAGTTCTCATTTTCATGAGTCCCCTCATTGCCCAGAATTTTGTATTCCATCTTCCAATGATTCAGATCATCTTAGCATAGGTATAAGATCTTCAAGGAGTATGTCTTTGGGGTATGATGATCAATCAAATCTTCTTAACTCATCAGAGTTAACTTTTATTCAATTTGGATTGAATCAATCATTGGATATTGATCTTCTTCTTGAATCTCAAGCAGTCAAAACTTCATTAGATCAATGTTCATCTTTTCTTCTTCAGTTGCAAAGTTTTCTTCTTTCATTGTAGAACATTTCCTTCAATGCCAAGCTTCCTCAACTGTGTAGAGCTTTACAATGCTTGATTTCTGATTTCCTCTCTTTGTTAGCAATTCTTCATTCTTCATTCAAAGATCACTTCAATGAGACTTTTGCAGACTTGATGAAATCTCTTCACCCATCTAATCTTCATTGATTCTTTACACTATAGAAGAATTCTTCACTTGGATTCCATGTAGAGATCAAATATTCATTGTGAGCCATCTTCTCAGCAACTTCAATTGCATTGTCTTGAATTGGTCTTAGCATACCAGATGAAATCTTTACTTAAGCATTTTCCAAACTCTTCAACAACCAATTCATCTTCAACTGAGCATTGCACCTCCTCAACTGATCTTTGCATATTCTATGGAGTCTTTAGTCTGGTGCAAATCAATCTTCATCGAAACTATGCATTCTTGAAAGAAGCTTTAATTGAACACCTTCAATCTCTTCGAATGTAGAACATATGTTTGAAGTAGAGATAGGCGTCAATCCTCTATTTGGTTCATTGCATAGCTCTTGAAATTCATTGCTTGATCTTGAATTTGTTGTGCATTCTTCTTGACATGTATTAGACTTAAGATTCAACTTTAAGTCTAAGTTATAAACTTTGTTAATCTGCACACTAAGTAGATTCATTAGTAACATAACACAAGGTTTAGTTATCATCAAAATCAACATGGGAATTAACCTTGAGTCAACAAGGATCAACCTTGACTCAACATAGGAAGCCAAACACTAGTTCAACCCTAACCCTAAAGTTAGGAAGCTTCAACTCTTCTCTAAACTCCAGTCTAAAACAAGATGATTTTCAAACTCCAATTCAAGTCAAGATGATTTCAAAGCTTAACTCAATCTTTCCAAACCAAGTCCAAATTCTACTCCAAATTCAATTTCAAATCAAAGTTCAATTTCCTATCTTCTAATCAAAGTTCAAATTAAACCCTTTTCAAATCTAACATGACCCCAACGTGTCTATTTTCAATTAGATCTCGAGTCCGAACTACGACTAACCTAATTCCTGACAAAGAGATACGTAGGCAACCCTTATGATTGTAGTCACAACCTTTTCAAAATTTCAATTCTCTTTTTCAAAATCTCTCTTCAAATTTTTTTCATGCACTTGCATATCATGCACCATATCATCTCTAAAGTGATGGTTCAAACCTCTTTTCAAAATTCTTTTCAAAGTGGATATAATTAGACATTCGATAACCAAAGATTCTAAATGAGTGAACCTAAGGTGAATAGACATGTATGTACCGTAAGGGAGGGATAAGACGATAGCCTAGTGCATCTTTCCTATACATAACCAACCTCCGAACCTAGAATCACTGTTTTCAAAGACCAAAAACGGAGTTATTTTTAAAAAATGGCTTAAATCTTTCTAAAGGTTGCCAAACAACCTGTTTTCTTAACCAACAAAAAAAAAAAAAAAAACCTTCTCTTGAGGAAGTTTTTCAAAATATTTTCAAAAATCCTAAGTTTAATCTTCGGATTGCACTTAGTTTTAGGTGACCTAACTCACCTTAACAAAGTTAGTTAGCGACTCCAAATCTTTTCCAAAAAGCCCTTATTCAAATCAATTTTTAGTTCAAACCTAGTCGCACTTGTCCTTCTAGGAGGATGAGTTCTAACAAGAGAGTACCGTATTTTTCTCACTTATTTTCTCAAGTGCCAAAAATTGAGGCACGACACTTCTCTCTTTCTCTCTTTCTTTATATTTCTATAGGTCTGGCCTTGTTACTTGATATGGACATCCCAAAGCAAATCAGATCACAAAACAACAAAGGAGGAGGTGCATTTATAGTGTTCGTAGATAATTTACCTGGGACGATGAATAATATGTGGTTGAGAAGGATGTTTGGCTGATTTGGGAAGGTTAAGGATGCTTTTGTATCACACAAGTATTGGAAAAGGAAGAAAGGGTTGTTTGGATTTATAAGATTCATTACTCCAAATAAGGTGCACAAAGCAATCAACTCACTCTGTGGGATATGGTTACTTGATTAGAAATTACAAGTTAAGAAAGCGGATTATGTGAGAAAATATGAACAAGCAGCCTGTGTCATGGAGAAGAAAAATATGAGATTCAAAGGTATCAAATTACAAAAACACTCAAAGGTGGATGGTAGGACTTACAAAGAAACCTTATTGGCTCAAGGTGGAAATGGTGTATCAAGGAAGGAAAGGAAGGAGAACAAGCCTAAAAGAGCCAACCCAAGGCAAGATGAAAGGTATGTCGAAAACAAAGAACCCACTGTAGCAGAGAGTGTGGATGAGCAATGGTTGAAGCCTTGTGTGATAGCTATAGCAAAGAACTACTATATTATTATTCATCTGATTGAGAAGCAATGAGAGCAAAAGGAGTAGGGTGCATTAAGGTGAAGCCGCTAGGTAGATGGAGGGTTGTCGCGCCCCGATTTTTCACACTCGAGGAAAATATGCATAAGTGGGAAAAACACGGTACTCTCTCTTTAGAACTCATCCTCCTAGAAGAATGAGTGCAATTAGGTTTGAATTAGAAATTGCTTTTGAATAAGGGCTTTTGGAAAAGATTTGGAGTCGCCACCTAACTTGATTAAGGTGAGTTAGGTCACCTAAAACTAAGCACAATCTGAAGATTACACTTAGGGCTTTTGAAAAGGATTTGAAAACTCCCTCAAGAGAGGGTTTTTTGGAAAATAGGTTGTTTGGCAACCTTTAGAAATATTTAAGAGCTTTTAGAAAATAACTCCATTTAGTCTTTGAAAACAGTGATTATAGGTTTGGAGGTTGGATACGTGTAGGGAAGACGCACTAAGCCATCACCCTACCCCACCCTTTTGGGACCTACATGTCTATTCACCCTAGGTTCACTCATTTGGAATCTTTGATTAATAAATGTCCAATACTATTCACTTTAAAAAAGAGCTATACGATGCATGATATGCAAGTGCAAGAATTTGATTTGATTTTGGAAATGGATTAGATTTGAAATTGGAAAGAAGGTTTTAGAAATTGGAAATAGAATATGGAATTGGAGATTTGAAAATAGATTTTAGAATTAAAAAACTTGAAATAGATCATGGAATTGAAAGTTTGAAAAGGGTTGTGGAATTAGAAACTTGAAAAAGGTTATGACCGCAGCCATGAGGGTTGTCTACGTATCCCTTTTTGGAAATCAGGTCAATCGTAGTTCGGACAAGAGTCCGATTGAAAATAGACACTTTTAGATTTTTGAAAGGTTTGATTTGAGAAGATTTGATTAGAAAAAGAGCTTGATTTGAAAAAGGATTTGATTTGAACTTTAGAATAGAAGACATGAAATCAAGATTTGATTTGAAATTGAACTTAGACTTGAAAAAGGGTTTGAACTTGGAAAGGAAACTTGAACTTGATTTGGAAAGATAGAGTTGAGTTTTGAAAACATTTTAACTTAGATTGAAATTGGAAAACCATCTTGGTTTAGAAAGAAATTTTAGAAAAGGGTTGGAGCTTCCTAACTTTAGGGTTAGGATTGAATTAGGGCTTACGTATCCCAGGGTTTAGGTTACCTAAAATCGGAACATGTAATTGAATTAAAAAGGATTTGATTTAGAATTGAAAGGTTTAATTTTAGAAAGTTGGATTTAGGAAAGACTAGATTTTAGAAACCTTTGAATTTTAGAAAAGTTTCAAAATAGGAAAAGTTCCACTTTTGGAAAGTGCCAAATTAGTAAAATTTCATTTTAAGAAAGCTTCATTTCGAAAAGTTTTTGATTTGGAAAGATTTCAACTTTGGAAAGATTTGCAATTTAGAAAGTTTTGAAATGTAGAAAGATTGGAATTAGGAAATATTTTATTTCTATTTCCTAAAGTAGAAGATTAGATTTTATTTTCAAAAATAGATGATTTGATATTGTTTCTAAAATTGAAGGATTTGATCTAGTTTCCCAATTTGAAAGATTGGATCTAGTTTTCTAATTTGAAATATTAGATTTGACATAGAATTGGAAAGGTTAAATTTTGAAAATCTTAGATTTAGAAAACTATGATTTTGATGTAGAAAAAGAGATTTTGGAAATCAAAGATTTGATAGAAAAGATAGTCTTTGAAAACTTTGATTTGAAGCAAAAGAGGAAGTCATGTTTTTAAGAAAGAAAATTAGGGTTTCCTAACCATGAGATCTAGGGCAAGAAAAAGAGTTTTTAGAAAGGAGATCTTTGAAAAGAGTTTCTAGGAAGGAAACTTGAAAATATTTTTTAGAAAGTGAATTTTTTAAGGGAACTTTTTTTAAGTTGTTTGAAAAGAACTCTTTGGAAAATAGATTTTTGAAAGGAGTTTTTAGAAAGAGAGTTTTTGGAAGGAAGTTTAAAAAGAGTTTTTAGAAAGTAGTTTTTTGAGGAGACTTTTTAGAAAGTATTTTGAAAAGCAATTTGGAGAGTGATTTTAATATGTGGACTTTTTGAAATCTTTTGAATGTCTCACTTTCCTTAAACGAT
This sequence comes from Euryodendron excelsum, assembly GCA_033060915.1. NCBI lineage: Eukaryota > Viridiplantae > Streptophyta > Magnoliopsida > Ericales > Pentaphylacaceae > Euryodendron > Euryodendron excelsum. The sequence goes on from CM065386.1 coordinate 33,040,682, forward strand.
TCTGACCATGAAGATATTAGAACCATTCTAAGTTAGTGATTTTAAAAACAACATAGGTTTGAAATATGGACCAATTTGATCACTTTAAATATCACACTTTCCTAAAATAACCCTAACCATGGAATGGTTAGAATGATCTTAAGATTGTGGTTTTAATGAAAAACAAGTTAGGGTTTACACCCAAAATATGGACCTTGATGGTCATAATGAATATAACATTTTTCTAAAGCAACCCTAACCATGAATTGGCTAGAATCACTCTAGGAGTGTGATTTTGAAAACATGTTTGAAAAAGAGATTTTGAATGTAAGTTTGAAAGATGATTTTGATGCAACTTTGAAGACAACTTTTTGAAAACGATTTTGAGTAGATGAATGAATATGATATGCATAATGCAAGTAGGGTCGTGAACATACAAGGTTGGCTTCACCACATAATCAAGGGGGCCGAATCCACATGGTCTAAGGTTGAATTAGAAGAAAGCCTCTGACACGGTGACTTTCAACCATCCTTCCTACACATGAATAGGGAAAACCCTTGTTTCAAGCATGCAAGAAAGGAGGGGAAAGATAGGAGATTAAAATAGAAGAAAACCCAAGTGGATTAGGAGGAAGAAGAGATAGGATAGGAGGAAGTTGGGGGGGGGGGGGGGGGGGGGAATAGAAAAACATAAAGAGAAAGCCTATCTTGTTTTTTTTCTTGTTTTGCTTACCTTGCTTTATGTTGCTTTACTTTGCTTGATCCTTGAGAGCCTCCAATTTGCAGCCCTTTGAGTCATCAATGGAGGCTTGGGAAGCTAGTGTATGAGTGTATGAAGGCTAAGGTTTGAAGAGGCCTAAGAGAGCTAAGGTTTGAAGAGAGTTTGGGGTCTGTTTATAGAGAGACAGAGTTTTGGACTTAGATTGCCGACTCTTTTCATGCAGGGGGAAGCTTTATATTTATAGACAAAAGATTAACCTAGAGCCTGTTGCAGTGGCACCAAGGTAATTTTCCTTCTAGTGCCTTTAGGAGTGGCGCCAGGCTAATTTTTGGCTTGGGGCCACTGCTAGTGGTGCCAGCCATTTAGGAAAGTTTTAAGGTCGGCAAGTAGCATATCCTTCAACCCTTGATACGCAAGGCAAAAGATTTGGGTGTCTGTATTAATGACTACCATGTAATTTTTGGCAATGCTTCACTAATAGTGACTCTAGAAGGTCTGAAAATGTTCTGGGAGACTGGGTGTAACACTCCAAATTTTCTTGACTGCATTACATCCCTATTAAAAAGGTCAAAGATTTTTCCATTTTTCCCGATGAATAAGAAGGACGATAACCACAAATAATTTCCCAATACAACAAGAATCGTCCCCACTCATTCTGACCATTTCTTCTTTGGACCAAAGAATCGAAACCTCAACCACTAGAAACACCGGTCTAAACCCTTACCTATGAACCAACCTATATTTGAACCGGTCTAAAACCTACCCAAGCAGCCCACTCTAAGCAAGCACTGGTTTAACCGGTTACACACACATGCTAAGCTGGTTCACCCTCCCATTAAAGACCACTCACCACATCTTTTAACCCCTAAGTGAACCAACCCAAGTCCTTGTAACTATGCATGAACAACCATGCGTAAACCGGTTCAATTAAAGACCAAGGCTCCACTAAGTATTGACATGATCGAAACCATGCAAAAGTGGATGGCACCACTCCTGCACAAGCTTAGATATATCAAGTATATCACCCCATGATCACATATGCACTAACCTAGAGTCACATTGCAATGAATTTGTGCCATTAGCCGATACACCCCATGCATTGCACCACCTTGCACCTCATGCACCATAGTTGCATCTCTTCATGACACCTGGCCATATACACACTCCATAAAACGTAGAAGTGCTCCTATTTTTAGTAGATGGTTTAAGCAAATCAGCTGGAGAAAAGAAAAAAAAAAAAAAGCCAAAATCGAGAGAAAGAGTGAGGGAAGAAGAGTGAACTTTAGGTCGAGCTTCCCAAAGACCTTCTAAGGTAAGAAACCACTCCCCTCCACCTCCATCATCATAAACCCAATTGAATTAGAGGTGTACCTATGGCTGAAACCCCAGAAAACCAAAGAGAGAGAGAGAGAGAGAGAGAGGGAGAGATTATCCCCGATGCACTTGGCCGTGGCAAGAGAGAAAGGGGCTGGGGGGGCTGTTGCAGCGGCCATGGAGTTTCTCAAGGACACCTATAGGTGTCCCAGAGAGACCCAAAGCCTCTGTACGTGCTCTGTCCAGCTTTTGGAAGAGTGTTTCACAGGAAAATCTACCCAGAAACGTGGCTCCGGCCACCGGCCACCATTACCGATCACTCCACTTAGGGTCGACTCGTCTTCGTTCAGGAATAAAACTCAAGAAGGGTTCATAGTCTAAAAATGGGGGGAAGACAGCCAAAATGACAGTTGCAGGTCTGAACCATTAGGGTTCCGCCATGCAATGGCCATTTCAGGCTCCGTCCGGCCAGCGTTGGTCGAGCTTTGGCCATGGGTGTGAAGCCCAGAACCTTACCAACACCTAGAGCTCACATGCATGGCTAGGAATACCAGTGGTTGGTTAGAAATTGAGCACGAAAGCAGCCAGCGGCGATGGGAGGAAGAAGAAGGCTGTGCCTTCCTCCCCCACGCGCAGCTGGTGGCGCGTGTGGGCTCATCCCACCGTATTTTGCTCTAAAATTTTTATGGCCAGTTTATTATCACCCATATGTCTTACCATCAAAATTTCAGAACGTGAGAACTTCCCTGTGAATTACCATTAATTAATTTCAATGTCTAGCATGGAAATTCACAGAAAATAAAATATAAATGGAAATTCTGGAATTTTATCAAAAAAATCCCTAAAAATACAAGGAACGTATATATGAGAGAGTAGCCTTAGTAGCTACCTCGGATAAAAATTCCAGAATATCTCATATTCCAAGCCGTTGGGCGATTTTGTTTCTACCAAAGACATGAACCACCCAAGAAAAAGATGCTGACTATTTATGATATCTAGTACCGCACTACTAACAGTCTAACTTGCTTAGTAAAGATATATATATGAAAAATAGATATTTAATTCTTCTGATATGAACAGAAAACATTTGAAGAACCGGATCAATCTTCTACACACATACTAGCAGGGTAGGAAACTGTGCATTCTCTAAGACACATGCTTATTTTCTTCTTTATTAAATGTTCGGTTACATGCTTATTTGATTATGTTCCTTTCTATATAAATGCTTGGTTTAAATGCTAAAAGTTATATCCTACTTTATTATATTGCATGCCTTGCAAAAATGCATTTCATGTATGGTTGCATCACTGGGGAGGAATAAGGGACGAACAACCGGATAAATGAAAGAACCCCAGGTTTACATCATAGGTGACTGTTGACCAACTGATATTGGAGCTACCACGAATCAGTATTCATTAACTTGATATGAGCTAGATAATCATGGGTGGGCCCCCATTAAACTTGAAGCGAAACAGTGTCAAGGGTGGGCCCACTGGGTTTGATGATGCCCCAGGCAGGACATACCTGCAGGATCCTAAAAATGCTAAAAGGAAATGGGTATATATGCATGTCATAGCATAAATTTACTACACTGCATTTTAAACTTGGGTCTTATGGAAGTCATGGTATTTCTACTGGGTTTCACAGCTCATTCCTATCTTAGGGGACAAATTTTCAGGAAATGAGGCACTAACTGCGTTTTAAAGAAATGATTACAAGAAATGAACCTCACAATTTTGCTGGAAATTTTGTTTAGTGTTTGGTTTGGTTTGTAAATAAAATAAAACAATGGATTCAACTATAGGATTAATGTTCTTATCATATGACATTCACTTCGAAATTATGTCAATAACTTACTTCTAACTGTTAACACCCCCTTCTCTCAATCTAGAGAGTAAAATGGGTCGTGACACCGGGAATGGTCCGAAAGGCAAAAATGGGTAGCAACCCTTGAAATAGTGTCCCAGGGGTAACAGGTTTAAAAAACAATGTCGAGATGGTCGACCAAGCTATTAAGGGCAAAATGGTCAACTAGACCAAAAAACCATCGAAATGGACTCAGAATGACTCATGAAAGTACTTAAAGGTTAGAAACACTATTTAAAGTGTTCCAAGGGATTGCCGGTTTGATACCCAGGGTCAGTGTGGTTGGAAAAGGCGATCGGTCCACCAGGGACAAAACGGTCATTTTGTACTAGGTTTGCCGAAATAGACTCGGAATGCTCCGAAAAGGTGCTAGAACATTGATAATACTATTAGAATCATCCTCGAAAGGTAACCAGTTTGATACCCAGAGTCGGTGTGGTTCCCGGAGGCACTCGGATGCTTAGGGGCAAAATGGTCATTTTGACTGAATGGTCTCGAAATTGGTCTGGAACCGACTAGAAGGCATTTGAACATGTCGGATCTTCTTTGGAACGATCTTGGAAAGGTGGGCTTACCGCTTTGAGGACTTAGGTACTTTCTCGAGAAGCGTGCCAAAAAATGTCCAAGGAATAGTTTGGTCATTTTTCACCGGAGTGGGCTAGCAGGCACTGATGTTAACCCTGGTTTTGAGTATTGCTGTCACTCTGACGGTCTGTAATGAGGTAGTTTCCAAAGGTATCTCGTCCTTTAGTAAACGTGTCCCGGTTAAGAGGTGAATTCAGTCCCGTGACATAGGGGCTTTGTTGATAATTTCCAATGTCGACCTGTTTACGAGTGTTTCCGCCACTCTGATGGTTGCAATGTTTGCGAGTGTTTTCGTCACTCTGACAGTGCGCATTCATTCCGGAGACTACCTGATCTCGGGAAGCTGCTATGTGGACTTATCGTTTGAGGAATCAACTTTCTCAAAAGATGTGCCGAATAACGAACATTCTTCATTGATGGGCTAGCAGGCACCAAAAGTGGACCGTTCTACCGTCTCGGGGACTTGGGTTCTATCCCGATCGACAGGTTTGAAGGGATTTACCGTTCTGAAGAGTTTTCTCAGAAAACATGCCGAATTGGCTGGTCTTACTACTTGAGAGATCAACTTTCTCAAAGGCGTGCCAGATTTGATTTAAATTGGAATTGGACTTGAAATTGAATTTGAGATTAAAATGGGGACTTACCATCTCAAGGAAGGCGTGCCAACTGGAATTGGACCGAGCAATACCATAAGGGCATTTTGGTCATTTTGCGTCTATTGGGCTTGGCAAGCCTGCCAAGTGATTGATTGATTGGATTGAGTATGAAAAATTGATTTTGACTCAAATGTGTATATTTTGGTTTAAATGTCAGTCCGGTCGGATTGGAGATTGCCAAGCGGGCAAAAATAGGGTGCTTACAACTGCCCCTCTTTTTCTGTATTTATTTAACAAAGGTAGAAAATGATAAAGTAAGAGTCTCATGTTGACCGCGAGGCAATCGGAGGGGCAGACTTGGAAAATCTTTGAAGACTAGAACTTCAAAATGGATATTTGGCCCAAGGGGGCGTTTGGAATCGGGTTTTGGAAGAAAAAAGGGCAAAATCACCCAGAACTTGACACTGGTGTCACTAGTAGTGGCGCCTGGTTTAAAAGAACCTTGGCGCTAGGTGTTGGAATAAAACCAGCAAACTTCATATTCGAAGTTTGCGGTTTGCGTGGAGTTTTGAGAGAGTTTTGTGAGATATTTTGAGTGTGGAGTCGTGTGTATTGGAGGAGTGACTTTGGGAATCATTGGAGAAGTGCCGGGAGTGGTCACCGTCGCCAGAATAGTTGTTGGAGAAGAGAATTTCGCCGGAGAACTTCAGGAGGTAATTTTTTTATTTTTCATTGATTTTGATGTGTACAACTCCGTTTAAATTGTGTAAATAGTCAAAATTAATGTTTTGACATGTTTTGAATGCTTTGGTGGTGTTATTTTTGCACTTTGAGACTTGTTTGATTGAATTTGGGTAGTTTTACATGTTTATGTAAAGAGAGTTTCTGCAGGAATTAGGAATTTACTCCTACAGCTTTGGGTATTGAATTTTTCGACTAGATCTTTATGCTATGTGACTTAGAAAAATGTGTGTAATAGCCATATGCAATTTTGCGATTTTTTGAAAACTTTGTGAATTTTTTATTTTTTGAAAAATACAAAAATAGGCTAAAAATAAAAAAAAAATTAGAAAATAATGGAAACATCTTATTTTAATCCCTAGAAAAATGTGAGAATATTTTAGAGCACATTTGAAGTGGTTTTGAAAAACTTTTGCTATGATCTTGAAAATCTTTGAATTTTTGAAAATTAGATCATGCCTTTGAAAATTTTAAAAATCTCTTAAGAATGTGCATGGATTCTTTTGTGTGTGTTAGCATTATGCAATTGTGATATTATGAAGTACACTGTTTGTGTTTTGTTGTAGTGTCATGGGTGTTGTGGGGGCTATTTTAAAACGAAACTCTGCCGAAAATATTTTTTGAAATAAAAGAAAAAGTCAAGGAATTTTTTGAAATGAAATCTTTTTAAAGGGAAAAGATATAATACCTTTGGAGGAGGGGCATTTTTGGTAGAGAAGGCCCCGAGAAACTCAGGGCCCTAAAATATTGGAAGAAACACTTAAGAAGAAAATTTTAAAAATGGAATTTTGAATGAAAACTTTTGAGGAAAATATTTTGGAAGATTTTAAAAATGAATTTTGAAATTTGAAACTTTGGCCTTTGATAAGAATTTTGGAAGATTGAAAACTTTGAAAATTTTTAGGAATTGATTTTGAAGAAGACTTTTTGGAGAAAGTAGTTTTAGAAAACCTTGATTGGAATAGAACTCTTTTGGAGTAGAAGCTTGAGATAGGCTTTGATTGAAAATTTTTGAGATTTAATTTTGAAATGAACTTTGGACTTTGAATTAAAAACCAATTTGAAATTTGGATAAACGTGTAGAAAATTCACTTTGGCTTGAAATTGACTTTTTGAAGACAAAATGTTTAGAAAAATTCATTTTGACTCAAAATTAAAATCTTTTGAAAGCAAAATGTATAGGAAATTCATTTTGACTCAAAACTTGACTTTTAAAATCTAAATGTGTAGGAAATTCATTTTGACTTGAAACTTGACTTTTAAAATCAAAATGTGTAGGAAATTCATTTTCACTTAACATTTGAAATCTCTTTCATTTTTTTTCTTTATCTCTTACCTTTTGAGCTATACTTACCATGTATCGATATTCTTACCTTAATCTTCAGGATGGCAGACACATGTGATGACAGTTTGGAGAGGAGGCGCCAATCCGGGAAAGGTGCCCACACATATTCAGTAGGTAGCTCTAGTCGTTCCAAGGATAGCCGCAAAGATTTGAATAATTGGATATGAATAGAACACAAGCTATGATATGTTTTTGAAAACTAACTTTAAAAATTTGATTTTGAAAATTTTAAAGAGCATAGATTTAGAAAACTTAATCAAAGACTCCACATGGGTGAGGGTGAAGAGACATGACAATGGCCTAACCCTTTAAGCATCCCCAGTGGAGTCGCCAGCTATAGCGCTCCGATTTTTCGCACTTGAGGAAATATACACAAGTGGGAAAAACACGGTACTCTCTCGCTAGAACTCATCCTCCTAGAAGAATGAGTGCGACTAAGTTTGAATTAGAACTTGATTTTGAATATGGGCTTTTGGAAAAGATTTGGAGTAGCCACCTTACTTGATTAAGGTGAGTTGGGTCACCTAAAACTAAGCACAATCTGAAGATTACGCTTAGGGTTTTTGAAAAGGTTTTGAAAACTTCCTCGAGAGAGGGTTTTTTAGAAAATAGGTTATTTGGCAACCTTTGGAAATATTTAAGCCCTTTTTGAAAATAACTCTATTTAGTCTTTGAAAATAGTGATTCTATGTTTAGAGGTTGGTTACGTGTAGGGAAGACGCACTAAGTCATCGCCCTACCCCGCCCTTTCGGTACCTACACATCTATTCACCCTAGGTTCACTCATTTGGATTCTTTGATTAATAAATGTCCAATATTATCCACTTAAGAAAAGAGCTATATGATGCAAGACATGCAAGTGCAAGAATTTGATTTAATTTTGAAAGTAGATTTGAAAAGAACTTGATTTGATTTTGGAAATAGATTAGAAAGACTTGATTTGAAATTGGAAAGAAGGTTTTAGAAATTGGAAATAGAATATGGAATTGGAGATTTGAAAATAGATTTTAGAATTAGAAAACTTAAAATAGATCATGGATTTGGAAATTTGAAAAAGGTTGTGGAATTAAAAACTTGAAAAGATTATGATCGCACCCATGTCGGTTGTCTACGTATCCATTTTTGGGAATCAAGTCAGTCGTAGTTCGGACAAGAGTCTGATTGAAAATACTTTTAGATTTTTGAAAGGTTTGATTTGGGAAGATTTGATTTGAAAAAGGATTTGATTTGAAAAAGGATTTGATTTGAACTTTAGAACAGAAGATATAAAATTGAGATTTGATTTGAAATTGAACTTAGACTTGAAAAAAGGTTTGAACTTGGAAATGAAACTTGGACTTGATTTGAAAAGATAGAGTTGAGTTTTGAAAACATTTTAACTTAGATTGAAGTTGAAAACCATCTTGGTTTATAAAGAAATTTTAGAAAAGGGTTAGAGCTTCCTAACTTTAGGGTTAGGGTTGAACTAGGGCTTAGGTATCCTAGGGTTTAGGTTACCTAAAATCGGAACATGTAGTGGAATTGAAAAGGATTTGACTTACATTTGAAAAGTTTGATTTTAGAAAGTTGGATTTAGAAAATATTCAAATTAGAAAAGGTTCAAATTAGAAAAGTTGGATTTAAGGAAGATTTGGAAAGAGATTTGATTTGATTTGAAAACACTTGACTTGGAATGATTTGGAAAGTTAGAGTTTGGGAAAGATTAGATTTTAGAAACCTTTGAATTTTACGAAAGTTTCAAAATAGGAAAGTTCTATTTTAAGAAAGTGCCAAATTAGGAAAGTTTTATTCTAAGAAAGCTTCATTTTGGGAAAGTTTTGGATTTGAAAAGATTTTAACTTTGGAAAGATTTGGAATTTGGAAAGCTTTGAAATATAGAAAGATCGGAATTAGGAAACGTTTGAATTTGGAAAAATTTAATTTCTATTTCCTAAAGTAGAATATTAGATTTTATTTCCAAAAATAGATGATTTGATATGATTTCTAAAATTGAACGATTTGATCTAGTTTCCTAATTTGAAAGATTAGATCTAGTTTCCTAATTTGAAGTATTAGATTTGACTTAGAATTGGAAAGGTTGAATTTTGAAATTCTTGGATTTAGAAAGCTATGATTTTGATGTAGAAAAAGAGATTTTGGAAATCAAAGATTTGATGGAAAAAATAGCCTTTGGAAACTTTGATTTGAAGCAAAAGAGGAAGTCATGTTTTTATTAAAGAAAATTAGGGTTTCCAAACCACGGGATCTAGGGCAAGAAAAAGTGTTTTTGGAAAAAAGATCTTTGAAAAGAGTTTCTAGGAAAGAAACTTGAAGAGGGTTTTTAGAAAGTGAATTTTTTAAGAAAACTTTTGGAAAGGAGTTTGAAAAGAGCTTTTTGAAAAATAGATTTTTGAAGGAAGCTTTTAGAAAAAGAGTTTTTGGAAGGAAGTTGAAAAAGATTTTTTAGAAAGTAGCTTTTTGAGAAGAGTTTTCAGAAAGTATTTTGAAAAGCAATTTGGATAGTGATTTTAATATGGACTTTTTGAAATCTTTTGAATGTCTCACTTTCCTAAAACGATTCTGACCATGAAGATGTTAGAACCATTCTAAGTTAGTGGTTTTGAAAACAACATAGGTTTGAAATATGGAGCAATTTGATCACTTTGAAATCACACTTTCCTAAAACAAACATAGCCATAGAATGGCTAGAACCATCTTAAGATTGTGGTTTTAATAAAAAACAAATAAGGGTTTACACCCAAAATGTGAACCTTGATAGTCATAATGAATATAACACTTTCCTAAAGTAACCCTAACCATGAATTGGCTAGAATCACTCTAGGAGTGTAATTTTGAAAACATGTTTGAAAAAGAGATTTTGAATGTAAGTTTGAAAGATGATTTTGATGCAAACTTTGAAGACAAATTTTTGAAAACAATTTTGAGTAGATGAATGAAAATGATATGCACAATGCAAGTAGGGTCGTGAACATACAAGGTTGGCTTCACCACATAATCAATGGGGCCGAATCCAGATGGTCTAACGTAGAATTAGAAGAAAGCCCCCGACACGGTGACTTTCAACCATCCTGCCTACACATGAATTGGGAAAATCCTTATTTCAAGCATGCAAGAAAGGGGGGAAGAAGATAGGGGCTTAAAATAGAAGAAAACCCAAGTGGATTAGGAGGAAGAAGAGATTGGGGGGGGGGGGGGGGGGAGGGAGAATACGTAAACATAAAGAGAAAGTCTACCTTGTTTTTTTCTTGTTTTTCTTGCCTTGCTTTATGTTACTTTACTTTGCTTAATCCTTGAGAGCCTCCAAGTTACAGCACTTTGAGTCTTCAATACAGGCTTTGGAAGCTAGTGTATGAGTGTATGGAGGCTAGGGTTTGAAGAGGCCTAAGAGAGCTAGGGTTTGAAAAGAGTTCGAGGTCTGTTTGTAGAGAGTGAGTTTCTGGACTTAGATTACTGACCCTTTTCACATAGGGGGAGGCTCTGTATTTATAAACAAAAGATTAACATGGCACCTGTTGCAGTGGCACTAGGGTAATTTTCCTTCTAGTGCCACTAGGAGTGGCGTGAGGCCAATTTTTGGCTTGGTGCCAATGTTAGTGGTGCTAGCCACTTAGAAAAGTTTTAAGGTCTGCAAGCAATATATCTTTTAACCCTTGATACGCAAGGCAAAAGATTTGGGCGCCTATATTAGTGACTACCATGCAATTTTTGGCTTGGCTTCACTAAAAGTGACTCCAGAAGATCTAGGAATGTTTCGAGGGGTTGGGAATGGTCCGGAAGGCCAAAAATGGGTAGAAACCCTTGAAATAGTATCTTGGGGGTAACAAGCTTGAAAAACAACGACAGGATGGTCGACCGAGCTATTAGGAGCAAAACGATCAACTAAACTGGAAAACCACTGGAATAGACTCAGAATGACTCATGAGAGGACTTGAAGGTTGAAAACACTATCTAAAGTGTTTCGAGGGTTTGCCAGTTTGATACACAAAGCCAGTGTGGTTGGAAAAGACAATCGGTCCACCAGGGGCAAAACGATCATTTTGTACCGAGTTTGCTAGAATAGACTCAGAATGCCCTGGAAAGGTGCTAGAAGATTAAGAATACTATTAGAAGCATCCTCTGAAGGTAACCGGTTTGATACCCAGAGCCAATGTGGTTTTTGGAGGTGCTCGAATGCCTAGGGGTAAAATGGTCATTTTGACTGAATGGTCTCGGAATTGGTCTGGAACCGACTAGAAGACATTTGAACATGCTGGATCATCTTTGGGACGATCTTGGAAAGGTGAACTTACCGCTCTGAGGACTTAGGTACTTTATCGAGAAACGTGCAAAAGGCCCAAGGGGTAGTTTGGTCATTTTTCACCAGAGTGGCTAGCAGGCACTGGTGTTGACCCGAGAATGGAGTGTTTTCTTCACTCTAACGGTCTGTGACAAGGTGGTTTCTAAAGGTATGTCGTCCTTTGGTAAACATGTCATGGCCAAGAGGCGAATTCGGTCCCGTGACATAGGGGCTTTGTTGGCAATTCCCATTGTCAAACTGTTTACGAGTGTTTTCGCTACTCTAATGGTTGTGATGTTTGCAATTGTTTCCACCACTCTAACGGTGCGTGTTCATTCCGAAGACTGTCTGATCTAGGGAAGCTACTATGTGGACTTATCGTCTGAGGAATCAACTTTCTTGAAAGATGTGCTGAATTTTGGACATTCTTCATTAGCCGCTAACAATCGCCAAAGGTCGACCATTTTACCATCTTGGAGATTTAGGTTCCATCCCAGTCAACAAGTTTGTAAGGACTTACCGTTCCGAAGAGTTCTCTTAGAAAACATGCCGAACTAGATGGTCTTACCGCTTGAGGGAACAACTTTCTCGAAAAGCATGCCAAATTTGATTTGAATTAGAATTGGACTTGAAATTGAATTTGAGATTGAAACGGGGACTTATTGTCTCTAGGAAGACGTGTCAACTAGAATTGGACCGAGGAATGCCACAAGGGCATTTTAGTCATTTTGCCTCTATTGGGCTTGGCAGGCCCGCAAAGTGATTGATTGATTGGATTGAGAATAAAAAATTGATTTTGACTCGAATTTGTCTATTTTGGTTTAAATGTGAGTCCGGTCGGACCGGAGATTGCCAAGTGGGCAAAAATCGGGTACTTACAAGGGTTCTGTTGCAATTTGAAAATGAAGGGGATAAAAGAGCGTTTGTGGAAGATGTAAGAGATTGGTTGGACCAATGGTTCACAACCATGTATAATTGGAGCTACAAAGAGTTCAACTTAGCAAGGAAGTGTTGGATATCAATTCAAGGAGTTCCATTGAATATATGGAACGATGAACTATTTAGGAAGATAGTAAGCCAGTGTCGTATGGTTATTGGGGTGGATCATAAAACGGCGGCAAAGGAGGTATTGGATTGTAGAAGAGTTTGTATTGAAATAGAATCTTTTAAAAGAATTCAAGGCAAAAGCACTTTCTATGTGGGAAGATGGTAATATAAAGTAGTAGTATTAGAAAAACTGCATTATGGGGTGTATTTGAGGAACATGACAAAGCATTATTTGAACAATTCTCTAAATGGAATCAATCCAATGAGCTTGGATGTAGACAAGGATAATCTTGTTTGGGGTTAAAGGAAGATATTGAAAAAGACGAAGGTCAAGACCAGCAGTAATCAAAGGACAATGGCGAAGACGAAGGCAGGAGCCAGCAACAGCTCAGGGATAGGGGTGATGAAGTGGACAATGAGCTGGAGTTGCTTAGCTATGTGGAGGAATCGGCTGCGAATGTCATGGATAGTAGTATTTCAAATGGCTCAAAATCTGGAAGGAAGATGGTGGCTACAGTGATCTTGGGAGTATCAGAGTCAATGTATAATGGTGTGGGTATTTAAAATCTTGGTATTAAGACAAATAATGGAGGAGATGAAGTAAATGGGATTGATGATCGGAGTGCTCAAGACATTTTTTTCAAATGACAGTAATAGAACTGTTGGGAGTTAAGCTAGGGAGGGGCCTCATCAAAGTAGGCCTGGTTTAAGTTACCCAAAGAAGGATCCACAAGTCAGGGGTGGGCTAATGTCCAAGGCTATGGTATCTGATAAAAGTTCCCAATCCAATTCAAAGGAGGAATCGTTTAACTTAAAAACACTATTTGAAGAAAATAAGGAGGACAAGATAATGACGAGCAGTAGAAAAGGAAAACCAAAAAGGAAATATAATGACAATGAATGTAGTTCATCTCTGCCATCACAAAATATCAGGAATAGAAATAGTATATTATTGAAGCAAATATAAAGACAATGTGAGGAGGAAGCTGTCAAAATGATTAAAATGGGAAAGAAATTGGGATTGAATTTTAATGACAATGAATGTCAGATCACGAAAAAGATTTTTGATATGGAATGGAAGGACATTGAAGTGGAGTAAAGGAAAAGGAAAGGGGGCAGTAAAGGGCAGTAACTTAGCCTGGGGATTTCATGAAGCAGAGGTGTTTGTTAAAATGGTAAATAAATATAATGACATGGAACGTAAGAGGACATGGTGGGAGAGTAAAGAGGAGCATGGTTAGGAGGGTCATAAAGGCAAGAGGAATCAATATGATACTACTTCAAGAAGCAAAATAGGAGATGTGCAATAGACGGAAGGCAATGTCAATTGAGGGCAGTGATGAGTATGAGTGGGTGGAGTCAAGTTCGGTGGGTGCATCTGGAGGTCTTTCGACGATGTGGAATAAACAACTTTTTGCTTAAGAATGTAGGATAGTTGATAAGAACTTCATTTTAGTGGAAGGGGTGGTGCAAGGGGGCAAGAAATGTGCATAGTTAATGTCGATGGTCCAAGAAATAAGAAGGATAAGGAAGAGTTATGGGACCAATTAGCTGCTATGAAGCAAAGTGTTGTGGTGCCGATATGTTTTGGTGGAGACTGATTGTGCATCTAAATTGTCATTAAATCCCTAGTTTTTCATATGTATTTATTCGTTCATTTTTTTTGGCATAATAGTTCAGTGTGCCTTTGGTAATGAAGTTTGGTTTAATATTTTGACAGATTTCTAAAGCTTAAATGAAGTATTTTGGAGATCTTCAAGGCCGGGATTTAGAGAGAAGAATTGAAGTGAAATTGAGTCCAAGATTGAAGCAAATTTTGGTTCAAAGAAGTGCCCCAAATCTGCCCCATGTCAAATCCAAGAAGAGGCTAAAAGATGATCCACTTCAAGCCCAAACTTGCTCTATGTTTTGTGCAAACTTCAGCCCAAACTTGTTCCATGTATTATGCAAACTTTAACCCAAAGTTTGAAGGCCCATGTCAGCTTATTTTTAGGAAGTTGTTGGGAGAAAAAAAAAGCTTGCTCATGGTTGGAGTACAATAATTTTTTATTATGGAAAAAACAGAGCATACACATGGCTAGAACGAAGTGGAGGATAATAATTCTTCATTATGAGGTAAAGAGAGAAGAAAAAAATAGTCCAAAAGATGGAATAAAGAGGTCCACCAGCCAGCTCAAAATTCTGGCCGAATCTGACTTTCCCTCCATGTGCTGGACACACCTTTGGTGTTTGGACCATAACTTTTGACTTAGATGTTCAAATGAGCTGTTCTTTACGGGGTTGGAAAGTAGACAAACAGCTCTATAAATATCTATGCAATAGCTATCTCTGAAAACAGAGTGGAACAGGGTGAAAACTTTGTCCAAAGTTAGAGGATAGATTTGTGCAAAAATCTGGGCAGCATATATTTTGCTTTCTTTTATTGATTTTGGTTCTTCAATGTTAAAAACCTCTTATTTTATGTTGATGTAAGTGTTTTCCTTCATAATGGTTATTGGCTAAGCTCTTTCTTGGTTCAAGATCAAGGATGATGGTGGTTGAGGTGATCTCTTTAAGGTATCAATGCATCTCAAAGATTTATCTTCCATTTTGTACATGGATGATTAATTATTGTTAAGAATTTTTAGAAATCATTTAGGCAATGTTATAATCTTGAATTTCTATGCACAAACCTCAGTTTTGGTATAGAGATTGCTTGATTCAATGTCTTGCCTAGTTTGAAACTATTTTTTCATTTCTAAGCAAGAATTAATCATTCATTTCTTTGAACTTTGTTGTAATATTTTCCAACCCAATATCACCATTATTGATGTTGGGTTGAGTTATCTTAAATATCATGAGGAACCACCAATATAGCACCATCGGAATTGATTTGGAGCCAAGACTTTTGTTTCTTTTGTAATTTTAAGCATTGTTATTTGAATTCCATTCACAGCCATCCATCTTTCAAAGAAAATTTTACATTCATTGTAAACCAAATTCTTTCCAAATAAATTTCTCTTAAGTTTTTGTCACCGAACTTATTTTCTAAATTTAGCTCCCTATGGATATGACCTCGGTCTCACCGAGTTAATTGCTATATCGCACACTTATGCACTTGCGAGTTAAAACAAGCCGATAAGAAAGAGCGGTCAAGCAATTTTGGCGTCGTTGCCGGAGAGCTAACAAGCAATGGCGATGAACTTGGGGGTTGATTGTTTGTAATTTAATCTTTCTTTAATAATTCATATTACATAAAAAAAAATTTGTGGACTTGACCTTGCGAACAAAGGATTGTGGACTAGACAACTAATTATTGGACTACGGCCGATTTTACTACCTTTTGGACTGTGTAAAGGATGTAATTACTAACTTCTAACTGTGGAGATTAATCCCTCTTTCTAACATCTAATTACTAACTTCCAACATCTAATTGTGGAAGTTAATCCCTCCTTTTTCATGTATGTATTTTTTTACTGCGGCCGGTTCTACCGTCTCTTGATTATTTATTTTTCTTGTCTTTATTTTTAGAGGAGGTAATTACGCCTCTTTTCTTTTCTATTACGGCTGGTTCAATTGCCATTTGTATATATCAATTGTAATTGTTGCCTAACATTTTTTGTTGTAGCGCTTGGCTTACGGAAAAAAAAAATTTGCTAAAAAAAATATATAATTTGGCTCACTAGTTAGAAGTACAGTGAGTTTCTTTGGCCCAACTTTTCTTTTATTATTATTTTTCCTTGTAGTCATCATATCACTGTTTCATCATGGCTAGTGTTGGAGATATGGAGGGAGAAGGGAGTGTTCACGGTGGCGGACCTCCACCAGTCAATGGCCAACCTAATTTCCAAACTCTTAGGGAGTATCTTCATCCAACAAGACAAAGCACACCTTCGTGTATTGTCTTGCCCCTCAATCAACAAGCCTTCAATTTAAGACCGAGCATGATTCAACTTCTTCCTACATTTTATGGTATGGATTCCGAAAATCCATACTTGCACATTAAAGACTTTGAGAAGATATGTGGCACTTTTGTCGATAGGACATGCACTGAGGATACTACTTGGCTTAGATTGTTCCCATTCTTTCTCAAAGATGAAGTCAAGCTTTGGTTAAACTCCTTGCGTCCTAGGTCTATAGGCACATGGAGGGAAATGCAAATCGAGTTTTTGAAAAAATATTTCCCTACTCATAGGACTGCAGCTTTACAACGTCAAATTATGAATTTTTCTTGTAGTCCAAGTGAGTCATTTCACCAAGCTTGGGAAAAGTTTAAGGACCTATTGAATGCTTGTCCCCACCATGGTTTTGAAATGTGGAGGTTCATAAGTTTCTTCTATGACTCACTTACCCCAGATTTTAAAAAGCTAATGTCAACCATGTGTAACGGTGAGTTCTATGATAAAGAACCTGATGAGGCATTTGAATTTTTTGATCAATTGGCTGAGAACACAAAGCAATGGGAGACCTCTCTCCCACCTCATGTTGAGTCCAGAAATTCCACATCCCAATCAAGTGGGAAGTTCCAACTGAAAGAGACCGATGACCTTAATGCTAGACTAGCCTCATTGGCTAGGAAACTAGAGTCTTTTGAGCTAAAAAAGTGCATGTTGTGAGTGAGCAACAAGAGGAAAATTATGGTGTGTGTGAGAACAAGGGGCATAGGACAATTGATTTTCCAACAATTCCAACTTTCAAAGAAGTGCTATATGGCCAAACTTCTAATTCAAGCAATTTTAGAAAGCCCTTCCCAAACCAAGGCCAAGTAGGTAATCCCTACTCCGATACCTATAACCTGGATGGAGGAACCTATTGACTCAAGATTGATCCCCATGTTGATTTTGATGATAACTAAACCTTATGTTATTTTACTAATGCATTTACTTAGTGTGCAAATTAATAAAGTTTATAATTTAGACTTAAAATCAACCTTAAGTCTAATACATGTCAAAGTAAATGCACAACAAACTCAGAATCAAGCAATGGACTCTAAGAGTTATCAATGAACCAAACAGAGCATTGACGCCTATTTCTACTTCAAACAAATGAGTTGCATTCGAAGATATTGAAGGTGTTCAAATAAGACTTTCATCAAGTATGCATAGACTCAATGAAGTTAACTTGCACCCAAAAAGATTGAAGATTTCATCAGAGTGTGCAAAGATCAGTTGAAGATGATTTGATTGTGAAGATATTGAAAATGTTCAAAAGAACACCTCATCAAGTATGCAAAGATCAATTCAAGATAATTTGATGAAAGATGCTTGAGAAGAGAATTCATCTTGATTGCCTGATCTCTACAAAGAATTCAAGCAAAGAATTCTTGTGAGATGTAAAGAATCAATGAAGACAATATGTTTGAATAGACTTCATCAAGCTTACAAAAGTCTTATTGAAGTGATTCTAAAGAAGAAAGGAGAATTACTAGCAAAGAGAAGAAATCAGTAATGAAGTATTTTGAAGCTTTACACAAAGGAGAAAGCTTAGCAATGAAAGAAAAAGCTCCACAATAAAAGAGGAAGTTTTGCCACAAAGAAGAAGATATCAACATTGATAAGATAAAACCCTGATAGTTTGGAGGTCAAGAAAAGATGAATATCAAATGATTGATTCAATCCAAATTGAATAAAAGACAACTTTGATAAGTTAAAGACTTTGATTGATCATCATACCCCAAAGAGAAGACTCCTTGAAGATCTTATAATATTGTTGAAGATGAACTAGATCATTAGAAGACAAAATGAAGATTTCTGGGCAATGAGTCGACTCATGGAAATGAAGAACCGACTTATGAAGACAGAAGCAAAAACTTGAAGACCAAATGATCAAAGAGTCGACCTATGAATATAAAGAATCCACTCATGAAGACAGAAGCAAGATTTCTGTACAAAGAGTCGACTCATAGAAATGAAAAGTCAACCCATGAAAACAGAAGCAAAATAACTTGGAGACAGAATGATCAATGAGCCGACTCATGGATATAAAGAGTCGACCCATGGAGACAGTGGACAACATCTGAAAAATGCAGACTAGATGAGTCAACCCATTAAGCCTAGAGTTGACTCCTGGGATATAACGGCTAGTTTTTCTAACGTTACAACGGACTGGATGTGCATTAAATAAGCCCCAACAAGCTCCAATGGATGAAATCAATACAGGGGTTTATATATAAGCTTCAAACTGTATTTATACAAGGAGAAAGATAAGAAACAAACATTCATTGACTGATCAAACAAAAAATTCTGGACGTTCTTCCTGTTTTCACTGTGTATGCTTTTATTGTTCAATCCACTCTTATTAGAGAGTTTGTAAGTCGTTTGTATATCTTTATACACTTGTAAGTGAGAGTTTGAGAGTTCTCTTGTGTAAGAAAAACTCTTGTAAGTTTGAGTGGATCTTGGACAAAGCCACTTGGTGGCTAAAGAACTTGGGAAGAAGTTCTTGTGTAAAGAGTGAGTTGAGCACTTGGTCAATCAGCATCCATTTGTATTTGGAGATTACACAGTGGAGGAAGACTTCAAGGGGATATCGGGGTGAGGACGTAGACCACGGATTGTGGTTGAACCTCGGTAACTCTTTGTTTTCTTTCTATTGCTCTGTTTTCTTTTCTTCTTTTGATTACATTGCATTATACATCGATTGATCACTATTACATTGATTAGATTAATTTTAATTAATCTTAATTGCCATTAATCTTCGAAAAACCCAATTCACCCCCCTCCCCCTCTTAGGTTGCCTTTTGGGCCAACACCCAAATTTTGGATGGAGAAATGAGGTCTCTTTGATACCTCAAGCATTTCAGCCTCCACCCCAACCAAATCATGCTCCCACACACAACACATACCAACCACCTAACAAGAGATCCTTAGAGGATACTCTCCAACAGTTCAAGGTGGAATCAACACTCAAGCCAACAAATTTCAAGAACAAACCCATAGGGCTTTAGATGACATTCGAAGTAAACTCACTAAGTTGACTCAATCATTGAGTGTTCAAGAGAGAGGAAAGCTTCTAGCTCAACTAATACCAAATCCTAGAGGCCAAGTAAACATGAGTGAATCTTCATCCAGTGAGCATTCTAACTATGAACAAGTCCAAGCAATCACCATCCTTAGAAGTGGAAAGATAGTTGACAAAACTATACATTCTAGGATCCCTAGGGCTATTAAGGGGGAAAAGTCTAGGGAGAGTGAAGAGGGAAGCAAAACACAATTAAGAAATGAGAAAGGGGTGTGTGAGAAAGGAGAGAATTTAAAAAAAAAAAAAATTGGAGTGGAAGTGAGTGATGTAAAATTCATTCCCCGACCATCATTCCCACAAAGGTTAGGGAAATCGAAGCATAAGCTCATAAACTCCGAAATCTATGAATTGTTCAAGCAAGTGAAAGTCAACATTCCACTCCTTGATGCAATTAAACAAGTCCCATCTTATGCCAAGTTCCTTAAGGACTTGTGCACTGTCAAGAGGAGATTGAATGTGAAAGAGAAAGCTTTCCTAACGGAACAAGCTAGTGCCATTATCCAATTGAAGACCCCTCCTAAATACGAGGACCCTGGTTGTCCCACAATTTTATGCATCATTGGGAATCATAGGGTTGACCAAGCCTTGTTAGACTTAGGAGCAAGTGTGAATTTGCTACCCTACACTGTTTACGAACAATTGGGTCTAGGAAAGCTCAAGTCCGCTCAAGTCACCCTTCAATTAGCTGACTGGTCAGTTAAAATTCCCCGAGGTATTGTGGAGGATGTGTTGGTCCAAGTGGATAAATATTACTTCCCTATTGACTTTATAGTGTTGGACACCCAACCTAAACAAGGTCCTAGTGCTCCCATCCCAGTCATCTTAGGTAGACCCTTCTTAGCCACATCTAATGCTTTGATTAATTGTAGGAATGGGGTGATGAAATTGTCTTTCGGGAATATGACTGTGGAGATGAACATTTTCAATGTCTCTAAACAAATTGGTGAGTATGAGGACATTAGGGAGGTAGATTTGATCCAAACATTTTGTCCAGAGCACTTTGAGAGAGAATGGATAGAAGATCTATTAGGGAGAGTTTTGATTCATAATAAGGAATTTGATCCTTTGGAATGTGTTGATAAGGAAGTAAGGGAACTCATGGCTTGTCTAGAGCCGATGCCTATTATGTCAGTGGGTCAATGGACCCCATCATTTGAGCCTTTGAATTTAGCCCAAGCTAAGGTTGAGTCATCCCTTGTCAAACCCCCCAAATTAGAAAGGAAAGCTTTACCCAGTGATCTTAAGTATGCCTTTCTATGGGAAGATGAATCACATCCCATTGTAATTTTATCAAAACTGACCATAGAGCAAGAACAAAAATTGTTGAGAGTACTGAGAAAACACAAGAAAGCAATTGGTTGGACAATCACCAATTTGAAAGGAATTAGCCCCCTTTTATGTACACATAGAATCTATCTTGAGGAAGAGGCTAAATATGTGAGGCAAATGTAAAGGCTATTGAACCTAAACATGAAAGAATTAGAGAGATGTGAAGTGCTTAAGTTGCTTGATGTGAGTATCATCTACCCCATTGCCGACTCCAAATGGTTTAGTCCAACCCAAGTTGTTCCAAAAAAATCAGGAGTCACGATGGTGAAAAATGAGAACAATGAACTAGTGCCCACTAGGATCCAAACCGGGTAGCATATGTGCATTGATTATTTTAGGTTGAATGCCGTGACTAGGAAGGATCATTTTTCACTCCCATTTCTAGACCAAGTCCTTGAGAGAGTGGTGTCGTACCCAGATTTTTCGCACTCGAGGAATACACACACAAGCGGAAAAAATTTTGTACTCTCTCATTAGAGCTCACCCTCCTAGAAGAATGAGTGGGACTAGGTTTGAATTGAAAATAGACTTGTATTAAGGGCTTTTGAAAACAATTTGGAGTCGCCACCTAACTTGATTAAGGTGAGTTAGGTCACCTAAAAACTAAGCATAATCCGAAGACTACACTTGGGATTTTTGAAATCAATTTTGGAAAATATCCTCGAGAGAGCGTTTTTAAGAAAACGGGTTGTTTAGCAACCTTTGGAAAATATTTAGCCCTTTTTTGAAAATAAACTCCATTTTGGTCTTTCGAAAATAGTGATTCTAGGTTCGGAGGTTGGTTACGTATAGGGAAGACGTACTAAGCCATCACCCTACCCCGCCCTTACGGTACCTACATGTCTATTTATCCTAAATTTACCTATGAGAGTCTACAACTAACCAATGTCCAATCCTATTCACTTTAGAAAATAATTTTGAAAAGAAACTAATATGATGCATGATATGCAAGTGCAAGAAAAAGAGAATTGAAAAATAGATTTGGAAATAAATTGATTTGAAAAGGAAGAGATAGAAGTTTGAACTTGGAAAGAAGGTTTTTGGAATTGAAAATAGAGATTTGAAAATAGAGATTTAAAATTGGAAGTTTGAAAATAGATTGGAGATTTGGAAAGATTTTGTGAAAATAGAAACTTGAAGAAGATTGTAGAATTGGAGATTTGAAGGAAGTTGTGACCGCACCTATGAAGGTTGCCTACGTATCCTTTTGGAGAAATCAGGTCAGTCGTAGTTCGGACAAGAGTCCAATTAAAAATAGTAGGTATGATTGGAAGAAAGAGATTTTGATTGGAAGGTTTGAAAAAAAAGTTGATTTTGAAAAGCTTGATTTTAGAAAACCTAGACTTAGGAAGATATGATTTGGACTTGAGATGAAGAAATTTGATTCAAATGTTGGACTTGGAAGATTAGGAAGGTTGAAATTAGGAAAGGTCCGAATTAGGAAAGTTTCGTTTTAGGAAAGTGTCATTTTTGGAAAGTTTCATTTTAGGAAAGTTTCAAATTAGAAAAGTGTTGGATTAAAAAAGTTTTCGAATTAGAAAAGATTTCAAATTAGAAAGTTTTGAAATAGGAAACGTTTCGTTTTAAGAAAGTTTTGAAATAGAAAACATTTTGAATTTAGAATGTTTTGAAATAGGAAAGTTTTGAAAGAGGAAAGTTCAACTTAGGAAAGTTTTGAATTTGAAAAATTTTGAATTTAGAAAGTTTTAAATTTGGAAAGATTGGAAGTTTAGGAAAGTTTAGAATTTTAGAAAGGTTCAAAGTTTGAGTTTTAGAGATTCTTGAAATTAGGAAAGGTTTTGAGTTTTAGAAGATTTGAAAACCTAGATTTGAAAAGTTAAGGTTTAGAAAGGGATGGAATTAAGAAAGGAGTTGAATTAGGAAAGATTTGGAAGTTTAGAGTTTAGGGAAAGATTTAAAGGTTTAGGTTTAGGAAAGAGTGAATTAGGAAAGGTTTAGACTAGGAAGGGTTGAGATTCCTATTTCCTGAAACAAGGGATTGGATTTTGTTTCTAAAGGAGATGTTTTGATTTTGTTTCCAAAAACAGAGGATTGGATCTAGTTTCCTAAGGGGAAGATTGCATTTGTTTTCCTAAAGGGAAAATTAGATTTGGATTCAGAAAGGGAATTTCTACAAACCCTAGATTTGGAAGGCTATAATTTTGACCTAGAAAAGAGGTTTTGAAAATGTGTATAGTTTTGATGTAAAAAATAAGAGGTTTTGGAAACCTAGGTTTTGAGGCCAAAATAAGGGATTAGAAATCATATTTTTTTGGAAAGGAAAATTAGGGTTTCCTAAACGTGGGTTCTAGGGTTTAACTTGGACTCTCAGAAAAGAGATTTTTGGAAAGTGCGTTTTTGGAAACGAAGATTTTTAGAAGGGAACCCTAAAGAGGAGTTTTTGGAAAGTGAATTTTGATGATAGAGTTTTTGGAAAGAGATTTTAAAAAAGAAAAGGAGTTTTTGGAAAGTGTGTTTTTTTAAACGAGTTTTTAGAAGGAAAATCCTAGAGGGGAGTTTCTAGAAGGAAGATTTTGGGAAGAGAGTTTTTAGAAAGATTTTTTATAAAAGATTATTGGAGAGAGTTTTTGAGAAGATTCTTAGGGAACGTTTTTAGAAAGTGGATTTTGGGGAGAGTGTTTTGAAAAGGAGTTGAAAAAGAGTAGTTTTTGAAAATAGATTTTTGGAGAAAGTTTTTGAAAACAACTTTGGAAAGGAGAGTTTTACGAAAACATGTTGAAAAAGAGATTTTAGGAAGAGATTTGAAAAGAGAGTTTTTTGGAAAGTATAAAAACATCTCACTTTCCTAAAGCGATTCTAGCCATAAGAAGGCTAGAACCACTTTAAGAAAGTGGTTTTGAAAACAACAAGATTTGAAAATATAGACCATGAAAGTCACTTTGAATATAACACTTTCCTAAAGCAACCCTAGCCATGGAAAGGCTAGAATCACCCTAAGATTGTGATTTTGAAAACAAGTTTTGAAAATGAGATTTTGATGCAATTTTGAAAACAAGTTCAATGCAAGCTTTGAAAACAAGTTTGAAAACGATTTTTGAAAGATACAAGATAATGATATGCACAATGCAATTTTGGGGTCTGTAAGCACCCCATTTTTTACCGCTCGGCAGTCTACACTCCGCCCAGACTTGTTTTCAAGTCATTGTAGGCATGTTCCTGTCGAAACCAATTCTCTAGGTCCAAATTCCGTCTTTCCATCACTTCGCAGGCCTGTCAGGCCCAAATAGAGGCAAAATGTCCAAAATGCCCTTAGGGGTATTGTCCTTTCTTATTCTAATTCCAATCCCTCTCTCGAGACAGTTTATTCCTCGAGACGGTCCAAGTAGCGAAACTACTCACAAAACCGTTAGAGTAGCGGAAATACTCACAAATAGGTCGATATAGGGAATTGGCAACAAACCCCTGTGTCACGACGACCGCCGTTAGAGTGGCGGAAACACTCAAAACCTAGGCACGTCTCTTCGGAGACCGTAAGACCCCTCTCCAATCCCACTCTCGAGACAGTTTATTCCTCAAGACGATTCCAATCCAGGCTCGTCTCTTCGGAGATAGTAAGACCCCTTTCCAATCCCACTCTCAAGACAATTTATTCCTCGAGACGGTTCCACTCCAGGCACGTCTCTTCGGAGACGGTAAGACCCCTTTCCAATCCCTCTCTCAAGACAGTTTATTCCTTGAGACGGTTCCAATCCAGGCACGTCTCCTCGGAGACGGTAAGACCCCTTTCCAATCCCTCTCTCAAGACAGTTTATTCCTTGAGACGGTTCCAATCCAGGCACGTCTCCTCGGAGACGGTAAGACCCGTTTCCAATCCCACTCTCGAGACAGTTTATTTCTCGAGACGGTTCCAATCCAGGCACGTCTCTTCGGAGACAGTAAGTCCCCTTTCCAATCCCTCTCTCGAGACAGTCCGAGTAGCGAAATTGCTCACAAAAACGTTAGAGTAGCGGAAATACTCACAAATAGGTCGACATAGGGAATTGGCAACAAACCTCTGTGTCACGACGACCGCTATTAGAGTGGCAGAAACACTCAAAACCCAAGTCAACACCAGTGTTTGTTAACCCACTTTGGTGAAAAATGACCAAATTGTCCCTTGAACATTTTCCGAGACTTTCCGGTCAATATGACCATTTTGCCCCTAAGCATCCGAATGCCCCGAGAACCACACCGGCTTTGGGTATCAAACTGGTAATGTCCTGAGAATACTTTTTATAGCATTCTCAACCTTCCTTTGCCTTTTCGGATCATTCCGAGTCAGTTCCGGCCAACCCGGTACAAAATGATCATTTTGCCCCTAGAGGGCCGATCTCCTTCTTCGACCACACCGGCTCTAGGTATCAAACCGGTAATGTCCCGAGAATACTTTTATAAGTGTTCTCAACCTTCCTTTACCTTTCCGGATCATTCCGAGTCAGTTCCGGCAAACCCGGTACAAAATGACTGTTTTGCCCCTAGTGGGCCAGTCTCCTTTTCCGACCACGCTGGCTCTAGGAATCAAACCGGCAACCTCCGGGAACATTCTGAATAGTGTTCCCAGATCCCAAGTCTTCTTCCGGGACAATCCGAGTCTGTCCCGGCAGTTTCCTGGTCCAAGTGACCATTTTGCCCCTAAAGGCCCGGTCAACCTTTCCAACACATCTTATCCTCACTTTTCAAGTCAAATACCTCCAGGACACTATTTTAAGTGTTTGTGCTCCTTTCTGGCATTCCGGGTCATTCCCGGCTCCTCCAAATCATTCCCGGATTTTTCGGAGTCACTCCTAGTGAAGCCAAGCTAAAAGTTGCATGGTAGTCACTAGTACAGGCGCCCAAATCTAGTCAAAGATACGTTGCTTGCCGACTTATAAAGTTTCCTAAGTGGCTAGCGCCACTAATAGTGGCGCCAAGCCAAGAATTGACTTAGCGCCACTCCTAGTGGCGCCAAGAGCAATTTTGCCCTGGCGCCACTGCAATAGGCGCCAGGTTTGTCCAGCTTCTATAAATACAAAGCCTCATACAACGTGAAAGGGGTCGACAAACTTAACCTAAAAACATATATTTCGATATACAGAGCTTGAGCACCTCCTAAACCCTAGCCTCCTTAGGTTTTTCAAACCCTAGCCACCCTTCACAAACCCTAGCCTCCTATACACTCATACACACCTCCATACACTCATACACTAGCCTTCAACCATCCTTTGAAGACTTGAAGAGTTGTCATCTAAAGCTCGAAGACAACCCTTGAAGATTGAAGACGAAGGTCAAGACGAAGACCGAAGACTACACGGCGCGCAAAATAAACAAGATACAAGGTAGGCTTTCTATTTAAATTTTCGCACTTCCCCCCTCTCTCTTCTCTCTCCTAACCCACTTGGGTTTTCTCTATTTTAATCCCCCATCTCTTTCCCCCCCTTTCTTTGCATGCTTGAAACAAGGGGATTCCCGGTCCATGTGTAGGATTGGACTATTGGAGAGTCACCGTGTCGGGGGCTTTCTTCTAGTCTAACCAAAGACCACGTGGGTCCGGCCCCCTTGATTATATGGTGAAGCCTTAACCTTGTATGTTCATGACCCCAAAATTGCATTGTGCATATCATGATCTTGCATCTTCCAAAAACCGTTTTCAAAGTTGTTTTTCTAATCATTTTCAAACTTGTTTTCAAAATTGCATCAAAATCTCTTTTTCAAAAACTTGTTTTCAAAACCACAATTCTAGGGCGATTCTAGCCTTTCCATGGCTAGGGTTGCTTTAGAAAAGTGTTACATTAAAAGTGACCTTTTTGGTCTATATTTTCAAATCTTATTGTTTTCCAAAACCACTTTCTTAAAGTGGTTCTAGCCTTCTTATGGCTAGAATCGCTTTAGGGAAGTGAGACGTTTTCATACTTTCCAAAAACTCTCTCTTAAAAAATCTCTTCCTAAAAATCTCTTTTTCAACATACTTTCCTAAAACTCTACTCTTCAAAATTGTTTTCAAAAACTCCCTTCTAAAATCTATTTTTCAAAACTCTCTTTTTCAACTCCTCTCCAAAATCTTTTCCTCAAAGTTCACTTTCTAAAAACACTTCCTAAATTCACTTTCCTAAAACTCTCTTTCCAAAAATCTTCCTTCTAGAAACTCCCCTCTAGGATTTTTCCTCCCAAAACCTTTGTTTCCAAAAACACACTTTCCAAAAACTCCTTCCTAGGATTCCCTTCTAGAAAACCTTTGTTTCCAAAAACGCACTTTCCAAAAACTCTTTCTTTAGAGCCCAAGTCAAGCCCTAGGACCCACCATTAGGAAACCCTAAATTTTCTTCCCAAAAACATGGTTTTCAAACTTTGCCCCAAACCTAGGTTTCCAAAACCTCTTGTTTTCTACATCAAAACTATACATGTTTCCAAAACCTATTTTCTACGTCAAAACTACAATTTTCCAAATCCAGGATTTCTAGAATTTCCCTTTCCAAATCCTATCTTCCCTTTAGGAAACCAAATCAAATCTCCCCGTTTAGGAAACTAGATCCTATCCTCCGTTTTTTGAAACAAAATCAAACCTTTGCTTTTAGAAACCAAATCTAATCCCTTCCTAATTCAACTCCTTCCTAATTTTCTACCTTCCTAAACCATAAGTTTCCTAAGCCTAAACTTTAAATCTTTCCTTAAATTTCAAAATCCAACTCTTTCCTAATTCAACTCCTTCCTAATCCTTTACTTTCCTAAATCTTAAGTTTCCAAAACTTGAACATAAAAATCTTTTCTAAAATTCTAAAAAATCAACCCTTTCCTAATTCTACCCTCTTCCCAAATCTTAACTTTTCAAACTTAAGTTTTCAAACCTTTCCTAAATTCAAGCCTTTCCTAATTTCAAGACTTTCTAAAATTCAAACTCTAAAACTTTCTAAATCCTAAACTTTCTAAATTTCAAATCTTTCTAAAATCAAAACTTTCTAAATTTGAAACTTTCTCAAGTTAAATCTTTCTAAACTTCCCAACTTTCTAAATTCTAAACTTTCCAAAACTTCAACATCTTTCTAAATCTAAGGCTTTTCTAAACTCAAAACTTTCTTAATTCAAACATTTCCTAAACTGAAAACTTTCCTTTTTCAAACCTTTCCTAAAACGAAACTTTCTTATTTTCAAAACTTCCTTGCTTTCAAAGCTTTCCAAATTCAAAACTTCCCTTTTTCAAAACATTTCTAAATTCAAAACTTTCCGTTTTTCAAAACTTTCCTAATTTGGGAACTTTCCTAATTTGGATCTGAAAACCTTTCCTTTTTCGAAAACTTTCTAAACTCGAAACTTTCCAATTTCGAAACTTTCCTAAATCTAAAACTTTCCTAATTCAAAACTTTCTTAATTTGAAACTTTCCAAAAATGAAACTTTCCAAAAATAACATTTTCCTAATTCGAAACTTCCCTAATCTAAATCTTTCCTAAATTCCAAGTTTCCAAATCTTCCACATCCAACATTCCAATCCAATCTTCTTTAATCCCAAGTCTTTCCTAGGTCTCCTATCTTTCCTAAGTCTAGGTTTCCTAAACCTTCGTCTTTTCAAAATGCGTCTAAATCTCTCTCTTCCAAGTTCGATCTTTTCAAATCAAAATTCAATCTTTTCAATTCCAAAATTCCAAATTCTAATTTTCAATCCTCCATTCAAAGTTCAATCTCTCAATCTTCTACTTTTAATTTCTAATTCAATCTCCTTCTTCAAATCAACTCTTCTATTTTCAATCAGACTCTGGTCCGAACTACGACTGACCTAATTCCCCCAAAGGGATATGTAGGCAACCTTCATAGGTGCGGTCACAACACTTTTCAAACTTTTAATTCCACCCTCATGGGTGTGGTTTCCAAAATCTTTTCAAATCTCAAATTCCAATCTACTTTCAACCATCCAATTTCAAATTTCTATTTCCAAATTTTCAAATTTCAAATTCCATCTCTTCAAATCTATTTTCAAATCAAATTCTTTTCAAATTTATTTCCAAATCTATTTTTCAATTCCCTCTTCTTTTGCACTTGCATATCATGCATCATGTTAGTCTATAAACATTGTTTTTCTAAAATGGATAGGATTGGCCAATAGTTAGTTAAAGACTCTCATAGGTGAATCTAGGATAGATTGACATGTAGGTACCGAAAGGGCGGGGTAGGGTGATGGCTTAGTGCGTCTTCCCTACACGTAACCAACCTCCGAACCTAGATCATTGATTTCAAAGACCAAAAGGAGTTATTTTTCTAAAAAAGGGCTTAAATATTTTCCAAAGGTTGCCAAACAACCCGTTTTCCTAAAAACCCTCTCTTGAGGAGATATTTTCCAATCGTTTTCCAAAAACTCTAAGTGTAGTCTTTGGATTATTCTTAGTTTTTAGGTGACCTAACTCACCTTAATCAAGTTAGGTGGCGACTCCAAATCTTTTTCAAAAGCCCTTATTTCAAATCTATTTTCAATTCAAACCTAGTCGCACTCATTCTTTTAGGAGGGCAAGTTCTAACGAGAGAGTACAGCATTTTTCCCACTTGGGTGAGTATTCCTCGAGTGCAAAAAATCTGGGCGCGGCAGGGTCGTGAACATATAAGGTTAAGGCTTTACCACATAATCAAGGGGGCTGAACCCACGTGGTCTCCGGTTAGACTAAAAGAAAGCCCCCGACACGGTGACCCTCCAATAGTCCAATCCTACACATAGACCCGGAATCCCCTTGTTTCAAGCATGCAAAGAAAGGGGGGGGAAAGAGATAGGGGATTAAAATAGAGAAAACCCAAGTGGGTTAGGAGAGAGAAGAGAGAGGGGGAAGTGTAGAAACTTAAAAAAGAAAGCCTATCATATGTCTTGTTTATTTTGTTTGGCTTTGCGCGCCTTGCCTTTCTTCGGTCTTCGTCTTGATCTTCGTCTTCAATCCTCAAGAGTTTATCTTCAATCTTCAAGGCTTCAATATGCAGCACTTCAAGTCTTCAAAGGAGGCTTTGGAGGCTAGTGTATAAGTGTATGGGGGTGTATAGGAGTGTATATGAGGCTAGGGTTTGTGTATGGTGGCTAGGGTTTGGAAAACCTAGAGAAGCTAGGGTTTATGGAGTGTTCGAGCTCTGTATATCGAAATATTGGAGTTTTAAACTGAGTTTGCGGACCTTTAAACGCTGGAAGAGGCTCTGTATTTATAGAGATGGGATAGACCTGGCGCCTGTTGCAGTGACGCCAGGGCAAAAATCCTCTTGGCGCCACTAGCAGTGGCGCCAAGCCATTTCTTGGCTTGGTGCCACTGCTAGTGGTGCCAGCTAGTTAGGAAAGTGTTTAGGTCAGCAAACAACGTATCTTTGACTAGATTTGGGCGCCTATACTAGTGACTACCATGCAATTTTTAGCCTAGCTTCACTAGAAATGACTCCGAAAAGTCCGGGAATGATTTGAAGAGGCTGGGAGTGACCGGCAAGGCTAGAAAAGAGCAAGAACACTTAGAATGGTGTCCCGAAGGTATTTGACTTGAAAAATGAGGATAAGATGTGTCGGAAGGGTTGACAGAAGGGTTGACCGGGCCTTTAGGGGCAAAACGGTCAACTAGATCGGAAAGCTGTCGAGTCGAACCCGGACTGTCCCGAAAAAAGACTTGAGATTTTGGAAACATCATTCAGAATGTTTCCAAAGGCTGCCGGTTTGATACCCAGAGCCGGTGTGGTCAGAAAATGTGACTGGCCCACTAGGGGTAAAATGGTCATTTTGCACCGAATTTGCCAGAACTGACTCAGAATGATCCGAAAGGATAAAGAAAGGTTGAGAATACTATAAAAAGCATTCTTGGAAAGCTACTATTTTGATACCCAGAGCCGGTGTGGTCGAAAAAGGAGACCGGCCCACTAGGAGCAAAACGGTCATTTTGTACTGGGTTTGCCGAAATTGACCCGGAAAGATCCGAAAAGATAAAGGAAGGTTGAGAATACTATAAGAAGCAATCTTAGAAGGTTACCGGTTTGATACCCAGAGCCGGCGTGGCTAGAAAAAGATGACCGGCCTACCAGGGGCAAAACGATCATTTTGCACCGGGTTTGCCGGAATTGACTCGGAATGATCCGGAAAGATAGAGAAAGATTGGGAATACTATAAGAAGCATTCTTGGGAGGTTACCGGTTCGATACCCAGAGCCGGCATGGTTCCTGGGGCATTTGAATGCCTAGGGGCAAAATGGTCATCTTAATCGGAAAGTCTCGGAGTTGGCCCGAAGCTGACTAGAAGGCACATAATCATGCCGGATTGCTTTTAAAACAATCCTAGAAGGTTGGACTCACCATTCTGAAGACTTAGGTGTGGTCTTGAGAAACGTGTTAGAAAAGGCCCAAGGGGCAATTTGGTCATTTTTTACCGAAGTGGGCTACCAGGCACTGGTATTGACCTGGGTTTTGAGTGTTTCCGCCACTCTGACGACGGTCGTCGTGACACAGGGGTTTGTTGGCAATTTCCTATATCGACCTGTTTGTAAGTATTTCCGCTACTCTAACGGTTGTGATGTTTGTGAGTATTTCCGCTACTCTAACGGTTCGCAATCATTCCCGAGACTGCCTGATCTCGGGAAGCTGCTAAAGGGACTTAGCGCCTGAGAATCAACTTTCTCGAAAAGCGTGCCTAAACAGACATTTCTACATTGGCATGTTAGCAGGCGCCAAAGGTGGACCGTTCTACCATCTAAGGAACTTAGGTGTCGTCCCGTTGACAGGTTTAAAGGGACTTACCGTTTCGAAGAGACTTTCTTCGAAAAATGTGTCGGACCTTCTCGAGGAATCAACTGTCTCGAGAGAGGGATTGAAATTGGAAAGGAGTCTTATCGTCTACGGAAAGACGTGTCTAATTGGAGTAGATTTACCGTCTCAAGGAATCAACTATCTCCAGAGAGGGATTGGAATTGGACAGGACAATGCCCCCAAGGGCATTTTGGTCATTTTGCCTCTATTTGGGCCTGGTGGGCCCGCAAAGCGATGGATAGACGGTGTTAGACTTGGAAAGTTGGTTTTGATTGGAATTCGTCCATATTGACTTAAGTACAAGTCTGGACGGACCGTAGACTGCCGAGCGGTCAAAAATGGGGTGCTTACAATTGCCCCTCTTTTTCTGTCTTTGCTTGTCAAAGACAGAAAACAATAAAGGAAGAGTCCCATGTTGACCGCGAGGCAATTGGAGGGACGGACATTGAGAATCTTTCGACAACGGGGGTCGAAAATGGATATCGGGCCAAAAAGGCCTTTGAAAATGAGATTTGGCGGGAAAAAGGGCAAAGCTGCCCAGAATTGGAAACTGGTGCCACTAGCAGTGGCGCCTTTGGCAGAAAAGGCTTGGCTCCTTTGCTAGTGGCGCCAGGCCTAGGAACAAAACCAGAAAATTTCCTGGTTCGAACAGTTGCGGCATTTTGGAGAGTTTTTGCAAATCCAAAAGACATTGCGAGGAAGCTGACTTGGATATTGAAGGAACACTTCTTGGAGACCATGGGTGATTGCCGGAAGGAGGCCACGTCGCTGGAAAAGTCACCGGAAGAGAAGATTTCACCGGAGAACTTCCAAAAAGCGAGTTTTCAAATTTTTGGTTATTTTGATGTGTAAAACTTCGTTTCAATCATGTGAATAGTGGAATTTGATGTTTTGATATATTTCGAACATGATGGTGAAGTTATTTTTGCATTTTGGTGCTTGTATGATTGAATTTGAGTGATTTTATGTGATTATGTGAATAGGGTTTTCTGCAGGAATTGGAAATTTGTTCCTACAAGCTTGGGCATTAGGTTTTTTGACTAGGTTTTTGTGCAATGTGTGTTAGAAAAATGTGTTTAACAACCGTGTGAAGTTTCATGATTTTTTGAAAACTTGGTGATTTTTTGATTTTTCAAAAAATAGGAAAATACTTAGAAAATTAGAAAAATTGAGAAAACTCAAGAAATTGATGAAATTTTTAGAGTTTAAAATTTTGAAAAATGTGGGGATATTTTAGAAAATATTTGAAATGATTTTGAGAAATTTTGAGGCATTTTTGAAAACCATTGATTTTTAGAAAAATAAAACATGTGTTTCGAAAATTTTGAAAATTTAAAAAGTACACACGAGTGCTGACGTTATGTTATTGTGAAGTGCACGATTTGTGTTTTCTGCTAATGTCATGGGTGTTGTAGGGGCCATTTTTAAACGAGACTCTGCCGAAATTTTTAGAAATTAGAGGAAGAGTTGGTAATAAAGTTTTTAGAAATAAATCTTTTTAAAGGAAAAAAGACAGAAAACCCTTGCGATTTGATTTGAAGTTGGAAAAAAAAATGTGTAGAAATTTCGTTTTGACTTGTCATTTGAAATATTTTTATTTATTTTTTGTATTAGTTGTTTATTTTATTTTGCTTTATTATGTTATTATTTATCTGTATGTACTATATATTAATACTTCTTACCTTGGCTTACCTTTTGAGGATGGCAAACGTTGGTGATGACGGTTCTGAGAGGAGACGCCGCTCGGGGAAGGCGGCTCGGACAGATTCCACTAGCGGTTCCAGTCGGTCTAGGGGCAGCCAACGGTCTACTGGGCAGGAAGCATCTAGTCAGAGTGGTCGGGGGAGTAGGTCACCTGTCGACCCCTTTCCCCCAGTTGAGCAGGCTTTCATAGAGGAGATTGGTGTCGAGGAGGAGGTACCGGGCCTTGGGGATCAAGTGACCGGTCATGGGAGAGCTTCCTCTAGGCACAGGCAGACGGATGTCGACTTGGGAGATCTGCAGGTACCGGATATTCCACCACTCGGGGATCTGGCTTACCACCCCAGTGTATATTCCAAACAGCATCTGCCCCCTCCACGGGTACATACAGCTTTCAAAGAGGCCGTTCATTAGGTCTTTATGACTATGCAGCAGGCTACCCCGTCATATCGCGCCTTCTTGGCGGAGATTGGATTCGACGCCTTCATGGGATTACAAGCTAACCGCCTAAACCGGCATTTGATACTAGCGTTGGTTGAGCGGTGGTTTGGAGAGACCGGGACCTTTCATTTTGTCGGCTTCGAGTTAGGTTCCACTCCCTTGGACTGGGCGATCATCATAGGGCTTTCCTTTGTCGGCCGGCGGATCACCCTGCAGTCAGTCAGTAGGGACGAGGCCTATTTGCTATTGGACTTGCCTCCTCCTGAGCGTTCTGCCTTCCCATTCTCTTGGCTCAGTCAGGATGACCGCACCTTTGCTGTTGAGCCATCGCCTTCCCGGCGGGACATTATGAGACAGCAACTTGTTTTGTACATCATCTTTAGCTACTTCGGCAACAACAACAAGTTGCTCGTGCCATTTCAGTTGGTGAGTATAGTAGCTGATCTTGGAGCTCTGTTTGAGCTGGATTGGGGGTCCTTCTCTTTTGGCTGCTTCCTCTGATCGATGTGGGTCCGAACTTCTTCCCATTTGTAATCACCCCATTTTTGACCGCTCGGTAGTCTACGGTCCGTCCAGACTTGTACTCAAGTCAATATGGACGAATTTCAATCGAAACCAACTTTCCAAGTCTAACACCGTCTATCCATCGCTTCGTGGGCCCACAGGCCAAAATAGAGGCAAAATAACTAAAATGCCCTTAGGGGCATTATCCTGTCCAATTCCAATCCCTCTCTCGAGATAGTTGATTCCTCGAGACGGTAAATCTACTCCAATTAGGCACGTCTTTCCGAAGACGATAAGACCCCTTTCCAATTCCAATCCCTCTCTCGAGACAGTTGGTTCCTCGAGACGGTCCGGCACATTTTTTGAAGAAAATCTCTTCGAAACGGTAAGTCCATTTAAACCTGTCGATGGGACGACACCCAAGTCCCCTAGATGGTAGAACAATCCACCTTTGGCGCCTGCTAGCCCACCAATGTAGAAATGTCCGTTTAGGCATGCCTTTCGAGAAAGTTGATTCTCAGGTGCTAATTCCCTTTAGCAGCTTCCAGAGATCAGGCAGTCTCGAGAATGATCACGAACCGTCAGAGTAGCAGAAATACTCACAAACATCACAACCGTTAGAGTAGCGAAAATACTTACAAACAGGTTGATATAGGGAATTGCCAACAAACCCCTGTGTCATGAGGACCACCGTCAGAGTAGCGGAAACACTCAAAACCCAAGTCAACACTAGTGCCTGCTAGCCCACTTCGGTGAAAAATGACCAAACAGCCCCTTGGGCCTTTTCCAACACGTTTCTCGAGACCACACCTGAGTCTTCAAAACGGTGATTCCAACCTTCTAGGATTGTTTTAAAAGCAATCCGGCATGATTAGGTGCCTTTTAGTCAGCTTCGAGCCAACTCTGAGACTTTCTAGTCAAGATGACATTTTGCCCCTAGGCATTCGAATGCCCTGGGAACCACGCCGACTCTGGGTATCGAACCAGTAACCTCCCGAGAATGCTTCTTATAGTATTCCCAATCTTTCTCTATCTTTCCGGATCATTCCGAGTCAATTTTGGCAAACCCGGTGCAAAATGACCGTTTTGCCCCTGGTAGGCCGATCACCTTTTTCTAGCCACGCCGACTCTGGGTATCAAATCGGTAACCTTCTAAAATTCCTTTTTATAGTATTCTCAACCTTCTTTTACCTTTCCAGATCATTCTGGGTCAGTTCCAGCAAATTCGGTGCAAAATGACCATTTTGCCCCTTATGGGCCGGTCACCTTTTCCGACCACACCGGCTCTAGGTATCAAATCGGCAGCCTTTGTAAACATTCTAAATGATGTTTCCAAAATCTCAAGTCTTTTTGCAGGACAGCCCGGGTCCGTCCCGACAGCTTTCCGATCCAGTTGACCGTTTTGCCCCTAAAGGCCCGGTCAACCCTTCCGACACATCTTATCCTCATTTTTCAAGTCAAATACCTCCGGGACACCATTCTAAGTGTTCCTACTCTTTTTCAGCCTTGTCGGTCATTCCCAGCCTCTTCAAATCATTCCCGGACTTTTCGGAGTCACTTATAGTGAAGCCAGGCTAAAAATTGCATGGTAGTCACTAGTATAGGTGCTCAAATCTAGTCAAAAATACGTTGCTTGCCAACCTAAACACTTTCCTAAATGGTTTAGCCAAGAAATGGCCTAGTGCCACTCCTAGTGGCGCCAAAAGGATTTTTACCCTGGCACCATTGCAACAAGCGCCAGGTCTATCCCATCTCAATAAATACAGAGCCTCTTCCAGCTTTTAAAGGGTCTGCAAACTCAGTTTAAAAATCCAAGATTTCTATATACAGAGCTCGAACACTCCATAAACCCTAGCTTCTCTAGTTTTTCCAAACCCTAGCCACCATACACAAATCCTAGCCTCATATACACTCCTATACACCCCTATACACTAATACACTAGCCTCCAAAGCCTCCTTTGAAGACTTGAAGTGCTGCATATTGAAGCCTTGAAGATTGAAGATAAACTCTTGACGATTGAAGACAAAGATCAAGATGAAGACCGAAGAAAAGCAAGGCTCGCAAAACCAAGCAAAATAAACAAGACATACGGTAGGCTTTCTTTTTTAAGTTTCTGCACTTCCCCCTCTCTCTTCTCTCTCCTAACCCACTTGGATTTTCTCTATTTTAATCTCCCATCTCTTTCCCCTCCCCCCTTTCTTAGAATGCTTGAAACAAGGGGATTCCCGGTCCATGTGTAAGATTGGACTATTGGAGGGTCACCGTGTGGGGGGCTTTCTTTTAGTCTAACCGAAGATCACGTGGGTTCGGCCCCCTTGATTATGTGGTGAAGCCTTAACCTTGTATGTTCACGACCCCAAAATTGCATTGTGCATATCATTATCTTGCATCTTCCAAAAATCGTTTTCAAACTCGTTTTCAAAGCTTGCATTGAACTTGTTTTCAAAATTGCATCAAAATCTCATTTTCAAAACTTGTTTTCAAAATCACAATCCTAGGGTGATTCTAGCCTTTCCATGGCTAGGGTTGCTTTAGGAAAGTGTTACATTCAAAGTGACTTTCATGGTCCATATTTTCAAATCTTGTTGTTTTCAAAACCACTTTCTTAAAGTGGTTCTAGCCTTCTTATGGCTAGAATCGCTTTAGGAAAGTGAGATATTTTTATACTTTCCAAAAAACTCTCTTTTCAAATCTCTTCCTAAAATCTCTTTTTTAACATGTTTTCCTAAAACTCTCCTTTCCAAAGTTGTTTTCAAAAACTTCCTTCAAAAATCTATTTTCCAAAACTTCTCTTTTTCAACTCCTTTCCAAAACACTCTCCCCAAAATCCACTTTCTAAAAACGTTCTCTAAGAATTTTTTCAAAAACTCTCTCCAATAATCTTTTATCAAAAATCTTTCCAAAATCTCTCTTCCCAAAATCTTACTTCTAGAAACTCCCCTCTGTCGCGCCCAGATTTTTTGCACTCGAGGAATACTCACACAAGCGGGAAAAATGTTGTACTCTCTCATTAGAACTCACCCTCCTAGAAAAATGAGTGCAACTAAGTTTGAATTGAAAATAAATTTGATTAAAGAGCTTTTAGAAAAATTTTGAAGTCGCCACCTAACTTAATTAAGCTGAGTTAGGTCACCTAAAAACTAAGCCTAATCCGAAGATTACACTTAGGGTTTTTGGAAAACGATTTTGGAAAACATCCTCAAGAGAGGGCTTTTTAGGAAAATGGGTTGTTTAGCAACCTTTGGAAAACATTTAGCCCTTTTTGAAAAATAACTCCGTTTTTGGTCTTTGAAATCAGTGATCCTAGGTTCGGAGGTTGGTTACGTGTAAGGAAGACGCACTAAGCCATCACCCTACCCCGCCCTTTCGGTACCTACTTGTCAACCTACCCTAGATTCACCTATGAGAGTCTACAATTAACTAAATGGTTCAATCATATTTACTTTGAAAAATAATGTTTGAAAAGAAACTAACATGATGCATGATATGCAAGTGCAATAGAAAAGAAAGTTGATTTGGGAATAGATTTGAAAGGAAATTTGAGAAGAACAATTTGATTTGATTTTAAAAGAGATTTGAAAATATAGAATTGAAATTGGAAAGTTTGAGAAATTAGAAATAGAGATTTGACAATAGATTTTTGAAATTGGAAACTTGAAAATAGATTGGAGATTTGAAAAGATTATGGAATTTGAGATTTAAAGAAAGTTGTGACTGCACCTATGAAGGTTGCCTACGTATCCCTTTGGGGGAATCAGGTCAGTCGTAGTTCGGACAAGAGTCCGATTGAAAAGAGATTGATTTGAAAGAAAGAATTTGAATTCGAAATTGGATCGGAAGATTTGAAAAGATTTTGATTTTGAAAGACTTGGTTTTGGAAACCTAGACTTAGGGACTTCAAAAAGAAGGATTGAATTTGACTTGGAAAGATTTTGAAAAAGAATTGACTTGAACATTAGACTCGAAAGATTTAAGAAAAGATTGGATTTAGGAAAGGTTCGAATTAGGAAAGGTCCGATTTAGGAAAGATCCATTTTAGGAAAGTGTCATTTTAGGAAAGGTTTTGAAAAAGGAAAGTTTTCAATTTAGGAAATGTTTTGAAAAAGGGAAGTTTTCAATTTTGGAAATGTTTGAATTAAGAAAGTTTTGAGTTTAGAAAAGTTTAAGATTTGAAAAGATTTTGAAATTTTAGGAGAGTTTAGAATTTAGAAAATCTGGAAGCTTAGAAAAATTTAACTTAAGAAAGTTTTGAATTTAGAAAACTTTGAATTTGGAAAGATTTGAAATTTAGAAAGTTTAAGATTTAGAAAGTTTTAGAGTTTTAGTTTTAGAAAATCTTAAGATTAGGAAAAGTTTGAATTTAAGAAAGATTGGAAAAACTAGATTTGGAAAGCTAGGATTTGGGAAAGGGGTAGAATTAGGAAATGGTTGAATTAGGAAAGATATGGAAGTTGGGTTTAGAGAAAGATTTTATGTTCAAATTTTGGAAGCTTAAGATTTAGGAAAGTGGAAGATTAGGAAGGAGTTGAATTTAGGAAAGGTTTAAACTAGGAAGGGTTAAGATTCCTATTTCCTAAAACAAGGGATTGGATTTTGTTTCTAAAAGAGACGTTTTGATTTTTGTTTCCAAAAACGGAGGATTAGATCTAGTTTCCTAAATGGGAAGATTTGAGTTGGCATGAATTTGGAAAGAGGAATTTTAGAAACCCTAGATTTTGGAGACTATAGTTTTGACGTAGAAAATAGGTTTAGGAAATATAGTTTTGACGTAGAAAAATAGGTTTTGGAAACCTGGGTTCTAGGGCAAGTTTGAAAATCATGTTTTTGGAAAGAAAATTAGGGTTTCCTAATTGTGGGTTCTAGAGCTTGACTTGGACTTCTAAGGAAAGAGTTTTTGGAAAATGCGCTTTTGGAAACGAAGATTTTGGAAGGAAATCCTAAAGAGGAGTTTCTAGAGGGAAGAGTTTTTGGAAAGTAAATTTAAAGAGAGTTTTTGGAAAGTGAATTTAAAGAGGAGTTTTTTGGGAAGCGTGTTTTTAGAAACGAAGATTTTCAAAGAAAAATCCTCGAGGGGAATTTCTAGAAAGAAGATTTTGGGAAGAGAGTTTTTTAGAAAGATTCTTGGAAGGAGATTGCTGGAGAAACTTTTTAGGAAAGTGAATTTAGGGAGTGTTTTTAAAAAGTGGACTTTGAAGAGAGCGTTTTTTGGAAAGAGTTGAAAAGGGGAGTTTTGAAAAATAGATTTTTGGAGGGAGTTTTTGAAAACAACTTTGGAAAGAAGAATTTTAGGAAACACGTTGAAAAAGAAGGTTTTCGGAAAGGAGATTGTTGAAAAGAGAGTTTTTAGAAGGTATAAAAATGTCTCACTTTCCTAAAGCAATTCTAACCACAAGAAGGCTAGAACCACTTTAGGAAAGTGGTTTTGAAAACAGCAAGAGTTGAAAATATGGACCATGAAAGTCACTTTAAATGTAACACTGTTCTAAAGCAATCCTAGCCATGGAAAAGCTAGAATCACCCTAGGATTGTGATATTGAAAACAAGTTTTTGAAAAGGGAATTTTGATGCAATTTTGAAAACGAGTTTGAAAACGATTTTTGGAAGATGCAAGACCATGATATACACAATGCAATTTTGGGGTCGTGAACATACAAGGCTAAGGCTTCACCACATAATCAAGGGGGCCGGACCCACGTGGTCTCTGGTTAGCCTAAAGGAAAGCCCCCGACACAGTGACTCTCCAATAGTCTAATCCT
This sequence comes from Euryodendron excelsum, assembly GCA_033060915.1. NCBI lineage: Eukaryota > Viridiplantae > Streptophyta > Magnoliopsida > Ericales > Pentaphylacaceae > Euryodendron > Euryodendron excelsum. The sequence goes on from CM065386.1 coordinate 33,080,600, forward strand.
ACACATGGACCGGGAGTCCCCTTGTTTCAAGCATGCAAAGAAAGGGGGGAAAGAGATGGGGGATTAAAATATAGAAAACTCAAGTGGGTTAGGAGAGAGAAGAGAGAGGGGGGGAGTGCGGAAATTTAAATAGAAAGCCTACCGTATGTCTTGTTTATTTTGCGCGCCTTGCTTATCTTCAGTCTTTGTCTTGATCTTCGTCTTCAGTCTGCAAGAGTTGCCTTCAATCTTCAAACTTCAGATTCTAGCTCTTCAAGTCTTCGAAGGAGGGTTGAAGGCTAGTGTATGAGTGTATGGGGGTGTGTATGAGTGTATAAGAGGCTAGGGTTTAGTGTATGGTGGCTAGGGTTTGGAAAACCTAAGGAGCTAGGGTTTAGGGCATGTTCGAGCTCTATATATCGAAAGATATGATTTTTAGACTGAGTTTGCGGACCCCCTTCACGCTGAAAGAGGCTCTGTATTTATAGATGTTGGAATACACTGGCGCCTGTTGCAGTGGCGCCAGGCCAAACTTTACACTGGCGCCACTCCAGGCCATTTTTTGCCTTGGCGCCACTACTAGTGGCGCTAGCCATATAGGAAATGTTTAAGGTCGGCAAACAACGTATCTTTGACTAGATTTGGGCGCCTGTACTAGTGACTACCATGTAATTTTTAGCCTAGCTTCACTAGGAGTGACTCCGGAAAGTCCGGGAATGATTTGAAGAGGCCGGAAATGACCCAGAAGGTCGAAAAAGAGCAGGAACACTTAGAATAGTGTCCTAGAGTATTTGACTTGAAAAATGAAAATAAGATGTGTCGCAAGGGTTGACCAGGCCTTTAGGGGCAAAACGGTCAATCAGATCGGGAAGTTGCCAGGACAGACTCGGACTGTCCCGGAAAAGAACCTGGGATTTGGAAACATTATTTGAAATGTTCCCAAAGGTTTCCAGTTTGATACCCAAAGCCGGTGTGGTCGGAAAAGGTGACCGGCCCACCAAGGGCAAAACGATCATTTTGTACCGGGTTGGCCGGAACTGACTCGAAATGATCCGGAAAGATAAAGGGAGGTTGAGAATGCTATAAAAAGCATTCTTGAGAGGTTACCGGTTTGATACCCAGAGCCGGTGTGGTCGAAAAAGGAGACTGGCCCACCAGGGGCAAAACGGTCATTTTGCATCGGGTTTACCGGAATTGACTCAGAATGATTCGGAAAGGTAGGGGAAGGTTGAGAATATTATAAGAAATAATCTCAGAAGGTTACCGGTTTGATATCCAGAGCCGGTGTGGTTCCCGAGGCGTTCGGATGCCTAGGGGCAAACTGGTCATCTTGACCGAAAAGTCTCGAAAAAGGCCTAAAGGGCAGTTTGGTCATTTTTCACCAAATTGGGCTAGCACACACTGGTGTTGACCTAGGTTTTGAGTGTTTCGGCCACTCTAACAGCGGTCGTCGTGATACAGGGATTTGTTGGCAATTCCCTATATCGACCTGTTCGTGAGTATTTCCGCTACTCTAACGATTGTGATAGTTTGTGAGTATTTCTGTTACTCTGAAGGTTGTGATGGTTTGTGAGTATTTCTACTACTCGAGCCATCTTGAGAAATAAACTGTCTCGAGAGATTGATTGGAAAGGGGACTTATCGTCTCTGAAAAGACGTGCCTGATTGGAACCGTCTCGAGGAATAAACTATCTCGAGAGAGGGATTGGAAAGGGGTCTTACCGTCTTCAAAAAGACGTACCTGATTGGAACCGTCTCGAGGAATAAATTGTCTCGAGAGAGGGATTGGAAAGGAGTCTTACCGTTGTCGCGCCCAGATTTTTCGCACTCGAGGAATACTCACACAAGCGGGAAAAATGCTGTACTCTCTCGTTAGAACTCACCCTCCTAAAAGAATGAGTGCGACTAGGTTTGAATTGAAAAATTGGTTTGAATAAAGGGCTTTTGAAAAAGATTCGGAGTCGCCACCTAACTTGATTAAGGTGAGTTAGGTCACCTAAAAACTAAGCATAGTCCGAAAACTACACTTAGGGTTTTTGAAAAACGATTTGAAAATATCTCCTCAAGAAAGGGTTTTTAAAGAAAACAGGTTGTTTGGCAACCTTTGGAAAACATTTAGCCCTTTTTGAAAAATAACTCCTTTTGGTCTTTGAAATCAGTGATCCTAAGTTCGGAGATTGGTTACGTGTAGGGAAGACGCACTAAGCCATCACCCTACCCCGCCCTTTCGTTACCTACATGTCATTCTACCCTAGATTCACCTATGAGAGTCTTTAACTAACTAATGTTCAACCCTATTCACTTTAGAAAAACAATGTTTGAAAACTAATTTAGCATGATGCATGATATGCAAGCAATAGAAAAGAATTGAAAAATAGATTTAAAAAGAGATTGCTTTGATTTGAAAATAGACTTGAAAAGATGGAATTGAAATTGGAAAGTTTGAAAATTGAGAGTAGAAATTTGAAAATAGAAATTTGAAATTGGAATTTTAGATTTGAAAAGATTTTGAAAACCGCACCCATGAGGGTGGAATTGAAAGTTTGAAAAGTATTGTGACCGCACCTATGAAGGTTGCCTACGTATCCCTTTGGAGAAATCAGGTCAGTCGTAGTTCGGACCGGAGTCCGATTGAAAATAGAAGAGTGGATTGAAGAAGGAACTTGAATTGGACATTGAATTTGATTTGAAATTAGAAAAGGAGATTTGAAATTGGAATTGAGAGGATTAGACTTGCTTTAGAAAGATTGATTTTGGAAAGACTTGGTTTTAGGAAACCTAGACTTAGGAAAGAGAAGGGACTTAGGAAAGATTTAACTTGACTTGAAAGGTTTAGGAAATTAGGAAAGATTGGATTTAGGAAATGTTCAAATTAGGAAAGTTCTAAATTAGGAAAGTTTTATTTTTGGAAAGTTTTGAAATTAGGAAAGTTTTCAAATTAGGAGAGTTTTGAATTTAGAAATGTTTGAAAAAGGGAAGTTTTGATTTTGGAAAGTTTTGAAAACAAGGAAGTTTTGAAAATAAGAAAGTTTTGTTTTGGGAAAGGTTTGAAAAAGAAAAGTTTTCAATTTAGGAAATGTTTGAATTAAGCAAGTCTCGAGTTGAAAAAAAGTCTTAGATTTCGAAAGATTTGAAGTTTAAGAAAGTTTAGAATTTAGAAAGTTTTTAGGTTTAGAAAGATTTAACTTAAGAAGGTTTCAAATTTAGAAAGTTTTGAATTTGGAAAGATTTGATATTTAGAAAGTTTAAGATTTAGAAAGTTTTAGAGTTTTAGAAAATCTTAAGATTAGGAAAGGTTTGAGTTTAGGAAAGATTTGAAAGCTTGGATTTGAAAAAGATTTTGGAAAGGGGTACAATTAGGAAAGGGTTGAATTAGGAAAGATTGGAAAGTTGAGTTTTAAAACTTAGGAAAGATTTTTATGTTCAAGTTTAGGAAACTTAAGATTTAGGAAAACGGAAGTTTAGGAAGGATTTGAATTAAGAAAAAGTTGGATTTTGAAATTTGAGGAAAGATTTAAAATTTAGCTTTAGGAAACTTATGGTTTAGGAAGGAATTGAATTAGGAAAGGTTTGGATTAAGAAGAGATTGGATTTGGTTTCTAAAAGAGAAAGGTTGGATTTTGTTTCCAAAAACAGAGGACGGGATCTAGTTCCCTAAACGGGGAGATTTGATTCGGTTTCCTAAAGGGAAGATAGGATTTGGTAAGGATTTGGAAAGGAGATTCTAAAAACCCTAGGTTTGGAAAATTATAGTTTTGACGTAGAAAAGAGGTTTTGAAAACATGTATAGTTTTGATGTAGAAAACGAGAGGTTTTGGAAACCTAGGTTTGGGGCAAAGTTTGAAAATCATGTTTTTGGAAAGAAAATTAGGGTTTCCTAATTGCGAGTTCTACGGCTTTACTTGGGCTTCTAAGGAAAGAGTTTTTGGAAAGTGCATTTTTGGAAACGAAGGTTTTCTAGAAGGGAATCCTAGGGAGGAGTTTTTGGAAACTGAATTTAGAGAGGGAGTTTTTGGAAAAAGATTTTAGGAAAAAGGGAGTTTCGGAAAGTGTATTTTTAGAAACGTGATTTTTGGAAAGAAGATCCTAGAGGAGAGTTTCTAGAAGAAAAATTTTGGGAAGAGAGTTTTTAGAAAGATTTTTGGAGAGAGTTTTTAGGAAGGTGAATCTAGGGAGTGTTTTTAAAGGGTGAATTTTGAGGAAAAGATTTTGGAGAGAGAATTTTGAAAAAATAGATTTTGGAAGGGAGTTTTTGAAAACAATTTTGGAGAGGAGAGTTTTAGGAAAGTATGTTGAAAAAGAGATTTTTAGGAAGAGATTTTTAAAGAGAGTTTTTAGAAGGTGTAAAAACATCTCACTTTCCTAAAGCAATTCTAACCATAAGAAGGCTAGAACCACTTTAGAAAAGCGGTTTTGAAAACAACGAGATTTGAAAATATAGACCAAAAGGTCACTTTTAATGTAACACTTTCCTAAAGCAACCCTAGCCATGGAAAGGCTAGAATCACCCTAGGATTGTAATTTTGAAAACATGTTTTGGAAAAAGAGCTTTTGATGCAATTTTGAAAACAAGTTTGAAAACGATTTTTGAAAACAACTTTTTGAAAACGAATTTTGGAAGATGCAAGACTATGATATGCACAATGCAATTTGGGGTCGTGAACATACAAGGTTAAGGCTTCACCACATAATCAAGGGGGCCGGACCCACGTGGTCTTTGGTTAGACTAGAAGAAAGCCCCCGACACAGTGACTCTCCAATAGTCCAATCCTACACATAGACCGGGAATCCCCTTATTTCAAGCATGCAAAGAAAGGGGGGGAAAGAGATGGGGGATTAAAATAGAGAAAACCCAAGTGGGTTGGAGAGAGAAGAGAGAGGGGGGAAGTGCGGAAACTTAAATAGGGAGCCTACCTTGTATCTAGTTTATTTTGCGCGTCGTGCGGTCTTCGGTCTTCGGTCTTCAATCTTTGTCTTGATCTTCACCTTCAGTCTTTAGGAGTTGTTTTCAAGCTTTGGATGGCAGCTCTTCAAGTCTTCAAGGGATGGTTGAAGGCTAGTGTATGAGTGTATGGGGGTGTGTATGAGTGTATAGGAGGCTAGGGTTTGTGTATAGTGGCTAGGGTTTGGGAAAACCTAGGGAGGCTAGGGTTTTGGAGGTGCTCGAGCTCTGTATATCGAAATATAGGATTTTTAGGTTAAGTTTGCATACCCCTTTCATGTTGAATGAGGCTCTGTATTTATAGAGGTTGGACAAAATTGGCGCCTGTTGTAGTGGCGCCAGGCCAAATTATACAGTGGCGCCACTAAGAGTGGCGCCAGGCCATTTTTTGGCTTGGCGCCACTACTAGTGGCGCCAGCCAATTAGGAAAGATTCATGGTCTGCAAGCAACGTATCTTTGACTAGATTTGGGCGCCTGTACTAGTGACTACCATGTAATTTTTAGCCTGGCTTCACTAGGAGTGACTCCGAAAAGTCCGGGAATGATTTGGAGGAGTTGGAAATGACCCGGAAGGCTGGAAAGGAGCAAGAACACTTAAAATAGTGTCCTGGTGGTATTTGACTTGACAAATGAAGATTGGATGTGTCGGAAAGGTCGACCGAGCCTTTAGGGGCAAAACGGTCAATCAGACTAAGAAACTGCCGGGGCGAACTCGGATTGTCCCGGAAAAAGATTTGGGATCTGGAAACATTATTTAGAATGTTCCCAGAGGTTTCCGGTTTGATTCCTAGAGCCGGCGTGGTCGGAAAAGGAGACCGGCCCACTAGGGGCAAAACGGTCATTTTGTACTGGGTTTGCCGGAACTGACTCGGAATGGTCCGGAAAGGTAAAGGAAGGTTGAGAATACTATAAAAAGTATTCTCAGGACATTACCGATTTGATACTCAAAGCCGGTATGGTCGAAGAAGGAGACTGGCCCTCCAGGGGCAAAACGGTCATTTTGTACCGGGTTGGCCGGAACTGACTCGGAATGGTCCGGAAAGGTAAAGGAAGGTTGAGAATACTATAAAAAGTATTCTCGGGACATTACCGGTTTGATACTCAAAGCCGGTATGGTCGAAAAAGGAGACCGGCCCTCCAGGGGCAAAACGGTCATTTTGTACCGGGTTGGCCGGAACTGACTCGAAATGATTCGGAAAGGTAAAGGAAGGTTGAGAATACTATAAAAAGTATTCTCAGGAGGTTACCGGTTTGATACCCAGAGCCGGTGTGGTTCCCGGGGCGTTCGGATGCCTAGGGGCAAAATGGTCATCTTGACCGGAAAGTCTCGAAAAAGGTCCTAAAGGCAGTCTGGTCATTTTTCACCGAAGTGAGCTAACAGACACTGGTGTTGACCTGGGTTTTGAGTGTTTCCTCCACTCTCAAGGTGTGAGTACTTCCGCTACTCGAACGAGGTTGATGATTTGTGAGTATTTTCGCTACTCGGACGGGGTTGTGAGTATTTCCGCTACTCTAACGGTTTTGTGAGTATTTCCGCTACTCTAACGGGTCTGTGAGTATTTCCGCTACTCTAACAGTTCTGTAAGTATTTTCGCTACTCTAACGGTTTTGTGAGTATTTTCACTACTCTAACGGTTTTGTGAGTAGTTTTGCTACTCGGACCATCTCGAGGAATAAACTGTCTCGAGAGAGGGATTGGAAAGGGGTCTTACCATCTCCGAAGAGACGTGCCTGGATTGGAGCCGTCTCGAGGAATAAACTATCTCGAGAGTGGGATTGGAAAGGGGTCTTACTGTCTCCGAAGAGACGTGCCTAGATTGAAGCCGTCTCGAGGAATAAACTGTCTCGAGAGTGGGATTGGAAAGGGGTCTTACCATCTCCGAAGAGACGTGCCTAGATTGGAACCATCTCGAGGAATAAACTGTCTCGAGAGAGGGATTGGAAAGGGGTCTTACCGTCTTCAAAGAGACGTGCTTGGATTGTGAGTGTTTCCTCCACTCTAACGGTTTTGTGAGTATTTTCGCAATTCTAACGGTTTTGTGAGTAGTTTTGCTACTCGAACCGTCTCGAGAAATAAACTGTCGAGAGAGAGGGATTGGAATTGGAATAAGAAAGGACAATGCCCCTAAGGGAATTTTGGTCATTTTGCCTCTATTTGGGCCTAACAGGCCCGCGACGCGATGGAAAGACGAAATTTGGACCTAGAGGATTGGTTTCGATTGGAATATGTCCACAATGACTCGAAAACAAGTCTGGACGGAGTGTAGACTGCCGAGCGGTCAAAAATGGAGTGCTTACAACCGTCTTCCAAAAGACGTGCCTGATTGGAACCGTCTCAAGGAATAAACTATCCCGAGAGAGGGATTGGAAAGGGGTCTTGCCGTCTTCGAAAAGACGTGCCTGATTGGAATCGTCTCGAGGAATCAACTGTCTCGAGAGAGAGCTTGGAATTAGAAAGGAAAGAACAATGCCCCCTAAGGGCATTTTGGTCATTTTGCCTTTATTTGGGCCTGGTGGGCCTGCGAAGCGATGGACAGACAAGATTTGGACTTAGAAAATCAGTTTTGACTGGAATACGCCCACAATGACTTGAAAACAAGTCTGGACGGAGTGTAGACTACCGAGCGGTCAAAAATGGGGTGCTTACAGCTGCCCCTCTTTTTCTGTCTTTGTTTGTCAAGGACAGAAAATGATAAGATTAAGAGTCCCATGTTGACCGCGAGGCAGTCGGAGGGACGAACATTGAAAATCTTTCGACAACGGGGGGTTGAAAACGGATAACGGGCCAAAAAGGCCCTCGAAAATGAGTTTTGGCGGGAAAAAGGGCAAAGCTGCCCAAAATTTGAAACTGGCACCACTAGCAGTGGCACCTTTGGCAAAAAAGGCCTAGCACCTCTGCTAGTGGCGCCTTTGGCAAAAAAGGCCTGGCGCCTCTGCTAGTGGCGCTAGGCTTAAAGTTAAAACCAGAAAACTTTTGGTTCGAACAGCCACGGCATTTTGGAGAGATTTTGTAAATTCGAGAGACTTTGTGTGAGAATTGACTTGAACCTTGAAGGGGCACTTCTCGGAGACCAAGGGTGATTGCCGGAAGGAGACCGCATCGCTGGAAAAGTCGCCGGAAGAGAAGATTTCGCCGGAGAACTTCCAAAAAGTGAGTTTTCAAATTTTGTTGATTTTAATGTGTAGAACTTCGTTTGAATCATGTGAATAGTGGAAATTGATGTTTTGACATGCTCTGAACACTTTGGTGATGTTGTTTTTGCATTTTGATGGTTGTTTGATTGAATTTGAATGATTTTTCATGATTATGCGAAGAGGGTTTTCTGCAAGAATAGGGAATTTGTTCCTACAGGCATGGGCATTGGGTTTTCTGGCTATGTTTTTGTGCAAAGTACCTTAGAAAATGTGTTTAACAACCGTATGAAGTTTCGTGATTTTTTGAAAACTCGGTGAATTTTTGATTTTTTGAAAAATAGAAAAATACTTAGAAAATTTAGAAAAATAAGAAAAACCCAAGAACTTGATGGGATTTTTTGGAGTTTAAAATTTTGAAAAAGGGTAGGAATATTTTTGGAAAATATTTGAAATGATCTTGAAGAATTTTAAAGCATTTTTGAAAACCATGGATTTATTGGAAAAATAAAACATATGTGTTGGAAATTGTGAAAAATTGAAAAATATGCACGAGTGCTGATATTATGTGATTGTAACGTTATGAAGTGCACAATTTGCTTTTTGTGTTGATGTCATGGGTGTTGTAGGGGCCATTTTCAAATGGGACTCTGCCGAAATTTTCGAAATTAAGGGAAGAGTTAGAAACAGTTTTTTAGAAATAAAATCTTTTTGAAGGAAAAAGACAGAAAACCCTTGAGATTTGATTTGAAGTCGGAAAACCAAAATATATAGAAATTTTGTTTTTGATTTGATATTTGAAATCCTTTGTTCATTTTATTACTTTTTGTGTTAGTTGTTTATTTTATTTTACTGTTATTTGAATTGCATGTATGGTATGTTAACATCTCTTACCTTGGCTTACCTTTTCAGGATGGTAGACACAGGTGATGACGGCTCTAAGAGGAGACGCCGCTCGGGGAAGGCGGCTCGGACAGATTCTATTGGCGGCTCTAGTCGATCTAGAGGTAGCCGACGATCTACCAGACGATCCTCCTCCAATCAGAGTGGGCAGGGGAGTAGGCTACCTATCGATCCTTTTTCCCCGGTTGAGCAGGCTTTCGCAGAGGAGATTGGTGCTGAGGAGGAGTTACCAGGCCCTGGGGATCAAGTGACCGGTTATGGGAGAGCTTCCTCCAGGCATAGGCAGCCGGATGCCGACTTGGGAGATCTGCAGATACCAGACGTCCCGCCACTCGGGGATCTTGCCTATCAACCCAGCGTGTATTCTAGACAGCATTTACCTCCTTCGCGGGTACATACAGCGTTCAGAGGGGCTGTTCATCCAGTTTTTGTGACCATGCAGCGAGCTGCTCCATCATATCGTGCCTTCTTGGCAGAGATCGGATTTGGCGCCTTCATGGGATTACAAACTAACCGCCTGAACCGGCATTTAGTACTGGCGTTGGTTAAGTGGTGGTTCGGGGAGACCGGGACCTTTCATTTTGTCGACTTCGAGTTAGGTCCTACTCCTTTGGATTGGGCGATTATTACAGGGCTCTCCTTTGTCGACCGGCGGATCACCTTGCATCCAGTCAGTAGGGACGAGGCCTGTTTGCTGTTGGACTTGCCTCCTCCTGAGCGTTCTGCCTTTCCAGTCTCTTGGATCAGTCAAGATGACCGTACTTTTGCCACTGAGCCATCGCCTGCCAAGCGGGACATCATGAGACGGCGACTTGTGTTGTATATCATCTTTAGTTGCTTCTGCAACAATAACAAGTCACTCGTGCCGTGTTGTTTGGTGAGTATAGTAGCCGATCTTGGAGCTTTATCTGAGCTGGACTGGGGGTCCTTCTCTTTTGGCTACTTCCTTTGGTCGATACGGGTTCGGACTTCTTCCTGTTGGGGTAGCATAACTAGTTTCTGGCCGTTCCTCGTCTGGTGGAGTTACTAGTACCTTCCTGTTCGTCGCCCTGCAGTTGTTGAGGATGATCTCTATCCTCGCGCTTTGAGGTGGGCTCGTGACCGGGTAGCCCAGCGATCGAAGATTACTGATTTTGTGACGCTCCGGGCTAACCTGGAGTTGATTAAGGCGAGGAACGTGACTTGGCGGCCCTTCATTGGATCAGTCCATTATGAGACAGTCCAGTACTTAGTCCCGCTGTCCCCGTCAAGAGCTGTTTTTATTAGTGATGACATTTGGGAGTCCTATCTTGGAGAGCAACACTGGCGGCAGTTTCAGGAGGAGTTCCGATTAGCAGGAGCTCCGCCAGAGTATATGTTTGGAGCCTTGGTAGCGGGAGTGCCTATCCCCTATCAGGAGCATCAGCTAGGTGCCAAGTTCTTGCTTCCTCCGGATACGGATTATGCCGCGCACTTTGGGGCTCATTCAGTCGATGCCTTCACCCGATTTGAGGTAGTAGTCGGCGGGTACGCTGTTGGCCAGGAGGTGGTTGGCTTGTGGTGTCGTGCTAGAGGATATGTGCCCCAGGCCGAGTTTACTGCCATGAAAGACCAGAGAGATCAGTACCAGATGGAGCGGGATCAGTACCAGGCCGAGGTAGCTTCCTTGACGGCTAGGTTATCTCAGATGGGTGGTGGGGGGGTATGTTATTCTTTTTCTGCTTCTTCTTGTTCTGCTGTTGCTTAGTTCCTTTTGTACGTAGCTGATTTCAGTTCTATCTTCCCTGCAGGATGGTGGTGCTTCGAGTAGTTATCCCCCTCCTCTGATGCCTGGTTTCGGGGATTTTGATCCAGATGATATCGACTTCGACCTGTGATAGATGCCCCTTGTAGAAACTCTTATCCTCTTTTGCCCCTTGTCCCTGAGTTATATTTATGTTAGACGGTTTTATTTTGATATTTTGTACAAAAATGAATATTTATGGTACTCAGCCGCATGGATAGACAAATACATTTGTGATCTTTACAGCTGGGCATATGATCAGATGCATGTGATGTATGATGATGTTAGATATCGGTTACATGAGCTGATGTTGATGACTTCTATTTCTACAGGGAGTTGTATAACATGTGTGTAAAGCTTATGCTAATTTTTTTTTTTACACATATGCACAGGTTAGAAATATGTTAATAGAATGACACAAGGTGCTGTTAGAGTTATAGCCTTGGGAATGGTAACTCCCTCCTCTTCAGGGATTTAGCCTCTCTTCTGGCTCAACCTTACCTTGATTAGATGATAGCATTTCGCACCTTTCTCAACCTCTTGATCGCCTCCGACTCTCTGTCTTAGGGTTAGTGTGTAGGGTTATTGGGCTGAGACTCTCAACTCTCGGAGTTTTAGCAACAACTTGCCTGACCTTTAGCAGAGCGATAAGTGGCCAATCATTTCAATCCGAGGAGCCTTTGCTTGGGACCGTAATGTAGGCTAGGTTATGGGATCTTCGAAACGATGGGATATGTAGGCTCAAATTCGATGTTGTTTTCAGTAAGGTTTATATCCATACCGTCTTTGACTACTTTCAGTAGGCTAAACATCCTTCTTTAGCTTTGGCAGCGTACCTAGCTCATTTAGATCAAGTAATCTGCTTTCAATCAGAGGGGACTTTAATAAGGTTGTAATGTAGGCCATGGTTTTGGGGTTTTGTAAGGAAGGATAAAGGCTCGAACCTATTGTTTCTTACTGGGGTTTCTTTATAACCTAGGATCACCTTTAAATTTCTTTCTCGCTTTTTACATGACTTCTCAAGGCGAAAATGACCCTTTCCTTTCAATCCCGTCATATGCTTTTTGGGATAGCATGTCTCCCTTCTCATTTGATCTTATTATTATGTCCCGGAAGATGACTCAATTATGGCTCTTCAGGCCTTTCTTTAGATAGATTTTTTTTTTTTTTTTGGTGGCCTCTTGCCCCTTGGCAACTTTTTTCCTTTGCTTTGTCCTTTCTTTTCTTTTATGGAACGACTAGTTCTTCGACCCCTTTTCTGTAGACCTTTTCCTCGGCGGTTCAATATACCCAATGTAGGCGGTGATCTCTAAGTTGGGGCTTTCTCGAAAAAAAAGATAAGTGGCTCAAATAGGTTCGGCAAAGGATTGCTTTTGACTGTATGGGAGATGAAATGAGGGCCTCTCTTCACTTTGAATTAGATTTCTTGATCTATAGAGCTTTCAACACTATCCTAGCATGATAGAGGTGGACACCACTCATAGAGTTCTCAACTATGGTCGGCCCCAGTGTGGGGAGGACAATCTTGGATCGGGGTTGACAAAGAAAATTTTTGCTTTTTGCGAGGCACTAGGGGTTAAACAAAGGGAATATGCGTACATTTGTTTATTTATTTAGTCTTTTATTCTTTTACTTATATGTGGGGAATTGAGAGATAGCTCCTCTTCATTTTGCTAAACTGGCCACACATCGCTTAGCTTCAAAGTCTTGCAAGTGCTGCCTTTGGGTAGTATCCTCACTCATTCTTATTCTCTCTCTCTCTTTGGAAAGCTGATCATTTGGTGAGTGGTTAACTCCTGCTATCATCCCTTCAAGTTAGATCATTCCATAAGATACACCTTGCCCCTTGCGGAGGAAGTAGCTACCATTCCCAAGATAGCAGCAGTGAACAAAAGATTATCATTTGACTATTATTATCATTTTCATAGAAAGGAATGGAGTTCTTAAGCAAGAATGAAATGTAAACATCAATTTAAAGATAGAAAATAAAAGGGATAGGAAGAAAGTGGGTGTAAGCGCCCCTCTCTTGTGTGCTTTTAAAGGGAACCCATTTTAGTACAGCTTTGGGACAATTCCCACATCTTCGACGCTCCATTCATGACTCGGATCCTCAACCAAGGTGAGACAAGCCAAGGCTTCTCCAAGAGATCCAAAGATGTTGACGTTGTTGATGCGGTTGTCAGCTTCCCTCTTTTCCTTTGCAGTGGGTACTTCTGTGAACAGGGTGACTAGTTCACCTCCTTCCAACTCGAAGGGTTCTGTCCGTGCTCTTGGCTCCTCTATACCCCAGCTCATTTCTTCATAGTTGTACTCATTTTTGGGCTAAGAGTCCTCTAGTAAATGATGTTGGATATTTTGGATGCAGAAACTCAACACCCCATCCATCAACAACCATGTTTTCAGTAGTCTCATCTCCCAGGAACATTGGCTCCTCAATGGGCCAGTCAGAAGCATCAGGCACCTCATCAGGGTTATGGAGATAAATTGGGCATAATAGGAGATCCTCCTCCCAGTCATCTTCTTCCTCGGTCTCCCAATCGTCCTCATAATCCTCGGCCTCGGGCTCATCAAACTCTCCCTCGCCCTCCATTTCTACTAGTATCATATTGATGGTGTGATCTGGCAAAGGATTGGTGGTCACGTTGGGAGTAGGAGCCAGTTTTACCAGCTGCAGATCAATGGTCTTGTTATCGATCAGGTCTTGGATCTTGTGCTTGAGAGCAAAGCAGCTTTCGGTGTCATGCCCCTGGCCACCCGAATGGTTCTCACATGTAAGGGCAGCATTAAAGGTTGGGGGTAGAGGGCTTGGCAACGGGCGAGCAGGGACGGGTTTCAAGATGTTGTTCTTCAGAAGGCTATGGTAAGCCTCGGTTTGGGTGCAGGCTAAGGCGTCGAAGGTACGGATGCGTCGAGCAAGTCTATTAAAGTTGGGTCGTGCCCCAGCAGGGCCATAGTTAGGGGTTGGAGCAGGCATGGTCGAGGTGGGCAAGGGCAAGACTGGGGGTGATTGTAGCGGGGGTCGATATTGGGGTGGTTGGCTAAGTAGAATAGCGGATACTTTACTTTCCTTCCTGATCGTGCCCCTTATAGTAGCCACCTTTTTGGCCATGTTGGTGGTATTTTCTCCAGTCTTGGCATAGGGATCTGTAATTCTTCCTGTCTTGAGGCTGTTTTCTATCATCTCTCCCTGCATGATGAGCTCGGAGAAGCTTTTTCCCACGCTTGTGTAGAGCTTCTCGTAAAATATACCTTGGAAAGTATGCACAAACAGTTGTACATACTCCTTCTCCTCCAACAGGGGATTAACTTGTGCAGCAGCCTCCCTCCATCTTAGGGCGTATGCTTTAAAGCTCTCCTTCTCACCCTTGCTCATTGTCATCAAAGACCATCGATCAGAAGTGAGGTCGATGTTGTGACGGTGTTGGGCTTTGAACGCATTGACTAGCTCCATCCAGGTTGTGATCTTCCTTAAGTCCAGACGAGCGAACCATTGCAGAGCCGACCCTGTGAGGCTGTGTTGGAATAATTGCATGAGGAGCTTCGGGTCGTTACCATGTCCACTTAGTGCTCCAGCGTATAGGCGAAGGTGAGCAACGGGGTTCCCGGTACCATCATACTTATGGAAGTCAGGCATTTTAAACTTAGCAGGTCTCGGATGGTCAGGGAAAAAACAGAGTTCATCATAGGAAGTGAATCCGTAAGCATCGTGGCCATGGAGACTTCGCAATAAATCCACCAACCCTTGGATTTTCAGACTAAGAGGGTCTAGAGGGGCCTTCTTTATGATGGGCGAAAGCAATATGGTCTCTTCTTCTTCAGCATTGACCCCTTTGGCGTCTTCCTTAGTCCTCCCAGCACTGTCGGATTGAAGCATGATCCTTGGATTAGCAAGTTTAGGGTCCTTGGATGAAGTCATAGATGATGACGGGACCGCAGTAGCATCCTTCATGACCATAGCTTGAATGAGTTTGAGCATCTCATCCATCTTAGTCCTCATTTTGTTGACTTCCTCTCTAGAGACTTGAGAGGATTCTTCAAGGTTAGCAGCCATCAGTGATGCTCTCTGCCGGGTAATAATAGGAATCCTAGGTGGATGTTGCCCTTTCTTGAAAGCAATGTTAACTCAGTGCAAGGTGACTTCTTGTATCTAGAAATAAAAAGGAAGAAAGAAAAAGACAAAACACAAGTCACAAGTCAGTTTTTGATTTTTAGAGAGCTCTATGCAATGCATGTCCTAGGGTGCCCCTCTTTAAGAGGGAAACTACTTGTGATATATTAGCCCACTTTTGGAGATAAGGGATTTGCCCCTGTATGCAGACACCTTACCATCAGGTTGGAATCTTCAGCCATCCCTACATTCATTCATAAAAGTAAAGAAATACATTGAGTTTTGGGTTTAAGATACAAAAGAATTGAAATACATTTTAATAGGGAAAGGGGGAACATTTTCCTTTGGATTTCCACCTATCTACTTTTACAAAGGGCAAACCTAAACTACTCTTGAGTCTTCGGATTCGCCTTCCTTGGATTTGATATCGAGGAGGTCGCTGAGAGACCTTGTTGATTGATTGCCCCTTGTCTTCTTGGCAACCCTATCTCCGTGAGCATAGAGGGAATGGGGCCCCTCTTATGGAATGAATTGAGATGTATGCAATAAGTCCTTAGGGTTATATGGGAACCCTTAGGGTTTGGGTAGGTTTAATGTAAGGGAGAGTGACCTTGATATCACTCTCAATGGGTTGATCATATGCATGAGAATGCAGTGACTTGAGTTACTTGGAACTCTTGTCTTGACATGGAATGAATGCATAGAGTATAAGGAGAAAAGATACAGTTGAAATAAACATGCATGCATGAACAGTTAAACAGGCATTATAACAGTATAAATACAAACATTATAACAACAGGAATAGGCAAGTATAAATGAAAATAAGAGCAGTCGCCCTTTCCTCCGTGATTTTGAAAACGGTGCTTGTGTCTTAAATCAGGCAGAGGTTCGGCTATGCATGGTGTCTATATGAGTATGAGGTTGAGGGTTGACTAATGCATCCTAAAAAGGCTCGGTCCCCGAATCTTCAAACCTAGGCCCACTCCTTGAGGTGGTGCCATGATCGGTTGGTGATCCGAGTGGGGGAACCATCAAGAGGCCGTAGGCAAGAAACTGACACAGCATCTTGCCCACAACCAATATACCGTTCCCCCTTTCTAACTAAAAAGGACATATCAGGGTAATAATGCAAGTATGCAGAATGCAAGTGCACATGCAATATGTGTGTGATTTTTAAAAGTGGAGGAAAGAGCCCAACAACTCCCATTCATCATGTTCATCACATTCATACATGACAGTTAAAATTTAAAAAAAATCGCACCTACAAAACAAAGATGCAAGTGTTAGTATGTGGATGACAAACATAATACAAGATAATATGAATAAATGCATGTTTTTTGAAAACAATTTTGAAAATTTAGTTTTGAAAATTTAAAGTGAATAGGATTGAACCAAGTTGATTGAAGACTCTACAAAGGTGAAGGGTAAAGAGACATGACTACGGCTTAACCCTCTATGTTTTCCCAGCAGAGTCGCCACCTGTCGCGCCCAGATTTTTCGCACTCGAGGAATACTCACACAAGCAGGAAAAATGTTGTACTCTCTAGTTAGAACTCACCCTCCTAGAAAAATGAGTGCGACTAAGTTTGAATTGAAAATAGATTTGATTAAAGGGTTTTTAGAAAAAGTTTGGAGTCGCCACCTAACTTAATTAAGGTGAGTTAGGTCACCTAAAAACTAAGCCTAATCTGAAGACTACACTTAGGATTTTTGGAAAACGATTTTGGAAAACATCCTCAAGAGAGGGTTTTTTCGGAAAATGGGTTGTTTAGCAACCTTTGGAAAACATTTAGCCCTTTTTGAAAAATAACTCCGTTTTTTGTCTTTGAAATCAGTGATCCTAGTTTCGGAGATTGGTTACGTGTAGGGAAGACGCGCTAAGCCATCACCCTACCCTGCCCTTTCGGTACCTACATTTCAACCTACCCTAGATTCACCTATGAGAGTCTACAATTAACCAAATGGTTTAGTCCTATTTACTTTGAAAAATAATGTTTGAAAAGAAACTAACATGATGCATGATATGCAAGTGCAATAGAAAAGAAAGTTGATTTGGGAATAGATTTGAAAGGAAATTTGAGAAGAACAATTTGATTTGATTTTAAAAGAGATTTGAAAATATAGAATTGAAATTGGAAAGTTTGAGAAATTAGAAATAGAGATTTGACAATAGATTTTTGAAATTGGAAACTTGAAAATAGATTGGAGATTTGAAAAGATTGTGGAATTTGAGATTTAAAGAAAGTTGTGACCGAACCTATGAAGGTTGCCTACGTATCCCTTTGGGAGAATCAGGTCAATCATAGTTTGGACAAGAGTCCGATTGAAAAGAGATTGATTTGAAAGAAAGAATTTGAATTCGAAATTGGATTGGAAGATTTGAAAAGATTTTGATTTTGAAAGACTTGGTTTTGGAAACCTAGACTTAGGGACTTCAAAAAGAAGGATTGGATTTGACTTGGAAAGATTTTGAAAAAGAATTGACTTGAACATTAGACTCGAAAGATTTAGGAAAGGATTGGATTTAGGAAAGGTTCAAATTAGGAAAGGTCCGACTTAGGAAAGTTTCATTTTAGGAAAGTGTCATTTTAGGAAAGGTTTTGAAAAAGGAAACTTTTCAATTTAGGAAATGTTTTGAAAAAGGAAAGTTTTCAATTTAGGAAATGTTTGAATTATGAAAGTTTTGAGTTTAGAAAAGTTTTAGATTTGAAAAGATTATGAAATTTTAGGAGAGTTTACAATTTAGAAAATCTGGAAGTTTAGAAAAATTTAACTTAAGAAAGTTTTGAATTTAGAAAAATTTGAATTTGGAAAGATTTGAAATTTAGAAAGTGTAAGATTTAGAAAGTTTTAGAGTTTTAGTTTTAGAAAATCTTAAGATTAGGAAAGGTTTGAATTTAAGAAAGATTGGAAAACCTAGATTTGGAAAGCTAAGATTTGGGAAAGGGGTAGAATTAGGAAAGATGTGGAAGTTGGGTTTAGAGAAAGATTTTATGTTCAAATTTTGGAAGCTTAAGATTTAGGAAAGTGGAAGATTAGGAAGGAGTTGAATTTAGGAAAGGTTTAAACTAGGAAGGGTTAAGATTCCTATTTCCTAAAACAAGGGATTGGATTTTGTTTCTAAAAGAGACGTTTTGATTTTGTTTCCAAAAAGGGAGGATTAGATCTAGTTTCCTAAATGGGAAGATTTGAGTTGGCATGAATTTGGAAAGAGGAATTTTAGAAACCCTAGATTTTGGAGACTATAGTTTTGACGTAGAAAATAGGTTTAGGAAATATAGTTTTGACGTAGAAAAATAGGCTTTGGAAACCTAGGTTCTAGGGCAAGTTTGAAAATCATGTTTTTGGAAAGAAAATTAGGGTTTCCTAATTGTGGGTTCTAGTGCTTAACTTGGACTTCTAAGGAAAGAGTTTTTGGAAAATACGCTTTTAGAAACGAAGATTTTGGAAGGAAATCCTAAAGAGGAGTTTCTAGAAGGAAGAGTTTTTGGAAAGTAAATTTAAAGAGAGTTTTTGGGAAGTGAATTTAAAGAGAAGGAGTTTTTGGAAAGCGTGTTTTTAGAAACGAAGATTTTAGAAGGAAAATCCTAGAAGGGAATTTCTAGAAGGAAGATTTTGGAAAGAGAGTTTTTTAGAAAGATTCTTGGAAGGAGATTGTTGGAGAAACTTTTTAGGAAAGTGAATTTAGGGAGTGTTTTTAGAAAGTGGACTTTGAAGAGAGCGTTTTTTGGACAGTGTTGAAAAATGGAGTTTTGAAAAATAGATTTTTGGAGGGAGTTTTTGAAAACAACTTTGGAAAGAAGAATTTTAGGAAACACGTTGAAAAATGAGGTTTTCGGAAAGGAGATTTTTGAAAATAGAGTTTTTAGAAGGTATAAAAATGTCTCACTTTCCTAAAGCAATTCTAACCATAAGAAGGCTAGAACCACTTTAGGAAAGTGGTTTTGAAAACAACAAGAGTTGAAAATATGGACCATGAAAGTCACATTAAATGTAACATTGTTCTAAAGCAATCCTAGCCATGGAAAAGCTAGAATCACCCTATGATTGTGATATTGAAAACGAGTTTTTGAAAAGGAAATTTTGATGCAATTTTGAAAACGAGTTTGAAAACGATTTTGACAATAACTTTGAAAATGATTTTTGGAAGATGCAAGACTATGATATACACAATGCAATTTTGGGGTCGTGAACATACAAGGCTAAGGCTTCACCACATAATCAAGGGGGCCGGACCCACGTGGTCTTTGGTTAGCCTAAAGGAAAGCCCCCGACACGGTGACTCTCCAATAGTCTAATCCTACACATGGACCGGGAGTCCACTTATTTCAAGCATGCAAAGAAAGGGGGCAAAGAGATGGGGGATTAAAATATAGAAAACCCAAGTGGGTTAGGAGAGAGAAGAGAGAGGGGGGGAGTGCGAAAATTTAAATAGAAAGCCTACCGTATGTCTTGTTTATTTTGCGCGCCTTGCTTGTCTTCAGTCTTTGTCTTGATCTTCGTCTTCAGTCTTCAAGAGTTGCCTTCAATCTTCAAACTTCAGATTCTAGCTCTTCAAGTCTTCGAAGGAGGGTTGAAGGCTAGTGTATGAGTGTATGGGGATGTGTATGAGTGTATAGGAGGCTAGGGTTTAGTGTATGGTGGCTAGGGTTTGGAAAACCTAAGGAGCTAGGGTTTAGGGCGTGTTCGAGCTCTATATATCGAAAGATATGATTTTTAGACTGAGTTTGCGGACCCCCTTCACGCTGAAAGAGGCTCTGTATTTATAGAGGTTGGAATACACTAGCGCCTGTTGCAGTGGCTCCAGGCCATTTTTTGGCTTGGCGCCGCTACTAGTGGCGCCAACCATTTAGGAAATGTTTAGGGTCGGCAAGCAATGTATCTTTGACTAGATTTGGGCGCCTGTACTAGTGACTACCATGTAATTTTTAGCCTGGCTTCACTAGGAGTGACTTCGAAAAGTCCAGGAATGATTTGAAGAGGCCGGGAATGACCCGGAAGATCGGAAAAGAACAGGAACACTTAGAATAGTGTCCTAGAGTACTTGACTTGAAAAATGAAGGTAGGATGTGTCGGAAGGGTTGACCGGGTCTTTAGGGGCAAAACGGTCAATCGGATCAGGAAGCTGCCGGGACAGACTCGGACTGTCCCGAAAGAGGACTTGGGATTTGGAAACATTATTTGGAATGTTCCCAAAGGTTGCCGGTTTGATACCCAGAGCCGGTGTGGTCGGAAAAGGTGACCGGCCCACCAGGGGCAAAACGGTCATTTTGTATCGGGTTAGCCAGAACTGACTCGAAATGATCCAGAAAGATAAAGGGAGGTTGAGAACGCTATAAAAAGCATTCTTGAGAGGCTACCGGTTTGATACCCAGAGCCAGTGTGGTCGAAAAAGGAGACCGGCCCACCAGGGACAAAACGATCATTTTACATCGGGTTTGCCGAAACTGATTCGGAATGATCCAGAAAGGTAGGGCAAGGTTGAGAATATTGTAGGAAATAATCTCAGAAGGTTACCGGTTTGATACCCAGAGCCGGTGTGGTTCCCGGGGCGTTCGGATGCCTAGAGGCAAACTGGTCATCTTGACCGAAAAGTCTCGAAAAAGGCCTAAAGGGCAGTTTGGTCGTTTTTCACCGAAGTGGGCTAGCAGACACTGGTGTTGACCTAGGTTTTGAGTGTTTCCGCCACTCTGACAGTGGTCGTCGTGATACAGGGATTTGTTGGCAATTCCCTATATCGACCTATTCGTGAGTATTTCTGCTACTCTAACGGTTGTGATAGTTTGTGAGTATTTCTGCTACTCTAACGGTTGTGATGGTTTGTGAGTATTTTCGCTACTCTGATGGTTGTGATGGTTTGTGAGTATTTCTACTACTCGGGCCGTCTCGAGGAATAAACTGTCTCGAGAGAGGGATTGGAAAGGGGACTTATCGTCTCCGAAAAGACGTGCCTGATTGGAACTGTCTCGAGGAATAAACTGTCTCGAGAGAATGATTGGAAAGGGGTCTTACCATCTTCGAAAAGGCGTGCCTGATTGGAACCGTCTCGAGGAATAAACTGTTCCGAGAGAGGGATTAAAAAGGGGTCTTACCATCTTCGAAAAGACGTGCCTGAATTGAAATAGATTTACCATCTCAAGGAATCAATTGTCTCGAGAGAGGGGTTGGAATTGGAAAGGAAAGAACAATGCCCCCTAAGGGCATTTTGGTCATTTTGCCTTTATTTCGGCTTGGTGGGCCCGCGAAGTGATGGACAGACGGGATTTGGAGTTAGAAAATCAGTTTTGACTGGAATACACCCACAATGACTTGAAAACAAGTCTGGACGGAGTGTAGACTGTCGAGTGGTCAAAAATGGGGTGCTTACACCCTCTTGGATTTTCCTTCTAAAAGCTCGTTTCCAAAAAACACACTTTCCAAAAACTCCTTCCCTTTTTAAAATCTCTTTCCAAAAACTCTATCTTCAAAATTCACTTTCCAAAAACTCTTCTTTAGGGTTCCCTTCTAAAAATCTTTGTTTCAAAAAACGCACTTTTCAAAAATTTCTTTCCTTAGAGTCCATGTTAAACCCTAGAACCCGCGTTTAGAAAACCCTAATTTTATTTTCAAAAACATGGTTTTCAAACTTGCCTCAAAACTTAGGTTTCCAAAATCTCTTGTTTTCTACATCACAACTATACATTTTTCCAAAACCTCTTTTCTACGTCAAAACTATAGTCTTCCAAATCTAGGGTTTCTAAAACTTCCCTTTCCAAATCCTTGTCAAATCAAATCTTCCCTTTAAGAAGCCAAATCCAATCTTCCCGTTTAGGAAACTAGATCCTATCCTCCGTTTTTGGAAACAAAATCAAAACATCTCTTTTAGAAACAAAATCTAATCCCTTGCTTTAGGAAATAGGAATCTTACTCCTTTCTAATCCTCTACTTTTCTAAATCTTAAGTTTTCAAATTTTGAACATAAAAATCTTTCTTAAATTTTAAAATTCAAAATCTAAATCTTTCCTAATTCAACTCTCTCTTAATTTACTACCTTCCTAAACCATAAGTTTCCTATAACTTCCAAATCTTTCTTTAAACATTGAGCTTCAACTCTTTCCTAATTTTACCCCTTTTCAAATCTTAGTCTGGGTTTTCCAATCTTTCCTAAACTCTAACCTTTTCTAATCTCAAGATTTTCTAAAACTCAACCTCTAAAACTTTCCAAATCTTAAACTTTCTACATTTCAAATCTTTCCAAATTCAAAGCTTTCTAAAATCAAAACTTTCTTAAGTTAAATCTTCTTAAACCCAAACTTTCTAAATTCTAAACTTTCCTAAAACTTCCAATCTTTCCAAATCTAAAACTTTTTAAATTCAAAATTTTCCAAATTCAAAACTTTCCTAAGTTGAACTTTTCCTCTTTCAAAACTTCCCTATTTCAAAACATTCTAAATTCGAAATGTTTCCTATTTCAAAACTTTCTAAAAACGAAACGTTTCCTATTTCAAAACTTTCTAATTCGAAATCTTTCCTAATTCGAAAACTTTCTTAATCCAACACTTTCCTAATTTGAAACTTTCCAAAAACGAAACTTTCCTAAAATGAAACTTTCTTAATTCGGACCTTTCCTAATTTCAACCATCCTAATCTTCCAAGTCCAACATTTGAATCAAATTTCTTCATCTCAAGTCCAAATCATATCTTCCTAAGTCTAGGTTTTGTAAAACCAAGCTTTCCAAAATCAACTTTTTTTTCAAACCTTCCAATCAAAATCTCTTTCTTCCAATCATACCTTCTATTTTCAATCGGACTCTTGTCCGAACTACGACTGACCTATTCCTCCAAAAGGATACGTAAGCAACCTTCATATGTGCGGTCACAACTTCTTTCAAATCTCTAATTCTACAATCTTCTTCAAGTTTCTATTTTCACAAAATCTTTCCAAATCTCCAATCTATTTTCAAACTTCTAATTTCAAATTTCTATTTTCAAATCTCTATTTTCAATTCCAAAAACCTTCTTTCCAAGTTCAAACCTCTATCTCTTCCTTTTCAAATCAATTTATTTCCAAATCTATTTTTCAATTCTCTTTTTCTTGCACTAGCATATCATGCATCATATTAGTTTCTTTTCAAAATTATTTTCTAAAGTGAATAGGATTGGACATTGGTTAGTTGTAGACTCTTATAGGTGAATTTAGGGTAAATAGACATGTAGGTACCGCAAGGGCGGAGTAGGGTGATGGCTTAGTGCGTCTTCCCTACACGTAACCAACTTCCGAACCTAGAATCACTATTTTCGAAAGACCAAAATGGAATTTATTTTCAAAAAAGGGCTAAATGTTTTCCAAAGGTTGCTAAACAACCCGTTTTCTTAAAAACCCTCTCTTGAGGATATTTTCCAAAATTGTTTTCAAAAATCCTAAGTGTAGTCTTCGGATTATGCTTAGTTTTTAGGTGACCTAACTCACCTTAATCAAGTTAGGTGGCGACTCCAAATTGTTTTCAACAGCCCTTAATACAAATCTATTTTCAATTCAAACCTAGTCGCACTCATTCTTCTAAGAGGGTGAGTTCTAACGAGAGAGTACAGAATTTTTCCCGCTTGTGTGTGTATTCCTTGAGTGCGAAAAATCTGGACGCGACATCGTTGGGGCAGCATGACTAGTTTCTGGCCCTTTCTTGTTTGGTGGAGCTACGAGTACCTGCTAGTGCGTCGCTCTGCAGTTGTTGAGGATGACCTCTATCCTCATGCTTTGAGGTGGGCTCGTGACCGGGTAGCCCAGCGATCGGAGATTACCGATTTTGTGACGCTCCGGGCTAACCTGGAGTTGATTGAGGCGAGAGACGTGACTTGGCGGCCCTTCATTGGATCAGTTCATTATGAGACAGTCCGGTACTTGGTCCCGTTGTCCCTGTCGAGGGCTGCTTTTCTTAGTGATGATACTTGGGAGTCCTATCTTGGAGAGCGACATTGGCGGCAGTTTCATGAGGAGTTCCGGTCAGCAGGAGCTCCGCCGGAGTACATGTTTGGGGCCTTGGTGGCGGGAGTGCCTATCCCCTATCAGGAGCGGCAGTCGGGTGCCGAGTTCTTGCTTCCTCCAAATACAGATTACGCTGCGCACTTTGGGGCTCATTCGGTCGATGCCTTCACCCGGTTTGAGATAGTGGTCGGCGGGTACGCTGTTGGCCAGGAGGTGGTTAACTTGTGGCACCGTGCCGGAGGATATGTGCCTTAGGCCAAGTTTACTACTGTGAGAGACCAGAGGGATCAGTACCAGATGAAGCGGGATCAGTACCAGGCCGAGGTAGCTTCCCTGACGGCTCGGTTATCTCAGATGGGCGGTGGGGGGTATGCTATTCTTTCCCTGCTTCTTTTGTTCACTCTGCTGTTGTTTAGTCCTGCTTTCACATGGCTAATTTCAGTTTTATCTTCCTTGCAGGATGGCGGTGCTTCGAGTAGTTATCCGCCTCCTCCGATGCGGGGCTTCGGGGATTTCGATCCAAATGACATCGACTTTGACCTGTGACAGATGCCCCTTGTGGAGATTCCGATCTTCATTTGCCCCTATTCCTGAGATGTATTTATGTCAGACAGTTTTATTTTGTAAGTTCTGTACAAAGATGGATATTTATGGTATTCAGATGCATGGATAAACAGATACATTTATGATCTTTGCAGCTAGGCATATGATCAGATGTATGTGATAGATGATGATGTTATGTATCTATTACATGAGTTGATGTTGGTGATTTCTGTTTTTTACATGGAGTTATATCCTATGTATGCAAAGCTCATGCCGATTTTTTTTTTTTTTTTGGTGCACATATTAGAAGTATGTTAACTGACAAAATGACAACGGGTGTTGTTGAACTTGATATCTTTGGGAATGCTAACTCCTTTCTTTTTGGGAGTCTGGCCTCTCCTCTGGCTCGACTTTACCTTGATTGGATGATAGCACTTCGTACTTTTCTCAACCTTTTGATCGCCTCCGACTCTCTGCTTCGGGGTTAGTGTATATGATCATTGGGCTGAAACTCTCGACTCTCGGGGTTTTAGCAATAGCTTACCCGACCTTCAGCAGAGCGATAAATGACCGGTCCTTTCAATCCGAGGAGACTTTGTTTAGGACCATAATGTAGGCTAGGTTAAGGGGTTTTCGAAACAATGGGATATGTAGGCTCAAATTCAATGTTGTTTTCAACAAGGTTTAGGTCCATTCTATCCTTGACTATTTTTCAATAGGGTTAGCATCCTTTTTGTTTTAGCTTTTGCAGCGTGTCTAGCTCATGTAGATCAAGCAATCCGTTTTCAATCAGAGTGGACTTTAGTAGGGTTGTAATGTAGGCCATAATTTTGGGATTTTATAAGAAAGGGTAAAGGCTCGAACCTATTATTTCTACTGGGTTTCTTTGTAACCTAGGATCACGTTTAGATTTCCTCCTTGTTCTTGCTATACACTTCTTAGGGGCAAAAATGACCCTTCTTTTTCAATCTTGATAGATGCTTTTTGTGATGAACATGTCTTCCTTCTATTTCGACCTTCCTTTGAAGATGACTCAATCTTGGTTTTTCTTCAGGCCTTTCCTTAGAAGTTTTTTTTTTTTTTTTTTTTTTTTTTTTTTTTTTGCCCCTTGGCAACTCTTTTCCTTCATTTTGTCCTTTTTTTTCTTTTATGGAACGCCTAATTCTTCGGCCCTTTTTCTTTAGACCTTTTCCTTAGCGGTTCAATCTACCCAATGTGGGCGGTGATCCCTAGGTTGGGGTTTTCTCGAGAAAAGGATAGATAGCTCAACAGATTTGGCAAGGGGTTACCTTTGACTATATGGGAAACAAAATGAGGGTGTCTCCTCATTTTGAATTAGATTGCTTGATCTATAGAGCTTTCGACACTATCCTAGCATGATAGAGGTGGACACCACTCCTAGAATTCTCAACTATTGTCCGCCCCAGTGTGGGGAGGATAGTTGGTGGATCGGGGTTAGCAAAGAAAATTTTTGCTTTTCGCGAGGCACTAGGGGTTAAGCAAAGGGAGTATAAGCATTTTTATTTATTTATTTAGTTATTTATTCTTTTATTTATATGTAGGGAAGTGAAAAATGGCTCCTCTTCACCTTGATAAACTGGACACACATCGCTTAGCTTCAGTATCTTGCAAGTGTTTCCTTTGGGTAGTATCCTCACTCATCCTTATCCTCTCTTTCTTGAAAAGCTAATCATTTGGTGAGTGGTTAACTCATGCTATCATCCCTTCAAGTCGGATCATTCCATACGACAAACCGTGCCCCTTATGTAGAAAGTAGCCACCATTCCCAAGATAAGATAAAACAACAGTGATGGAATAACCATTATTTGATCATTTCTTATGGAAAGCGTAGAGTTCTTAAGCAATTAGAAAATGTAAGCATTAATTTAAAGACAGGAAGTAAAAGGGATAGAAAGAAAGTGAGTGTAAACATCCCTCTCTTGTACGCTTTTGAAGGGAATCCTGTTTCAGTGAGGCCTTGGGACAATGCCCTTATCTACATTCCATCCACGATTGAGACTTTCAGCCAAGGCAGGACAGGTAGATGCTTCTCTCGGAGTTCCAAGTGAGTTGGCGGTGATGATGTAATCGTCAACCTTCTTGACCGTCTTGCCTTCATTTGTTTGTCCCATAGTTTCTCTAACAAACCACTCGGGTGACTCGTCTTCATCCAGCTTAATAGGTCAAGCCCGGGGTTTTCTGCTCTGGCATCCAGCCGAGGCTCAATGTTCCTCAGCTGTACACAATGGTGGATTCTTATTACTAAGTTTGGACAGCTCCTGGTCAATTTTCTTCATAGATTCGTATGTGAGTTTGTCTTCGGGGGTCGACATTTCATCGGGGTTGTACCGTGACCAGGCATCTTCGCAATCTATTTCCTCCCCATCCTTGTAATATATCTCTTGGCATGCAGCGAAACAAACCTTGTTATTACCAAACTTTGTAATGACATTGACAGTGGGATTTGTTGATGAGTTCGTAGTGGCATTCGGAGGAGGATTCGCTGGTCGTAAGCCAATGATCTTGTTATCTATTAGGTCTTGAATCTTATGCTTGAGGGTCAAGCAATCTTCAGTGTCATGACCTTGGCCGCCCGAATGATACTTACAACTTGTTGTAGATTCAAAGTAATGAGGCAGAGGATTGGGCCGAGGTCGGGCAGGTATAGGCTTCAAATATCCGGCTGCTAAGAGACCAAAATAGGTCGTGGTCTGGGAACAAGCGAGTTTAGTAAATATCCGCTTTTTCCCACTTGTTCGCCTAGGCCGAGGAGGTGTTGCAAATGTTTTTAATGATTGGGAACCGAGCTTTGATGAGGTCACAGCCGGGTTGATGGTTCGGGAATTGAAAGGGCTTCGGGTGTTATGTTCCAAAATGGGATAATTTTCGGTGACAGGGCCAAATGGGTTAGGCTAGTATCCGTAAGAGAGATGATATAATCAATGGGTTTGGTTAGAGGTTGGTTTGGAAGGCATCCGAGCAAAACCCTCAGCCGGGGGAGGCAGTTGGTGAGCAATGATGGAGGCATAGTCATGGTCTTCCTTCTTCAACCTTTTTCATCCATCATGGGTTTGGGCCCGCGAGGACTTTGCTTGCTCATGGGTTATGTGAGATAAGAGTGAAGAAAGCATGCCTTCCATTTCGGTCATCTTATGCTTGACTCCTCTTGCCTCTGCTAGTAATAGAGTTAAGGTATCGAGAGTAAGCATTTCCATGAGCGTTTCTCAGCTTTTGGCTTGTAAGACGGGGGAACGAGGAGAGGTACCTGAAACCAACAAAGGAAAAGAGTCAGTTTTTTATCTTGACAAGTCTTTATACAATGTATGCTCTATGGTGCCCCTCATTTTGGGGAAAGCTAAGCATGATGTATTGGCTCACTTTTGGAGATAGGGGATTTGCCCCTATATGCAGATACCTTACCGTCAAGTAGGAACCTTTAGCCATTCATACATTCATCCATAAAAGTAAAAACAGTACATTGAATTTTGGGTTTAAGATACAAAAGAGTTGAGATACATTTTAACAAGGGGAAGGGGGAATATTTTCTTTTGGACTTCCACCTATCTACTTTTACAAAGGAAAACCCTGAACTACTCTTGAGTCTTCGGATTCGCCTTCGTTGGATTTGATGTCGAGGAGGTCGCTGAGAGACCTTGTTGGTTGATTGCCTCTTGTCTTCTTGACAATCCTATCTCCGTGAGCATAGACGGATTGGAGCCCCTCTTATGGAATGAATTGAGATGCATGCTATGAGTCCTTAGGGTTACGTGGGAACCCTTAGGGTTTGGGTAGGCTTAATGCAAGGGAGAGTGAACTAGGTGTCACTCTCTTTGGGTTGATCATATGCATAAGAATGCAATGACTTGAGTTACTTGGAACTTTTGTCTTGACATGGAATATTGAATGCATGAATATGGGTATGCAAAGAGTACAAGGAGAGAGAATGCAATAGCAAGATAAACGTGCATGCATGAGCAGTTAAATAGTCATTATAACAGTATAAATATAGGTATTATAACAACAGGAATAAGCAAGTATAAATGAAAGTAAGAGCAGCCGCCCTTTCCTCCATGATTTTGGAAAATGGTGCGCGTGTCTTAAATCCGGCAGAGGTTCGGCTATGCATGGTGTCTATATGAGCATGAGGTTGAGGGTTGACTAATGCGTCCTAAAAAGGCTCGGTCCCCGGATCTTCAAACCTAGGCCCACTCCCCGACGTGGTGCCATGATCGGTTGGTGATCCGAGCGAGGGAACCATCAAGAGGCCGTAAGCAAGAAACTGATTACAGCCTAACCCTCTAAGTGTCCCCAGTGGAGTCGCCAACTGTCGCGCCCAGATTTTTTGCACTCGAGGAATACACACACAAGCGGAAAAAATTTTGTACTCTCTCGTTAGAACTCACCCTCCTAGAAGAATGAATGCGACTAGGTTTGAATTGAAAATAGATTTGTATTAAGGGCTTTTGAAAACAATTTGGAGTCGCCACCTAACTTGACTAAGGTGAGTTAGGTCACCTAAAAACTAAGCATAATCCGAAGACTACACTTAGGATTTTTGAAAATAATTTTGGAAAATATCCTCAAGAGAGGGTTTTTAAGAAAACGGGTTGTTTAGCAACCTTTGGAAAACATTTAGCCCTTTTTTGAAAATAAACTCCATTTTGGTCTTTCGAAAATAGTGATTCTAGGTTCGGAAGTTGGTTACGTGTAGGGAAGACGCACTAAGCCATCACCCTACTCCGCCCTTGCGGTACCTACATGTCTATTTACCCTAAATTCACCTATGAGAGTCTACAACTAACCAATGTCCAATCCTATTCACTTTAAAAAATAATTTTGAAAAGAAACTAATATGATGCATGATATGCAAGTGCAAGAAAAGGAGAATTAAAAAATATATTTGGAAATAAATTGATTTGAAAAGGAAGAGATAGAAGTTTGAACTTGGAAAGAAGGTTTTTGGAATTGAAAATAGAGATTTGAAAATAGAAATTTGAAATTGGAAGTTTGAAAATAGATTGGAGATTTGGAAAGATTTTGTGGAAATAGAAACTTGAAGAAGATTGTAGAATTGGAGATTTGAAAGAAGTTGTGACCACACCTATGAAGGTTGCCTACGTATCCTTTTGGAGGAATCAAGTCAGTAGTAGTTCGAACAAGAGTCCGATTGAAAATAGAAGGTATGATTGGAAGAAAGAGATTTTGATTGAAAGGTTTGAAAAAAAAGTTGATTTTGGAAAGCTTGATTTTAGAAAACCTAAACTTAGGAAGATATGATTTGGACTTGAGATGAAGAAATTTGATTCAAATGTTGGACTTGGAAGATTAGGAAGGTTGAAATTAGGAAAGGTCCGAATTAGGAAAGTTTCGTTTTAGGAAAGTTTCGTTTTAGGAAAGTGTCATTTTTGGAAAGTTTCATTTTAGGAAAGTTTCAAATTAGGAAAGTGTTGGATTAAAAAAGTTTTCGAATTAGGAAAGATTTTGAATTAGAAAGTTTTGAAATAGGAAACGTTTCGTTTTAAGAAAGTTTTGAAATAGGAAACATTTCGAATTTAGAATGTTTTGAAATAAGAAAGTTTTGAAAGAGGAAAAGTTTAACTTAGGAAAGTTTTGAATTTGGAAAGTTTTGAATTTAGAAAGTTTTAGATTTGGAAAGATTAGAAGTTTAGAGAAGTTTCGAATTTTAGAAAGGTTCAAAGTTTGAGTTTTAGAGATTCTTGAAATTAGGAAGGTTTTGAGTTTTAGAAGATTTGAAAACCTAGATTTGGAAAGTTAAGGTTTGGAAAGGAATGGAATTAAGAAAGGAGTTGAATTAGGAAAGATTTGGAAGTTTAGAGTTTAGGGAAAGATTTAAAGGTTTAGGTTTAGGAAAGAGTGAATTAAGAAAGGTTTAGACGAGGAAGGGTTGAGATTCCTATTTCCTGAAACAAGAGATTGGATTTTGTTTCTAAAGGAGACATTTTGATTTTCTTTCCAAAAACAGAGGATTGGATCTAGTTTCCTAAAGGGGAGATTGGATTTGGTTTCCTAAAGGGAAGATTAGATTTGGATTCGGAAAGGGAAGTTCTAGAAACCCTAGATTTGGAAGGCTATAATTTTAACGTAGAAAAAATGTTTTGGAAATGTGTATAGTTTTGATGTAGAAAACAAGAGGTTTTGAAAACCTAGGTTTTGAGGTCAAAATAAGGGATTGGAAATCATCTTTTTTTGGAAAGGAATATTAGGGTTTCCTAAACGTTGGTTCTAGGGTTTAACTTGGATTCTAAAGAAAGAGATTTTTGGAAAGTGCATTTTTGAAAACGAATATTTTTAGAAGGGAACCCTAAAGAGGAGTCTTTGGAAAGTGAATTTTGAATATAGAGTTTTTGGAAAGAGATTTTAAAAAAGAAAAGGAGCTTTTGAAAAGTGTGTTTTTGGAAATGAGTTTTTAAAAGGAAAATCCTAGAGGGGAGTTTCTAGAAGGAAGATTTTGGGAAGAGAGCTTTTAAAAAGATTTTTGATAAAAGATTATTGGAGAGAGTTTTTAGGAAGATTCTTAGCGAACGTTGTTAGAAAGTGGATTTTGGGGAGAGTGTTTTGTAAAGGAGTTGAAAAAGAGAAGTTTTGGAAAATAGATTTTTGGAGGAAGTTTTTGAAAACAACTTTGGAAATGAGAGTTTTAGGAAAACATGTTGAAAAAGAGATTTTAGGAAGAGATTTGAAAAGAGAGTTTTTTGGAAAGTATAAAAACATCTCACTTTCCTAAAGCAATTCCAGCTATAAGAAGGCTAGAACCACTTTAAAAAAGTGGTTTTGAAAACAACAAGATTTGAAAATATGGACCATGAAAGTCACTTTGAATGTAACACTTTCCTAAAGCAACCCTAGCTATGGAAAGGCTAGAATCACCCTAGGATTGTGATTTTGAAAACAAGTTTTGAAAAGGAGATTTTGATGCAATTTTGAAAACAAGTTCAATGCAAGCTTTGAAAACGAGTTTGAAAACGATTTTTGGAAGATGCAAGATAATGATATGCACAATGCAATTTTGGGGTCGTGAACCTACAAGGTTAAGGATTCACCACATAATCAAGGGGGCCGAACCCATGTGGTCTTCGGTTAGACTAAAAGAAAGCCCCCGATACGGTGACCTTCCAATAGTCTAATCCTACACATGGACCGGAAATCCCCTTGTTTCAAGCATGCAAAGAAAGGGGGGAAAGAGATGGGGGATTATAATAGAAAAAACCCAAGTGGGTTAGGAGAGAGAAGAGAGAGGGGGAAGTGCAGAAACTTAAAAGAAAGCCTACCATATGTCTTGTTTATTTTGCTTGGCTTTGCGCGCCTTGCTTTTCTTCGGTCTTCGTCTTGATCTTCGTCTTCAATCTTCAAGAGTTTATCTTCAATCTTCAAGGCTTCAATATGCAGCACTTCAAGTCTTCAAAGGAGGCTTTGGAGGCTAGTGTATAAGTGTATAGGGGTGTATAGGAGTGTATATGAGGCTAGGATTTGTGTATAGTGGCTAGGGTTTGGAAAACCTAGAGAAGCTAGAGTTTATGGAGTGTTCGAGCTCTGTATATCGAAATATTGGATTTTTAAACTGAGTTTGCGGACCCTTTAAACGCTGGAAGAGGCCCTGTATTTATAGAGATGGGATAGACCTGGCGCCTGTTGCAGTGGCGCCAGGGCAAAAATTCTCTTGGCGTCACTAGCAGTGGCGCCAGCCAGTTAGGAAAGTGTTTAGGTCGGCAAGCAACGTATCTTTGACTAGATTTTGACGCCTGTACTAGTGACTACCATGCAATTTTTAGCCTAGCTTCACTATAAATGACTCCGAAAAGTCCGGGAATGATTTGAAGAGGCTGGGAATGACCGGCAAGGCCGGAAAAGAGCAGGAACACTTAGAATGGTGTCCCAGAGGTATTTGACTTGAAAAATTAGGATAAGATGTGTCGGAAGGGTTGACCAGGCCTTTAGGGGCAGAACGGTCAACTGGATCGGAAAGCTATCGAGACGGACTCGGACTGTCCTGAAAAAAGACTCGAGATTTTGGAAACATCATTCAGAATGTTCCCAAAGGCTTCTGGTTTGATACCCAGAGCCGGTGTGGTCGAAAAACGTGACTAGCCCACCAGGGGCAAAATGGTCATTTTGCACCGGATTTGCCGGAACTGACTCAGAATGATCCAAAAGGATAAAGAAAGGTTAAGAATACTATAAAAAGCATTCTCAATAAGCTACTAGTTTGATACCCAGAGCCAGTGTGGTCGGAAAAAGAGACCGGCCCACTAGGGGCAAAACAGTCATTTTGTACCGGGTTTGCCGAAATTGACCCGGAATGATCCGCAAAGGTAAAGGAAGGTTGAGAATACTATAAGAAACAATCTCAGAAGGTTACTGGTTTGATACCCAGAGCCGGCGTGGCTAGAAAAAGGTGACCGACCTACCAGGGGCAAAACGGTCATTTTGCATTGGGTTTGCCGGAATTAACTCAGAATGATCTGGAAAGATAGAGAAAGATTGGGAATACTATAAGAAGCATTCTCAGGAGGTTACCGGTTCGATACCCAGAGCCAACGTGGTTCCCGGGGCATTCAAATGCCTAGAAGCAAAATGGTCATCTTGACCGAAAAGTCTCGGAGTTGGCCCGAAGCTGACTAGAAGGCACCTAATCATGCCGGATTGCTTTTAAAACAATCCTAGAAGGTTGGACTCACCATTTTGAAGACTCAGGTGTGGTCTCGAGAAACGTGTTGGAAAAGGGCCAAGGGGCAGTTTGGTCATTTCTCACTAAAGTGGGCTAGCAGGTACTGGTGTTGATCTGGGTTTTGAGTGTTTCCGCCACTCTAACGGCGGTCATCGTGACACAGGGGTTTGTTGGCAATTCCCTATATCGACCTGTTTATAAGTATTTCCGTTACTCTAACGGTTGTGATGTTTGTGAGTATTTCCGCTACTCTAACGGTTCACGATCATTCCCGAGACTGCCTGATCTCGAGAAGCTACTAAAGGGACTTAGCGCCTGAGAATCAACTTTCTCAAAAAGTGTGCCTAAACGCACATTTCTACATTGGCGGGCTAGCAGGCGCCAAAGGTGGACCGTTCTACCATCTAGGGAACTTGGGTGTCGTCCTGTCGACAGGTTTAAAGGGACTTACCGTTTCGAAGAGATTTTCTTCGAAAAACATGTCGGACCGTCTCGAGGAATCAACTGTCTCGAGAGAGGGATTGGAATTGGAAAGGAGTCTTATCGTCTTCGGAAAGACGTGCCTAATTGGAGTAGATTTACCATCTCGAGGAATCAATTATCTCGAGAGAGGGATTGGAATTGGACAGGACAATGCCCCCAAAGGTATTTTGGTTATTTTGCCTCTATTTGGGCTTGGTGGGCCCGTGAAGCGATGGATAGACGGTGTTAGACTTGGAAAGTTGGTTTCGATTGGAATTTGTCCATATTGACTTGAGTACAAGTCTGGACGGACCGCAGATTGCTGAGCAATCAAAAATGGGGTGCTTACAAGTGGCAGGGAGAGCTTTTTATTGCTTTCTTGATGGCTACTCCGGATACAACCAAATTGAGACTTCCCTAAAAGACCAAGAGAAAACCACTTTCACTTATCCTTTTGGTACTTATGCATATAGGAGAATGCCCTTTGGCTTGTGCAATGCACCGGCCACATTTTAATGGTGCATAATGAGTATCTTTAATGACATGGTGGAAAGATTCTTTGAAATTTTCATAGATGATTTCTCTATTTATAGGGATTCTTATGAGTTGTGTCAGAAAAAGTGCTTGAAAGGTGTGAGAAGAGCAATCTTATACTCAATTAGGAGAAGTGTCACTTTATGGTGACACACGGCATCGTCTTAGGCCACATTGTCTCTTCCAAAGGCATAGAGGTAGATAAGTCAAAAGTTGAACTCATCCAAAAATTGCCTATCTCGAGAACTATCAAAGATGTGGGATCCTTTTTAGGGCATGCCGATTTTTATCGAAGATTCATTCACTCTTTTAGTACCATTGCCAAACCCTTGTGCAATTTATTGTCACAAGACATCCAATTTGAGTGGACATCAAAATGTCAAGAAGCTTTTGAAAAGTTTAAGGGTTTGTTGACCACTGCAGCGATCATGAAAGCTCCCGATTAGTCTTTACCATTCGAATTGAGATGTGATGCTAGTGATTTCGCTGTAGGGGCTGTTTTGGGGCAAAGAAAAGACAAAAAGCCTCATGTCATTTACTATGCCAATAAGACCTTGAATGAAGCCCAACTGAACTACACTACCACTGAAAAAGAATTGCTAGCTGTGGTCTTTGCATTGGATAAATTCAGATCTTATTTGGTTAGGTCCCTTGTTATTGTTTTCACTGATCATGCAGCATTGAAATATTTGCTCACAAAGCAGGATGCCAAGCCACGCTTGATCCATTGGATTCTCCTACTCCAAGAATTTAACCTTGAGATTCGAGATAAAAAGGGAGTAGAGAACGTGGTGGCTGACCATTTATCCCATCTTTCGAACCACGAGACCGCACTTGATGACCCTCCCAATTAATAAACATTTTCCAGATGAGCACCTATTTGTTGCAAGCACTATTTCTCGCATTGGCATTCCATGGTACACTGATATAGCTAATTACTTAGCTACAGGTCAGATTCCTTCCCATTGGTCCAAAATTGACAAACAAAAATTCTTGCGCAATGTGCGTACATTTTTCTGGGATGACCCCTACTTGTTCAAATATTGCCCCGACCAAATTGTTAGGGGGTGCATCCCCGGCCATGAGATTTCAAATGTCATTTCTTTTTGTCATGCATTGGCTTGTGGTGGGTATTTCTCTTCAAAGAAAACCACTGCCAAGATCTTACAATGTGGGTTATACTGGCCTACCATGTTCAAAGATGTCAATGCCTTCTGTGTTGCATGTGCCCAATGCCAACGACTAGGTAGCATTACTAGGCGTAACATAATGCCCCTTAATCCCGTTCTTGTCTTGGAAATATTTGATTGTTGGGGGATTGATTTCATTGGACCATTTCCTAGCTCGTTTGGTTACCAATTCATCCTTGTGGCCGTTGATTATGTGTCAAAGTGGGTGGAGGCCATTGTCTCTCGAACTAACGACCACCGAGTTGTGATATAATTCTTGAAAGAAAATATTTTTTCTCATTTTAGTATGCCTCGAACTATGATTAGTGATGGAGGAAAACATTTTTATAACAAACCCATAGGAATGTTGATGAGAAAATATGGTGTAATTCACAAGGTTGGTACTTCTTACCACCCACAAACTAGTGGCCAAGCTGAGTTAGCAAATAGGGATATCAAGAACATTTTGGAGAAAACGGTCAATCTGAACAGCAAAGATTGGTCCCTACGACTAGTCGATACTTTGTGGGCCTATCGTACAACGTACAAGACCACTTTAGGAATGTCTCCTTATAGGCTTGTCTATGGAAAGCCTTGTCATCTCCTAGTTGAGATTAAGCATCGTGCATATTGGGCCATCCGCCAATTCAATGACAATGAAAATGTGGTTAGCAATCATAGAAAGCTTCAATTGGATGAATTAGAGGAATTAAGAAATGATGCATTTGAAAATGCAAGAATTTCAGAGGACAAGATGAAAGCTTTGCATTATAAACACATTCTTAGAAAGTCCTTTCATGTTAGTCAAAAAGTTCTCTTGTACAATTCACAATTACATCTCTTTCTTAGGAAGTTGAGGACAAAATGGACTGGCTCATTTGTGATAAAGTCCATCTCGAAGCATGGTGCTTATGAGGTAGAGAATCCCAAGAACGGGAATATTTTCAAAGTAAATGACCACCGATTGAAACCTTATCTTAAAAATTTCGTGGCTGAAATTGGGACTTTGGATCTTGAAGATCCATCACCATTTTGAGC
Organism: Euryodendron excelsum; assembly: GCA_033060915.1. Lineage (NCBI taxonomy): Eukaryota > Viridiplantae > Streptophyta > Magnoliopsida > Ericales > Pentaphylacaceae > Euryodendron > Euryodendron excelsum. The sequence goes on from CM065386.1 coordinate 33,116,821, forward strand.
TTCATAAGTAATAACCCACCATGGTACATATTTTAGTTTTATTTTATTGTATTTTTTTTCTTTCTTTTGACTCATGCATTTACTTGTTCCATCATGATTCATGCATTAGGGACAATGCATTATTTAAGTTGGGGGGTGAGGCCTTTATTTTTGTTGGTTTGTTAAAAAAAACAAAAAAATCCAAAAAAAAAAAAAAGAAAAAATAAACTTTATTTTTGATGGTTTGGTAAAAAAAAAAAAACAAGATTTATTCCTCATACTAATTGAAAGTCAGCATGATCATAGTAATCCATTTGACTAATTAAGCATGAATTATGGATTTTCTAGTTTTGATATGTTGGTATTTTAGCTCATTATACTAACTTCTTGTTAGAGTATCTCACAGCAACTATACTCGGACTTTCTGCACTTCACTCATGACTTGCATGACTATAGTCTTGATTGATGATAAAGGATCACTTGAAAATCTTGAGAAATAAAGTGGAGACTTGTGCCCTTGTTGTGAGCTTTAGAGCCATTCTTTCTTAGAGGGATTTTATCATAGCTACTCTTGCATTTTTTCTTGAAAACACATCATTGTTGTTGGTTGGTCTCATTATTCATTATAATTTGGTTGGGTTGTCGGGAATTCATCATTTGTGCCGCATCACTTGCATTTAGAATTTGATGAACACTTTGAAAATCTTGTTATGCTTGGGAAAGGATTTTAGGCCATATTTGATATTTAAGCTTGTTCGTTTCTTTTCTTTATACACTTATCTCTAGTTCACCAATTTGAACCTTTTGTATACTAACCATTTTTCGAACTCCTCGGCCAAAAGTGTCGTTGAGATTAATCGGATTGGTTTGATTTGTAAGAGCAAAGTCATAAGTGAAGGGAGTGTTCATTTGGGCATTCTCTCAAAAAAAAAATTGAATGTCCAAATACAAGTTTGAAGAAATGAAATTTGAGAATCAATGTGAACTTGTGTATGTAATGTAAGGAAAGAGAGTTGGGTGCAGCCCAAAAAGTGGTAAATCTTATTTAAAAAAAATAAACCACCTTGTGCTTAATTTAGCCCATTCTCGGACACATGAGTTTTTGATTGACCCTTGCTATATACACTTTTCCTTACCTAACATTACAACCAAAATGAAGGCCTAATTGATCCCGAGTATAAGATGGTTTGAATTGTGAATGTGTAAATAAATATGGTGGTGTGGTTACATTTTGATTTCTAACACTTGACACTCTTTCATAAGACTACATATATTCTTATTTTAGCATTTTTCATGGTCTTGGTATCCGGCCTTTTGGCTTGTTTACATTACTTCTTCTGCATGCAAATGTTGAGAGAGCATAAATGCACCTGTTTCTAAGAGTTTCATTTGTTGAGTGCATATCTGGTGAGCTTTTGAGTTGAAGCACGATTCTGATAGAAATTTGAGCGATCCTAAGTTTTGATATTGAGAAAATGATCAGGTTAGTTTATTCACACACACTCTGAGTCAGGATGCTATGAATGTCTTTATGAGTTGATAGTATTCTAAACTATGTATGTCCTTTATATTGTACTTGAGAAATCTGTATTTTGTGTTTAATACTTGTTAGAGTTGTTATGAATAGGTTGACTTGAGATTCGGATGAAGGCAAAATTCAAGATGTTTGTTGGTATCATCGCTGACAACCCTTACGAGACTACAACTCGTCCACTAGGGCCACCAAGACATTTACAGGCTTACTGCATATGCTAAATACAATTGTAAATCCTACGAAAGTGGCATTTGAATAAAGTAGATAAAAATTATTTTTGTTTTGCTTTGCTCAAGGACAAGCAAAATCTTAGTTAGGGGGTGTGATTGTACATCTAAATTGTCATTAAATCCCTAGTTTTTCATATGTATTTATTTGTTTATTTTGTTTTGCATAATAGTTCAGTGTTCCTTTGGTAATAAAGTTTGGTTTAATATTTTAACAGATTTCTAAAGCTTAAATGAAGAATTTCAGAGATTTTCGAGGCCGGGATTTAGAGCGAAGAATTGAAGTGAAATTGAGTCCAAGATTGAAGCAAATTTTGGTTCAAAGTGCCTCAAATCTACCCCATTTCAAATCTAAGAAAAGGCTAAAAGATGATCCACTTCAAGCCCAAACTTGCTCTATGTTTTGTGCAAACTTCAGCCCAAATTTGTTCCATGTATTGTGCAACTTTTAGCCCAAAGTTTTAAGGCCCATGTCAGCTCATTTGTAGGAAGTTGTTGGGAGAAAAAAAGATCTTGCACATAGTTGCAGTACAATAATTCTTCATTATGGAAAAAAGAGAGCATACACATAGCTAGAAAGAAGTGGAGGACAATAATTCTTTATTATTGGGTAAAGAGAGAAGAAAAAAATAGTCCAAAAGATGGAATAAAGAGGTCCACCAGCCAGCTTAAAATTCTGGCAGAATCTGAATTTCCCTCTATATGCTGGACACACCTCTAGAATTGGAAAGTAGACAAACAGCTCTATAAATATCTGTCTAATAGCCATATCTGAAAACAGAGTGGAATAAGGTGAAAACTTTGTCCAAAGTTAGAGGACAGATTTGTGAGAAAATCTGGGCAGCTTGTATTTTGCTTTCTTCTGTTGATTTTGGTTCTTCAATGTTAAAAACCTCTTATTTCATGTTGATGCAAGTGTTTTTCTTCATAATGGTTGTTGGCTAAGCTCTTTCTTGGTTCAAAATCAAGGATGATGGTGGTTGAGGTGATCTCTTTAAGATATTAATGCATCTTAACAATTTATTTTCTCACTTTGTACATGGATGATTGATTATTGTTAAGAATTTTTAGAAATCATTTAGGCAATATTATAATCTTGAATTTCTATGCACAAACCTCAGTTTTGGTATAGAAATTGTTTGATTCAATGTCTTGCCTAGTTTGAAACTATTTTTTCATTTCTAAGCAAGAATCAATCATTCATTTCTTTGAACTTTGTTGTAATATTTTCCAACCCAATATCACCATTATTGATGTTGGGTTGAGTTATCTTAAATATCTTGAAGGAACCACCAATATACCACCATCGGAATTGATTTGGAGCCAAGACTTTTGTTTCTTTTGTAATTTTAAGCATTGTTATTTGAATTCCATTCACAACCATCCATCTTTCAAAGAAAATTTTACATTGATTGTAAACCAAATTCTTTTCAAATAAATTTCTCTTAAGTTTTTGTGACCAAACTTATTTTCTAAATTTAGCTCCCTGTAGATATGACTTTGGTCTCACCAAGTTAATTGCTACATTGCACACTCGTGCACTTGCGAGTTAAAACAAGCCCACAAGAAGAGCGGTCAAGCAGAGACTTCAATGAAATTTTGAAGGTTGGGGAGAGATCTACCTATACAAGAATGGATGCTAGAATAAGAAATTTTAGAAGTTTTGTGGATTGCATGAATTTAATTGATAGTCCTATGCAAGGGCGGTCTTTCACATGGTCAAACATGCAACAAAGTGAAACTTGGAGTAGATTGGATAGGTTTTTATATTGTCATGAGTGGAATGCAATGGTAAAATGTTCACAGTGGGGTTTAAATAGGCTCTTTTCTTATCATAGTGCAATGTTGCTAACTGATGAGGAAAGAGATTGGGGTCCAATGCCATTCAAAAAATTTGAGTCATGGTATACGTTAAAGGCATTTTCTGATATAATGGAGAATTATTTGAAAGAAGTTGTTCTAATAGGGTGGGGGGGCTATGTTACTTTGAAGAAACTACAGATGTTAAAGGTGAAGATAAAAGAATGGAGGAGGTCAGGTATTGTAAATTGGGCTAAGAGGATAAAATATTTAGAGGATGAGCTGCTCAAGTTAGATATTCAGGGTGAGGGTGTAGGGTATTGCTCAAGTGATGGGTTGAAGAGAAGAGAAATTAAAGGGAAGCTGGCCAAGTTGTACCTAAGGGAAGAGGAGGATTTAAGGTAGAAGTTAAGAATGTTGTGGATGCAAAAAGAGGATTGTAACTCAGGGTTCTTCTATGCTACTTTAAGGTTTAGGCAAAGCAAGAATTTCATTAGTCAGGTTATAAGTGGAGCTATAGCCGATTAAAGAAGTTGTTGTAGAATTCTTTAAGAGTAACTTTTCTAAAGTGCAGTATGCCAGACCAAGGCTTGAAGGGCAGTTGAAGATGCAACTTAGCAAGGAGAGCAGACAGTACTTGGAAGCAAATTTTGAAGAATTTGAGGTATGGGTGGCTGTCAAGTCATCCAATGGGAATAAATCACCAGGGCTGGATGGCTTCAAAATGAGCTTTTTTAAGAGGTATTGGAAGGTAATCAAACAAGATGTTGTAAGGTTTATAAATGACTTCCATGCAAATGCTAGATTAGCTAAAGGAATCAATTCCTCTTTTGTTGTTTTAATTCCAAAAGAAGCATGCCCTAAAAGCTTGTCGGGTTATAGGCCTATTAGTCTAGTGTCTTCATTATATAAACTACTTTCTAAGACACTGGCTAATAGATTGAAATTGGTGGTAAAAGAAGTGATTAGTGAATCACATTCTGTCATTCTCTAAGGTAGACAGATTTTGGATGGGATCCTTATTGCCAATGAAGTGGTTCGTGGGTGGAAGAGAAACAAGAGAAAAAGAGTGGTGTTAAAGCTTGATTTCCAGAGAGCTTATGTGAGACCCTAATCTCATAATTTCATAAGTAACTAATTACATTGATTGCATAGTTATTTGGTATGTAAAATTATGAGGGTGCATGTATGTGTAGCATGTGGCAATTGGTAAGTTAGATGATGAGTTGAGTGGTGAGTCATTAGTGAGTGTGTGCATAGGACACTTAAGGGTGTGAGATACACTCTTGGATCTATTTTGGCTTGCTACTCACAAGAGAAGTCAAAAGAGAAGAGAGGCTTTTGGTGGAGAGAAAGAGACAGAAGACAAGAAGGGGACAAGGTTAGTGGGGAGACAAAGAAAAAGAAAAAGAAAAAGAAAGGCTAGTGGATCGTGGGTGGCCTGGCATAATAAGAGAGAGAGAGAAAGGAAAGAAAGAAAAGTAAAGTCAAGACAAGGGGGCAGGGCTAGCTCATCCGTATAGAGAGAGAAAAGAGAAGAGAAAGAGAGAAGAGGAAGAAGAAATAAAAGAGGAGAAAAAGGGAGAAGAATAAGAAGAACTTAGGGAAGGGCTTGTTACATCTTATTTTCAAGATCCAAGGTGAGTTTCATCTTGTTCTATATTGTTCTTGTTGATTCTAGCATGCTTGCAACTCATCTTTGTCATGGAAGTTAGAGAGGAGGTGATGGAGGAGACGAAAGATGAAAGATTTTATGGATCATTTTTTTTATTTGGGATGAAGGTGTTATGTTTGCTGTTTTGTGATGAATTAGTTTATCTAAAAATATTATTTCTAGATGCATCTTTGAATACTTGAATTTAGAGTGATTATAGTAATTTGAGCTTCGGTTTCACTAAAAAAATATTATATTGTTAAATTATGGTGAATTTTAGAAGTTGGACTATTACTACTGAAATTTGTTACCCTAATTTGCGACCCATACCTTGACATCAACACTAGACCAAGTTCGAGTAGTCAAAACATTGTGAAATTTTTATTGTATCTATTAGAAATGTAGATGAGAGTATATCCCAAATTTCAGGTCATTTTGATGTCGTTTACCTATGTTAAAAACTACTTAAATATGGACCATCTGCAGTTCAATTCTCACTTCTACAGCACTGTCCTGTTTTATAAAATACCAAATAAATACTTAGAATTGGTAAATAAATATGAAATTTGGTCTGGATACTCTCTGATATTTTTAGTTTGTATTCCCCAAGTTTTGGAATTTTTTGGTACAAGTTCACGAAGTTGTGTCCATGTTATGAGGCCTGTGTCAGTTTTGGCAGATTAGAGGACTTAGTAGATTTTGGTACTTTTAAGCTATTACATTGCATTGGGAAATATGACATAGTGTTTTAATACATCATTGGCATTACATATCTCATGTTAGAAGAGTGTGAATCATGATTGTGTGTTGTTAAAAAATTATAAATTATATTTCCCAATCTAACATAGTTTTGGGTGTTAGGTGCTAAAAAAGGTCAAGTGCCTTCAACATCAACTAAGGAGTAACTTCATCGGGTGTGTGTGCAGTGACAGAGGGGAATATAAGATAGTTTTATTCATATTGACTGGATTATTTATTTTCTATATGTGTGGTGGCGGTGAATTCATATGAGGTGTTAATGGTGTTCCTATATGAAGTGAAATTGATGTTTATACATATGAGAAGTTAAGTGGAGACATTGGTAATTATAGATATATAAGGTCGCATTCCATACCATTCATATTATATGCCTTGCATTGCACCGGAGAGAGTTAGTCATGGTGGGCTAACCAAAGGCATAGTCACGGTGGACTAGCCCAGGGGTGCCACGGTGGGCATTCGTTGATAACGAGTTATCGATATATTAGGCCAAGGCTATCTAAATCGCGCGCATATTCGAGTGTTTCATGCATTGTATCGCAAGAGATATTGCATTTTATAAACCATATTATATTATTGGTGGTGATGAGAGGCTAGATGTTTATATACCACTGATTGGTGGATTATTTATTGATAGTTGATTCTATGATTATGTATATATCATTCTTTATGAGTTTGATTATCTATCGTGAGCACGTTGACAATTAGCTCACACCCACACAGACAGTTTTGACAAGTAACGTGGAGATGACAATTTGGTTCACTATAGTCTTGGTCTTAGCTGCGATGGCATTTATGCCAGTGTCTAAATGTCGTGTCTTGGGGCTTGGAAAAACTCTTATTGCTTTGCTTTTAATTTCTTGTCATATTTGTATAAGACGTTGGGATTCGAGTTATATTTGTATTTTACCTCATGTTAGCTTGAGATATGAGAGTTTGTTATATACCTGGGTTTGTAATGATATAAGTGGTTTATGGTTTAATTTTGATGTCCATTATAGCATGTGAAGACAGTTCTTGTTTATATATATCATTGGTGTATATTTCGCTGTGTTCTTTTGCGATGTGTGTTAAGGTGTCGTTCACAGGAATGGTGACATGTGTGATCATGTCTCATCTAATGTGACATTAATGATGTCTAATTGGGATGGGAGTGTGACAGCTTATGATTCAGTAACCTGGATTTTTCTTAAGCAAATGATGATTATGATGGGGTTTGGTAAGAAATGGTCACAATGGATGGAGGAGTGTATTTCATCTGGGAGAGTTTCTATGTGGGTAAATGGATAAGCAATCGAGGAGTTCTTAATGCAAAAAGGATTGAGGCAGGGTAATCCTTTGTCGCTTTTCAGTATAACATAGGCGAATAGGGATTAAATGTTTAAATGGGGAAAGCTTTAGCATTGGGGATTATAAAAAGGACAAGGATAGGATTGAATGGGCCTTTGATCTTACATTTACAATTTGCAGATGACACAATTTTATTTTGTGAAGCAAATATTGAAGAGTTAAGAAGCTTAAAGAGGATATTGAGATGCTTTGAGCTACTTTTAGAGCTAAAGATCAACTTTCAAAAAAGTGTTGTGTGTGCTATAGGTGTGAATGATGCTTCTATCAACGAGGCTGCAAAAATATTTAATTGTAAAATTCAACAACTACCTGTCAGATACTTGGGAATGACAATTGGCTCCAATCCTACGAAGATGGAGTCATAGGAACCTGTGATTGACAAAATCAAAGGCAAGTTGGCCTCTTGGAAGAAAAGGTATCTTTCTATTGGTGGAAAACTGACTTTACTGAAATCTTCATTGGCAAATCTGCTAGTGTACTATTTGTCTTTGTTTAAAGCCCCTAAGGAGGTTTGTAATAGGATTGAAAGATTGCAAAGAAGGTTTTTGTAAGGGGAGGCAGATGGTAAGAAAAAGGTTCATAATGTGAGATGGGACAGAGTCACAAAATGCATGAAGAAAAGAGGGTTAGGGGTTACTCCTATTGCTTCTATGAATAGGGCATTGCTAGCAAAATGGTGGTGGAGTTATGCAAAAGAAAAAGGGTCACTTTAGAGGAAGGTCATTAGCCATAAATATAGGTATGATAGTGGGGATTGGTTTCCAGGGGAAGTAGTTAGGAAGGAGGGTTCTAGTATATGGCTGGACATACTCAATATGGATGGGGACTTATCATCTGTGAAAGAAGCATCGCTTAGTAATATTCATATTAAAATTGGAGATGGGAGGAGTGTAAGATTCTGGAAAGATGTTTGGATTGGGGACACCGCTCTTAGCAGTGATTGTCCTAGACTATTTTCTCTGTCTCTACAGAAAAATGGTTTTGTAGCAGAAGTGAAGGATGAGTCTAGGGCATGGAATTTATTGTACAGAAGGAATTTGCTAGCTTGGGAACAATAGGATCATTGCAAGCTCATGGAGAAACTAGAGACTATTGGGCTGCAAAAATCAAGAAGAGATTCAATGGTATGGAGGTTGGAGAATGATGGCAATTTTTCTGTTGAATCTCTGTATAAGGCAGTAGTGACAATCCATTAGCCGAATGCAAAAATCCTGGCTAAGGTGTGGAAGGTAGTGGCTCCATTAAAGGTGCAGATTTTTGGATGGATGGCCTCGATTGGGAAGATAAAAACAAAACAAACGTTGGTTAGAATAAAATGTATTCCCCAGGTATGCTCTACTTTATGTGTAATTTGTAAGGAAATGGAAGAGGGGGCAGATCATCTCTTACTCAAATGCAAGGCAGTGTGGAAGATATGAAGCTCCACTGTGAGATGGTGGGGGATTGAGTGGGTGAGTCTAGGTAACTTGTTGTGTTAGTTTCAATGATGGATTAGCTTGAAGCATAATAAGATGGAATGTTGGTTATGGAATGCTCTGTTATTATCTATGATTTAATTGGCATGTCTAGAAAGCCGGGAATGATTTTATATTCAATGGTGAGTCTTTTAATTGGCAAAAGGTAGAAGAGGATTCTAAGATAGCTACTGGCCTATGGGTAAAGGCGAGAAAGCTGAAGGCTGAGTTCTCATTAAATGACTTGTTCTACTCAATTCAGGGGTGAGAGGTACTAAAGGATGAGGTAGGCAATGTGTTATTATGGTTTTTGTTGATAGCTCATCAGTAATGCTAACGTAGTGTATTATCTTGGTGTGGATCTTGTATCTACAACACTGTCTTTGATCAAAGTCCTATCCCTTGATGTAATTTATTTTGGTATCAATATCCATGTTCCTTTTGCTATTGTCAAAAAAAAAAAAAAACAAGTGGGAGAATCTAGGGAAGCATTGGGTTAATATGGAGTATGGGATGAAGCTGAATCTATTGCAAAAACATGTACCCAAAAAAAAAAAAAAGAATCTAATGCAAAACAATAACATTGATTAGGGCCCAAGAAAATAGCCACTATTTGGAACGAATACTAACAATAAATTCTATAAATGAGTGAAATTACTTTGTAGATTTTTAAGTTTATAATTTCTACAACCAAATGCATGAACTCTCCTAATTCATAAAGGGCAATGCCATGCAATGCGAAAATTTATACCCAATTTATGTATAGGATGATGTGGTTGAATGAAAACTATTCACTAGAAAACAAAACACACATCATGATAGCTTTTAGTTGCCAAAATGCCATTATCTTATCATTCTAGTGAAATTTTATATACAAATTTTTCTTTCTATTTATAAACTAACCTATTCAAAATTTGTCAATTCAGAATTTTGGGGATAACCAAACTAGAGTGAAGTGCTTAGTATCTAAAACATCCTGCAAAAATTTGGGATAGTATTTAAGAATGGCCAAACTTCTTAAATTTGCTATAGAAAGTTGAAAAGTTGATAAATCTAGCTAGTTTGTTTAAAGAAACTCATTTTTGGAACATAAAAAGGGACAAGCACATCAAGTTAAACACTAAACAAAAGAAAACGAAAATGCAATTTTCTTTATTTAAAAGTTTGATAGTGTCATGAATCAATTTTCAGTTTCTTTATATTAAAGAATTTATAAAAATTAAGTTTTATTGCGGCTATGGACTAAATTTAGGATTAAGAACCTCAATGGAAAATGGGCTGTCATTTTACATTGAGTTAAGCATTTATGATATAATAAAAAAGCAAAAAATAGTAAATAAACAGTTATTATAGCTTAATCCACAAGCATTTCTCACATTAGGGGACTTACAAGCGTGAGATGAAGGGTTGTGAATACAACTATTAATGCTTCAAGTTTAGCATTTTTGTATTAGAATGTGAAAATTTGAAATTCATTTTTGACATTGTATTGTGATGATACAGTGAATTTGTATAATCTTCCTGACCTCTAATGCGAATGGTTGAAGTGATGAATCCCTCTGCTTACAATACCGATGTGGTAGCTACCTAGGACACTCCGATACCAAAGTTAGGCTAGAGACAAATGGATGGAACAATAATGCTCAAAAGTTGATGTTTTTCGTACCTCCCTTTGAGATGATGACTGCCCTTTATATATGTAAGCACCCCATTTTTGACCGCTCGGCAGTCTACAGTCCGTCCAGACTTGTACTCAAGTCAATATGGACGTATTCTAATCGAAGTCAACTCTCTAAGTCTAATCCCGTCTATCCATCACTTCGCAGGCCCACCAGGCCCAAATAGAGGCAAAATGACCAAAATGCCCTTAGGGGCATTGTTCTTTCAAATTCCAAATCAGGGACGTCTTTCCGGAGACGGTAAGTCCCCTTTCCATATTTCAATAGGCGTGTCTTTCCGAAGACGATAAGTCCCCTTTCCAATTCCAAATTAGGCACGTCTTTCCGAAGACGGTAAGTCCCCTTTCCATATTCCATCAGGCACGTCTTTCCGAAGACGATAAGTCCCCTTTCCATATTCCCACAGGCACATCTTTCCGAAGATGATAAGACCCCTTTCTAATTCCAATAGGCACGTCTTTCCGGAGACAGTAAGTCCCCTTTTAACCTGTCAACCGGGACAAGACCCCAAGTCTCCTAGATGGTAGAACGGTCCACCTTTGGCGCCTACTAGCTCGCCAATGTAGAAATGTACATTTTAGGCACGCCTTTCGAGAAAGTTAACTTCTCAGGTGCTAAGACCCTTTAGCAGCTTCCCGAGATTAGGCAGTCTCAGGAATGATCGCGAACTGTCAGAGTAGCGGAAATACTCGCAAACATCACAACCGTCAAAGTAGCGAAAATACTCACAAGCAGGTCGATATAGGGAATTGCCAACAAACCCCTGTATCACGTGACCGCCGTCAGAGTGGCAAAAACACTCAAAACCCAGGTCAACATCAGTGCCTGCTAGTCCACTTCGGTGAAAAATGACCAAACTGCCCCTAGGGCCATTTTTCGACATGTTTTTCGAGAACACACCTGAGTCCTCAGAATGATAAGTCCATCCTTCCAAGATTGTCTTAAAAGCAATCCGGCATGATTAGGTGCCTTCTAGTCAGTTTCGGGCCAATTCTGAGACTCTTCGGTCAAGTTGACCATTTTGCCTCTAGGCATCTGAGCGCCCCGGGGACCACACTGGCTTTGGGTGTCAAACCGGTAGCTTCCCGAGAATGCTTGTTATAGTTTTCTCAACCTTCTATTATCTTTCTGGATCATTCCGAGTCAGTTCCAGAAAACCCGGTGCAAAATAATCATTTTGCCCCTGGTGGGCCGGTCGCCGTTTATAGCCACACCGGCTCTGGGTATCAAACCGGTAATCTCCTGAGAATGCTTCTTATAGTATTCCCGACCTCCCTTTATCTTTTTGGATCTTTCCGAGTCAGTTCTGGTAAACCCGGTGTAAAATGACTGTTTTGCCCCTAGTGGGCCGGTCGCCTTTTCCAACCACACCAGCTCTGGGTATCAAACCGGTAACCTCTTGGGAACATTCTAAAGAATGTTTCCAAGTCTCGATTCTTCTTCTGAGACATTCCGAGTCTGTCCCGGCAGCTTTCCAATCCAGTTGACCATTTTGCCCCTAATGGCTCGGTCAACCCTTTTGACAAATCTTGTCATCCTTTTTCAAGTCCACTACCTTTGGGACACTGTTTTAAGTGTTTCTGTCCTTTTCCGGCCTTCCGGGCCATTTCCGGTCCCTTAAGTCCTTCCCGGGCTTTCCAAAGTCACTCCTAGTGAAGCCAAACTGAAAATTGAATGGTAGTCACTAGTACAGGCGCCCAAATCTTCCCAAGATACGTTGTTTGCCGACCTTAAAACTTTCCTAACTGGCTGGTGCCACTAGTAGTGGCGCCAAGCCAATATTTGGCCTAGCGCCACTGCTTGTGGCGCCAGAAGGATTTTTGGCCTGGCGCCACTGCAACAAGCGCGAGGTCATTCCCTTCTTTATAAATACAGAGCCTCCTCCAGCATGAAAGAGGTACACAAACTCAGTCTAAAAACCCTAATTTTCGATTTACAGAGCTCGTAGCCTCTCTAAACCCTAGTCTCTTTAGGTTTTCCTAAACCCTAGCCTCCATACACAAACCCTAGCCTCCTATACACTCATACACTCTCATATACTCATATACTAGGCTCCAAAGCCTCCATTGAAGACTTGAAGTGCTGCAACTTGAAGTGCTGCAACTTGAAGCTTTTGAAGATTGAAGACGAAGATCAAGACGAAGACCGAAGACCGAAGCAAGACAAGCAAAGCAAAGCACGCAAAGCTAAGCAAAATAAAGAAGACACAAGGTAAGCTTCTTATTTACGTTTCTGCATTTCCCCCTCTCTCTTCTCCCTCCGAACCCATTTGGGTTTTCTTCTATTTTAATCCCCCATCTTCTTCTCCCCCTTATTGCATGCTTGAAACAAGGGAGTTCTCGATCCATGTGTAGGATTAGGCTTTTGGAGAGTCACCGTGTCGGGGGCTTTCTTTTAGTCTAACCGGAGACCACGTGGGTTCGGCCTCTCTTGATTATGTGGTGAAGCCTTTAACCTTGTATGTTCACGACCCTCTTTGCATTGTGCATATCATAATATTGCATTCTTCCAAAATCCGTTTTCAAAATCATTTTCAAAAGCTTGCATTAAAGTCTTCTTTTTCAAAACTTGTTTTCAAAATCACAATCCTAGGGTGATTCTAGCATTTCCATGGCTAGGGTTGCTTTAGGAAAGTGTTACATTTAAAGTGGCCAAGATGGTCCATATTTTTAAATCCTTGTTGTTTTCAAAACCACTTTCTTAAAGTGGTTCTAGCCTTCTTATGGTTAGAACCACTTTAAGAAAGTGGGACATTTTCATACTTTTCCAAAACTCTCTTTTCAAATCTCTCCTTCTAAAAACCTCTTTTTCAACATACTTTCCAAAAATTCTCTCCAATCTTCTTTCCAAAATTGTTTTCTAAAAGCTCCCTCCAAAAATCTATATTTCAAAAACTCCTTTTCAATCTCCTTCCAAAAACTCTCTCAAAGTTTTACTTTCCAAAAACACTCTCCTTGAAATCTCTTTCCTAAAAACACTCCCTAGGTTGCCTTCTTAGGAAACTCTCTCCCTAAATCTCTTTCCTAAAAGCTTCTTTCAAAATCTTCTTTCTAAAAACTCCTCTCTAGGATTTCTTTCTAAAAATCCCTTTTTCCAAAAAACCCACTTTCCAAAAACTCTTTCCTTAGAGTCCAAGTTAAATCCTTAGAGCCAACAATTAGGAAACCCTAATTTTTCTTCCCAAAAAGATGATTTTCAATCCTTTATTTTGGCCTCAAAATCTAGGTTTCCAAAATCTATTTTCTACATCAAAACTATACATATTTCCAAAACCTCTTTTCTATGCCAAAACTAAAGTCTTCCAAATCTAGGGTTTCTAGAACTTCCCTTTCCGAACACATGTCAAATCCAATCTTCTCTTTAGGAAACCAAATCCAATCTCCCCTTTAGGAAACTCGATCCTATCCTTCGCTTTTGGAAACAAAATCAAAACATCTCCTTTAGAGACAAAATCCAATCCCTTGTTTTAGGAAATAGGAATCTTACCCCTTCCTAGTCTAAACTTTTCCTCATTCCAATCCTTCCTAATCTCCTACTTTCCTAAGCCTTAAGTTTCCAAAACTTACACTTTTAAATCTTTTCTTAAACTTTAAACTTCCAAATCCTTCTTAATCTAAACCTTCCTTGATTCCAACCTTTCCTAAATTCCATACCTTTCCAAATTTTTAACTTTCCAATCTAAATCTTCAAATCTTTCTTTTAAATTCAAATCTTTCCAAAACTCTAAACTTCCTTAATTTTAGATCTTTCTAAAATTCTAAACTTCCCTAAACTTCCAATCTTTCCAAATGTAAAACTTTCTAAATCTAAAACTTTCTAAATTCTAAACTTTCCAACTTTCAAAACTTTCCTATTTCAAAACATTCCAAATTCAAAACTTTTCAATTTCAAAACTTTCTTAAAACGAAACGTTTCCTATTTCAAAACTTTCTTAATCCAACACTTTCCTAATTCGAAATCTTTCCTAATTCAAAACCATTTCTAAAAATCTTTCCTAATTCGAAATCTTCCTAAAATGAAACTTTTCTAAATCGGACCTTTCCTAATTCGAACCTTTCCTAAATCCAATCTTTCCTAATCTTCCAAGTCCAATATTTGAGCCGAATCTTTCTTAATCTCAAGTCCTTTCTAAATCCCATATTTCCTAAGTCTAGGTTTCCTAAACCTCAATCTTTCCAAAACAAGTCAAATTCTTCCTCCAAGTTCTATCTTTCCAAATCAGAATCTCATCCTTTCTAATTCCAAATTCCAAATTTCAATCTTCTATTTTAAATCCAAATCAAATCCAAATTCCAATTCAATTTCTTCTTCCATATCAAATCTCTTTTCTATCGGACTCTTGTCTGAACTACGACTGACCTGATTCCTCCAAAAGGATACGTAGGTAACCTTTATAGGTGCGGTCACAACCTTCATAGGTGCAACCTTTTTCAAATTTCTATTTCCACAACCTTTTTCAAATTTCTATTTCCACAACGTTTTTCAAGTTTCCAATTCCATAACTCTTTTCAAATCTCTTTTCCATTTCAAGTTCAAATCTATCTTTTCAAATCTCTTTAAATTAAATCAATTTTTTTTCAAAATCTATTTCCAAATTTATTTTCCAACTTTCTTTTCTTGCATTTGCATATCATGCATCATATCTTTTTAAACATTCTTTTGCTAAAGTGAATAGGATTGGACAATTGTTAGTTGAAGACTCTCATAGGTGAATTTAGGGTAAATAGACATGTAGGTGCCGCAAGGGCGAGGTAGGGTGAACGGCTTAGTGCATCTTCCCTACACGTAACTAATCTCCGAACCTAGAATCACTATTTTCAAAGACCACAATGGAGTTTATTTTCAAAAAGAGCTTAAATGTTTTCCAAAGGTTGCTAAATAACCCGTTTTCTTAAAAACCCTCTCTTGAGGATGTTTTCCAAAATCTTTTTTTCAAAAACCCTAAGTGTAGTCTTCGGATTATGCTTAGTTTTTAGGTGACCTAACTCACCTTAATCAAGTTAGGTGGCGACTCCAAATGTTTTCCAAAAGCCCTTTATTCAAATCTATTTTCAATTCAAATTTAGTCGCATTCATTCTTCTAGGAAGGTAAGTTCTAACGAGAAAGTACAGTGTTTTTCCCGCTTGTGTGTGTATTCCTCGAGTGCAAAAAATCTAGGCGCAACGATATAGAGATTGTAAGCAGGGAGTATGGCTTAGGTCGTAGGCACATTAGTGGGAGAGCTAATCGTGCCCTTAAATTGCGCACCAAGGATAATGGGAGCGAACCGTGTCCCCATGGGCTTCATGGATTATGCTCCCAATCATGGACAAAACTGTCCTAATCATGGGATCGTGGGGGTTAATCTTTAGGCGAGAATCTCGGGGTGCCTTAATGATGGTGCTTGATACCCTGTTGTGGCTCTGACCTTCCAGGTCTGTCAACACGCCTGGTCAGAAGGTTAGCTTGGGGGGATCAGTCTGGAGACGCAATCTGGACTTCTTTGGTCTACCCAATGAGGGCAGACCAATCGTACTTGTCATATTATCATATGCCCCCAATTCCCTCAGCAACTTAGGTCTGCTGGTGGGAATTTTAAAGAGCCGCGAGGCGTCGCCTTTAAGGTGCATTTATGGCGCCGTAGCCTGTAATGATTACTACAGCTGCCGAATCGATGCAACCCTTGGGGTGTCTGCCACGTGGCCTCACAAGGTTGGTCCCCATCTCTTGATGGGACGTCACAAATGCTGGCCGTTGGATCTAAGAGCTGAGGGTAGATCTTTGCCATTGATTTCAAAAGAGGGGGGCTTATAAGGCCTTGGCGGTTCATCAAAAAGCCCCCTATTTTGCATTTCTTCGAGTTACACAACGAGTGGCTTTTCCCATTTTCTTTTGCTTCCTTTCTCCTTCGCCATTATTGAGCACTTCCAGCAATTCCAGGCTTTTTTCTCGATTTCTCCAAGTTCATCAAGGTATTTTAGGTGTGAATGGTATATGTTTTGGCTCCTGTAAAAAGCCATCTAGTATTACGAGAGGAGGGTAAGGACTTTGCGCCCCCAGGGTTTGTAGGTAACCCCTCCTTCGTTAAATCTGTATACTAGGGCGTTTTGGAGGCCTCCAAGTCCACTTTCAAGACCTTGCGTGAAATAAAAGGCCCAAGGATCATGAACCCCCAACCAACCAGCCTATCATCTAATTCTAAGCGCACCGCCTCAATGGATTTGGGTAGGGTTAGGCTAGACGAGGCTTCGAGTGCCTCTATAAATTACTCTGGGGCAGACATTGAGGATGTGACCCAAAAGGCGAGGCCAGAGAGGGCAAGAAGCCCTGTGGCCATCGTGGACGCCTTTAAGGGTGTTCCCATGGCTGAGGTTGGGGAGGGAGTTGGGATGCCCCCTACTGCAGACTGCAGGTATGAGGCGAGAAACACAGCCTCCATCTTAGACGGGCCAAAAGTGAGGAAGCTCTGGTTTGCCTACCAATTCCTAACTTCTATGAGCTATAGAATTCCTGGGAGTGAGGACGGAGCATGTTTCCCTCACCCTGGGAAAATCACGGTGTACGAGAGTGCGTTAACTGGAGGGCTAAGGTTTCCCATCACTCCTCACATTAGGAGAGTCTTAAGCAGGTGTAGGCTAGCTCTAAGGAAGCTCATGCTTAATTTATGGCACATACTGGTGGGTTGTGCAGCCTTGTGGCAAGCTGCCACCAATAGGGAGGAATACTTAACCCCAGAAGACTTCTTTTATTGTTACAAAGTGACTAAGAGCAAGAGCTCAAGCTGGTACTACTTCTCAGCTCGGGATGGTTAGCCTGTCATGATATCTGGTTTTCCAGTATCTCATAAGCGCTGGAAGGAGAATTACTTCTTCGTGTATGGTAAAGGTATGGAGATTGCCCACTGGGAGGATTTGACTGACCAGACCCCGCATACCCAGGTAGTGGGGTAGACTGGGTAGGAAGGGTATATGCCTCTTGTACTTTCATACTTAGGTTATGCTTAAAGTAGTGGTCTAACCATCATTTTTTTTTTTACTCAGAACGTCTTCCTATGCTGGAGGACGAGTCAAGGAAAAATTAGGTAGCGAGGGTAAGGAAGTACCCAGTCAATTACTGGGCGCACCTTGTGGTTGGTGAGAGTCCGGCCGCCTACCTCTTAGGTCCAGACCCTTCCATTGAAGCCCTTCGCGCTGAGAGGAGTGAGTCTAGCATGTTTACTCTTACTGCTTTATAGTGCAAGCATACTAACCCTTGCTCTATGCGTTTTGAAGAATAAGACTCCATGGGCTTTGATAAGAGGAGTATGGGGACTTTTGCCAAGAAGAAATTTGAAGAAATGGAGAGGGCAAAAGCTGCTGGGGAAAGACCAGCAAGCGCCCTCGACACAGTTCTGTGGGCAAGACTGTTGAGCCCCCATCTGACAAGGATCCTATAGTAGTCGGTCCATCCAAGGGAGCCTAGACTCCTTTTGCTGCTCAGGCTCCAGGTCACATCTCTGGGTCTGGAGCCGGCATGCCCCCACCTATTGCCAAAGTGCCTTCTGGTCAATCCCCTTTGGGTCAACAGGGAGAGCCCTTCGGTGTGGAGGATGTCCAAGTTGCTTGGGAGAGGATGCATAAGTTCATCAGCTTGGAGGATGTGGTCCCCTTCAACGATTAGACCAACGCCCAACTGACCAAGAGTATGAATCATGATGCTCTCAAGGTGCGGCTTCTAAGTGATCTTTCTTTTCATGCACTTGATTTGACTTGTTGATTCTGATGATCTGTAGGTTCTTTTACAATTGCATGTTAAGGCCCTCTACCTGTCCACCCGCCTAAAGGAAAAGACAACTGAGAGCTCCAAGAAAGGTCAAGTCATCGAGACCTTGACTGAGACCATCAGTGGGCTGGAGAAAAAGCTCAAAGATGTTGAGGAAACCCTGGTGACCTCTGAGGCAAAGAAAATTGCTATCTTAGATGAGGCAACGGAGCTCAAGAAGAAGGTTGAGGTGCTGACCTCCGATGCCCAAACCTTTGAGGCCGTCAAGGACTCTTTGGCCTCGAGGATAGCTTAGCTGGAAAGGCTACTCAAGACAACTCATGAGAAGGCTATGGAATAGTTCAAGGCTGGGGCGACCTTCCAAGATTAGGTCGGCAAGGCTTATATAGAGGGCTTCGTTGATGCCAAGGTTGCAGCGAAGAAACTCTTCCCTAACCTGGACTTCTCTGCTCTGAAGCCATTGGACTTCACCACCTCCCAGGCACTTGGTGGGGAAGACCAGGCCCCTGCTGCGGAGGAAGAGGACGATGCTCAATCTTGAGCTCTTTAAAGGCCCTAATCCCTTGCAATCGACTCTTTCTTCTTCTTTTTTTTTTTTTTTAACTTCCTTTGTAGTCTGTTTTCTATCAATGAAAATGCCTTTCACCTTTATCTGTGTTCTGTGTTCTTGTATTCCAATATTTGAGTTGAGTTTGGTCTGTCAAAATAGACTACCGTTTGAATTGTTATAGAGAATTGAGTGCTCGTGCCACTTGGCTATATACCTTTGGGGGGTTTTACCCTTAGAGTTCTGGTCTATCACTCGAGCTGACCAGCTAGGGCTTGGAGTGCAACGTTGTGGGTCTTTCGACTTAACTGGTCAATCTCATGGACTAACCAGGTTAGTTTGGTAGATTTGTAGCATTTCAGCTAGTTTGGTCAGTCTCGTGGATCGACCAGTTTGGCTAGGTAGCCTTTTGGCCTTTCGACTGGTCTGATCAGTCGTGTGGACTGATCAATTGGGCTTAGTAGCCTTGTGGCCTTTAGGCTTGTTTGGTCAGTCTCGGGGACTGACCAATTGGGCTTAGTAGCCTTGTGGCCTTTCGGCCTGTCTGGTCAGTCGACTGACTAGTTGGGCTTAATAGCCTTGTGGCCTTTCTGCTTATCTGGTCAGTTTCATGGACTAACCAGTTGGGCTTAGTAGCCTTGTGGCCTTTCGGCTTGTCTGGTCAGTCTCAAGGACTGACCAGTTGGGCTTAGTAGCCTTGTGGCCTTTCAGCTTGTCTGGTCAGTCTCGTGGACTGACCATTTGGGCTTAGTAGCCTTTTTCTTCATGAGCCATGCAAGTAGACTAGATCATTTGGAGCTTTTGATGGGTAGGTATTTCATTAATAAGGCGGATTACATCATACATAATACTTCCTCAAGTGCTCAACATGCTAGGGGTTGGGTAGGTCCTTGTTGTCCAGTCCTGTCAACCAATAGGTCCCCTTTCAGGAAAATCCCTTTACTTTGTAAGGCCCTTCCCAATTTGGCCCAAGTTTGTCGTCATTGAGCCTTCTGGTGAACTGGTTGACTTTCTTGAGGACCAGATCTCCTGCCTTGAATGTCCTAGCCTTTACCCTGGCGTCATGGTATTTGCGCATCCTCTGCTGGTAGGTTGCTACTTCCATGGTTGTTTGCAACCTTGTTTCCTCAAGTAGATCTAGGCTTACCTCCAAGGCTTCATTAGTAACCTCTGGTTCGTCGTGTTCGACCCTAGGACTGTACAGACCTATCTCTATTGGGATGACTACTTCTGATCTAAATGTTAACGAGAAGGGGGTGTACCCCGTTGCTACCCTTTCAATTGTTCGATAGGCCCACAAAATGTTAGGAAGCTCTTCAGCCCATAAGCCCTTCGCCTTTTCTAGCTTAGCCTTGATGATGTTGAGCAGGGTTCTATTAATGACTTCCACTTGGCCATTGGCTTGGGGGTGCTCTGGAGATGAGAAATGATGGTTGATCTGGAGGTCTAACCACATCTGTCCAAACTGGCCACACCCTTGAATTGTTTTCCGTTGTCCATGATGACCACATTGGGCATTCCGAACCTGCAGATGATGTTCTTCCATAGGAAGCTCTTCATTATCTGTTCGGTGATGGTGGCGACAACTTCAGCCTCGGCCCACTTGGTAAAGTAGTCTACTGCCACCACTGCACATTTGGTCTGGCCTTTTCCCAAAGGCAAAGGTCCCACAATGTCGATTCTCCATTGGGCGAATCGCCACGGGCTCTGAATGGGTGTTAGTTCTTGGGGTGGTTGCCTTGGGATGTTGAAAAACATCTTCTTATGAAGTCTTGGGCATCCTTTTCCATAGTGGGTCAATAGTAGCCTGTTCTAAGTATCTTCTTGGCTAAGGCCCGTTCGTGCACCTCTCTCATGACATAATCAGCATCTGCTTTTCCTGCACACCTGAGCTAAGGCAGGGTATGCCCTCTCTTGTACAATGTCCCGTCATCAGGATGTATCAGCTGGCTTTGTATTGGATTCTTCTGGCTTTAATCTTGTCCTCTAGTAGGGCCCCTTGCTCCAAATAAGCTCTGATCGGTGTTGCCCACTCAACTTCCTGCTCCACCTAGTGTATCTCCAGGCTCTGAATGCTTGGCGAATCTAGCACCTCCATGGGAATTCCTAGGTTTTCTTCTTGAGACGAGGCTATCTGGCCAGTCAATCTGCCTCTCCGTTCTGTAGTTTGGGTACTCTTTCTAATAGTACTGTGGAGAACCTTTTGGTTAGGTTCTTTACCATTTGGCAGTACTTTTGCATTTTTTCCCCTTTGGCCTCATAATCACCTTGGACATGTTCAACCACAAGTTGAGAATCACTACGTACCAGGATATTCTCTGCCCCATTCGCCTAGCAATTTGGAGTCTGGCTAACAAAGCTTCGTACTCGGCTTCGTTGTTGGAGGCGGGGAATGTGAATCTGACAGCGTACTCTAGTTTGTGTCCTTCAAGGGTGATCAGAACAACTCCGGCTCCATTGAATGTGTCGATGGAGGAGCCGTCAACATTGAGTATCCATTGAGGTTGGTTAGGGTCAGCATCAGGGTGGGTCGTTGGGTGGGTGAACTCAGTGATGAAGTCCGCCAAAGCCTGACCTTTGACTGCCAGTCTTGGTCGATTATGAATGTTGAACTGGCTTAGTTCAACTAACCATTTGACCAGTCGGCCTGAGGTCTCTTGTTTGTGGAGGATCTTCTGCAGTGGCTGGTTGGTCAGAACTACTATGGTATGGGCTTAGAAATATGGTCTCAATCTTTGAGCTGACGTTACTAAGGAGAGAGCCAACATCTTCATTTTGGGATATCGTTCTTCTGCCCCCTCAAGGCTCTGCTCATGTAGTGGATCAATTTCTGGACACCATCCTCCTGTCTGATCAGTGCTGAGCTGACCGCTGTGGCTGACACTGCTAAGTAAAGGTAGAGCTCTTCCCTTTCAATGGTCCTACTGAGTAGTGGGACTGAGCCCAGGTACTACTTGAGTATTTAGAAGGCCTGATCACATTCTGTTGTCCATTTAAAAGCTTTTAGTAAAACCTTAAAGAAAGGGAGGCACTTATTTGTAGATCTCGAGATAAATCTATTCAGTGTTGCCACTTTGCCAACAAGTCTCTATACCTCCTTGGTGGATGTTAGGGGTCGCATGTCCATAATTGCTTTAACTTTCTCAGGGTTTGCCTCTATTCCCATGTTAGAGACAATGAACTCCAAGAACTTGCCAGAGGCTACTCCGAATGCACACTTTTCCAGGTTCAACTTTATGTTGTAGGCTCTTAAATTCTGAAACGTCTCTTCTAGGTCTGTCAAGTGACTAGCTGCTTGTTTGCTTTTCACTAACATGTCATCAACATACATCTCCATGTTTCTGCCGATCTGAACGCTGAACATACGGTTGACAAGCCTCTGGTATGTTGCTCTAGTATTTTTCAGGCCAAAAGGCATTACTTTGTAGCAATATAGGCCTCTGTCCATCACGAATGATGTGTGTTCTTGGTCACGTTCTACCATCTTTATCTGGTTATATCCTGAGAAAGCATCCATGAAGGTTAGCATCTCCTACCCTACCGTCAAATCTACCAGTTGATCAATCATGGGTAACGGAAAACTATCCTTGGGGCAAGCTTTGTTCAGATCTATGAAGTCCACACACATTCTCCATCTTCCATTCACCTTCTTGACCATGACCACATTAGACAACCAACAGGGATACTGGGCTTCCTTTATGAAGTTAGCTTTGGTCAGCTTCTCCACCTCCTTAGCTATTGCCTTATTGCTCTTTGGGGCAAAATTCCTCCTTTTTTATCTTATCAGTTTCGCCACTGGATCTATGTTCAGATGATGAGCGATGATGTGGGCATCAATGCCTGGCATGTCTTCATGAGACCAAGCGAAAACGTCGGCATTCTACTTGAGAAACTTCCTTAGTTCTTCCTAGATTTCCTCTGGTGCTGTTGTCCCTATCTTTACTACCTTGGTCTGGTCATGTGCTCTGACCATGACCTCCTCGAGTTCCTCTACTGGTTCCCCGCTCCTGATTTTCTCCTCATCTCGGACCTCTAACTCTTCAATCATCATGGCTTCCTTCGTCTCTCCTTTAAGGGATGCCATGTAGCATTCTCTAGCAGTCTGCTAGTCGCCTCTGGCTTCCCCAACTCCTAGAGGTGTGGGGAACTTGATCTTCAAGTGATAGGTGGATGGTATAGCCTTGAACTCATTGAAGGCTGTTCTGCCCATAATGACGTTGTAGGCCGAAGGGCAGCCCACTACCAGGAAGGTCACTAACTTAGTGACTTGTTGCAGCGTGGTCTCCAAGGTTACTGGTAAAGCTATTGACCCTAGGGAAGTGACTCTGTCTCCGGTGAAGCCGACCAGGAGGGAGTTGACTGGCTTCAGTTTAATTGCTAGATGGCTCGCAAGAAAATGATGTCGGCTGAACTACCACTATCCCCAAGGATTCTTTGTACCAGGAAGTTGGAAACTACTACTGATATGACTAGGGGATTGTTGTGGGGTTGACATAAAATCTCTGTCTCCTCTTCAGTGAACGTGATGGGGGTGTTTTCTGCTTTAAACCTTTTGGCTAATCGGTCTATGGATATGATTTCCTTCTGACTCCACGTTTCCCTAACATGCCTCTTTATAACAAATGAGGATTCTCCTTCACCAGGGAATCCTCTTAAAATGACCCTTATCTCTCCCATACGTTGTTGGTTCTACCTTGCCCCTTCAGGGCTGCGTCTTTCGACCTTTTGGGCTAGCTGATCTCCCCTTTCGTCACGTCTACCTCCAGCTATGTATTTTTCTAACTTCCCTTGCTTGATCAGGTTCTCCACCTGTTGTTTGAGGTTGTAGCAATCTTCCGTATCGTGACCGTGGTCCTGGTGGAATCGGCACCACTTGTGGGTTAGTCTCTTTTCTAGTGGGGATCTCATCCACCCTGGTCACTTCAACGCTGGGTCCCTTTTTATCTCATAAAGTACCTAATCCAGGGGGGTATTCAGTAGGGTAAAGTGCTAGGTGTACCTAACCGACCTGTTTTTATTACCCTTTGTCTTGGGTTTCTGTTCGATTAGCTTGGGGACTTTGGCTGCTCTGTCATCTTTCTTTTCCTCAGCTAGTCTCTTCTTGTCTGCATTCGGGCTGGTATCCTCTGAGTCTTCCCTGCCTTTGAAGGGTTCCTCTGCATTCATGTACTTCTGAGCTTGGAGCCTGAGCGCAGCCATGGTTTTGGGCGCTTCCTTGGCCAAAGAAAATAGGAATTTTGAGGTTTTGACCCCTGTAATGAAAGTTGCTACTGCCACCTTCTAGTCGAGGTCATCGACAAGGAGAGTTTCTTGGTTGAAGCAAGTGACAAACTCACCTAGAGTCTCCTTCTCACATTGCTTAATATTAAATAAAGAAGTGGAAGGCCTCCTCTGCCTCTGCCCTCCAATGTAGTGGCTAACAAATAATCTGCTCAAGTCCACGAATTTTCCAATTGTCCAAGGGAGAGTCTATGGAAATAGATCCTAGTTGGGCCTTTGAGGGTTGTGGGAAATGCCCTACACATAATTTCATCGAGGACTGCCTGGAAATCCATCAGGGCTTTGTACATCTCCAGATGGTCCAGGGGTCCTTCGTACCATCAAAAGACTCCAGCGTAGGCATTTTGAACTTTGGGGGCAATGGCACCCTCATCACCACTGGTGTGAAGGGCGTGTCTGTTCTGTTCACCAGCTCTTCCACCGTGCATGGGCCTTTTTCCTTTACGGCTGCAATTACTCCAGCCAGTTGAGCCTGCGTCTCCTTCATTTGTTCATCCTATACTAAACGATTCTTGCCAGTGTGCTCGGGGAGCACCACTGTCGTTGCCTTAGATTAGGCCATGTGGCTCTAGGCTTCTTTGACATTGGCTCCTGCGCCGCTTTAAGGAGGGTTTCCCCTAGGGAGTGCTAGGTTTCCCGTGCCTTTGTCGGCATTGCCTTCTTCATTCCTGGCCGCTAGTGGGTGTGTAAGCATCAACGGGTCCTCCGGTGGCGAAGGGTCCGCTACTGCCAGCATTACTTGTGGCGGAGGCAATCTTCTCTCCAACTTCTGATTTCGGGCTTGGAGCTGGTTCATGGCATTCATCATCTCGGCAAATTGCTGCTCTAAGGCGACAATCCTAGTTGTGCTTTGGTCCTCCAAGTCTACGTCCAGCCTAATCGATGAGGCACCAGATCGGGTTAAGACTATGAAACAACTAGAATCTCGTTCCTACAGACGACGCCAACTGATGATACAGTGAATTTGTACAATCTTCCTGACCTCTAATGCTAATGGTTGAAGTTGTGAATCCCTCTGCTTGGAACATCGGTGTGGTGCTTGCCAAGGACACTCCGATACCAAAGTTAGGCTAAAGACAAATGGATGGAACAATAATGCTCAAGAGTTGTACCTCCCTTAGAGATGATGACTGCCCTTTATATAGAGATTGTAAACAGGGAGTGTGGCTTGGGTCGCGGGCACATTAGTGGAAGAGCTAATCGTGCCCTCAAATTGCGCACCAAGGATAAAGGGAGCGAATTGTGCCCCCACGTTAGGCTTCATGGATCATGCTCCCAATCATGGACAAAACCGTCCTAATTATGGGATCGTGGGGGCTGATCTTCAGACGAGAATCTCAGGGTGCCTTAATGATGGTGCTTGATACCCTATTATGGCTCTGACCGTCCAGGTCTGTCAACACGCCTGGTCAAAAGGGTAGCTTAGGGGGATCGGTCTAGAGACGCGGTCTAGACTTCTCACTGGGCAAACCGATCGTACTTGCCATACTATCATATTGTATTCTATAACATTGTATTGCTTAATTTTTATAATTGCTAAAAATTAATCATAAGCATAAGATTGTGAGAGTCACGTTGATAAATTCACACAGAATGCACTCACTTTGTCTAGGAATCAAGAAAGAGATTGAGAAATAGAAATATGCATACTGTTTTCTTTTAAAGAAACGCATTTTAGGACATAAAAAGGAGAGGTAGTCAAGCTAAACACTAAAGGAAAGAGAAAACAAAATAATATTCTAATAATTTTTTTTTTTTTTGTCTTTGTAAGTTAGACGAGAGTTTTGTTGTGGCTAAGGATTCTATATAGGATTAAGACACTTCGTGAAGATGTAAGGAATCTCTCCCTTTCATTGAGTTAACCATTTAAAATATAATACGAAAGAAATAAAGAGAAATTGCTGAATTGATAGTTACTATAGTTTTACCCACAACCATCTCTCACATTCTTACAAATGTTTCATGAAGGTTGTGAATACAACTTTGGATTTAACATTTTTCTATTAAAGCGTTAGAAAGGCTTATAATACAGAGGAAGCACGATGTGCCCTAGAATGCAACCAAATAGTTTTTAAACCTATTAGAAAGGGAGAGAAGAGAGAGAAATCTCAATATGTTGCATTTCAATGTATGTAAAATACAATGACAGAGCCTCTATTTATATGGGCACAAGAAGAGTGCTCACCAAGAAATAAAAAAAAAAAAGAAAAAACTATATAAAAGAGAAAAAGAGGAAACGAAACCCAAATCTAATATAGATGTTATTCACTGTGTATTTATGCATTGCTGCGTGTAGAAATTCAGAATACAAATTTATAGAATATTAAAATTCAACATGCAAACATTCAAAATGCTAGAGCAGGGTATGAATTCAATTTTTTCACGAGATTGGATGTTCTGAGTAAGCGCAGATACTTCTCAACAGGTTAGAGGATTCCCAAATTTAAACTTGATTGCATTGACCATCGATAGCCTTTCAAAAACCGGCGCAAATGCCTTTTAAACAATCGGAGGATTTTCAAACCTGCATTCCATATTTTCTATATTAAATCATAATTTTTAGCCAAAATTTATGTTTTCAAATATACACTTTTTAGTGACCTGACACATCTTAAATGTCAAACAGTGACTTCAAAACTTTTTCAAATCTAACAGTCCTTTTCAATAAATTAAACTGTGTGAACAAGAAAGAGACTTCGAAACTTTTTCAAATCTAACAGCCCTTTCCAATAAATTAAACTACGTGAACAAGGAAGAGGATCACTTGCATGTAGCCGTAGGCGCAGAATCTCCAAGTTGTACGAAAAGCTTGATTCTAAGCCTTATCTCGTTCACGAGACATTTTCGAAGGTTCGGAATCTGGTTGCGACAAAACATTAACTGTTTCAAATACAAATGGGCCGAGCTTGGAAAGGTTTCCATGAAGTGTTGGAGTACCGTCCAAAGTTGCTTGCCAATATGCGATACATTGAGGAGCAAGACGATACATTCGCAAAGCGTAATCGAATCTAATTTTTTGCGTGATATTTTAGGACTAAATTCTACTTGTAACAAAATATAGTTCCTATTTTGAGTTCTTTTTTCCTTGTTAAAGCATTAATCCCTTGCCGAAACATTGGGTGTGAACAGTGAGCCTTTGCGTACGTCCATTTGTTCAAAATTATAAAGAGACGGACTGAATGCAAGTCGCTGTTGTGTTAAGTGTGACAATGCCCAAACAAACCACTTTTTGCCTTGTTGATCAACTTCTTGGTGGAAAAGTATGCTTGTCTTACATTAATATTAGAAGTTTGAGTTGTTTTATATATATATATATATATATAATATCAACACAAAGAAGGCTTGCAGTGAATCGAATAAAAGTGACTAAAATGACTCTAGGGATCCGCTTACAAAGCATGTTACAAGGTTTGATTGGCCTATTGTTCCTTTGTTTTAAATGTATCTCTCTTTTTTCAACTCCCTATTATGCCAGTCAATCTCCATTATCTTGAAATTGTAATTGGGGTTCTTCTAAAGAGATGATCAAGTATCTAACTAAAAATTACTAAAATGCGTTGATATGAATTTTTTGGACCAATACCTACTCGACCTATTTGGAAATAGCGACTCTAAAGCCTATTCTATTTGTAACTCTTCGGTAGTCAATTCAAAATTGGTCAATTCACAATTTTCGGGACAGCTAAACATGCCCTCAAGGTTTTAAGAGTAAATATGCTAAACAGTGATTTCTTTGCGGTTTTGTTTCATTGGTGTGTCATCAAAGTTTTATAAGTTTTTATTATGGGTATATGTTGTCTTGCCACACATGGTTTAACAAATGTGCAATGAATTCTTGCAACACTTAGTACCATGACCCCAGAAAGATATGCTAAAGTGCCCCATTATCATTCTCAAGTTAATATAGTATTAGATGCTTTAGATTTTGTTCAAGTTTCATTAATTGTTAGTTTTTTCATATCCAGGTTGGATAATATAGCCTACCAAATATAGCCTTGTGCATTGATACAATGATACCTATACACCTTTTAAAATATGAAATTCTGATAGAAAAGTTATTTTCATTACAAAGTTTATCAAAGACATAACCTAAAAAAGGAACTTTTGTAAATAACATTTGTGTTGACAATATTGGCAATTATTTATTGGAAAAGTTTAGGGTTTTCTCTCAATGCCAAAGAAATAAATTTACATAAGTATTAGAGTTTAAAGATAATAGTTCAAGATTAAGAGTTATGTCTTTCATTTTTTCTTAGGTAATCACATTAAGATTTGTTTAGTTGCTTTTGGTTTGATTAGAGATATAGTTCAAGGGTATTCATGACAACTAACAAAATGTCCAAAAACAATGTATCAAATGCTTCTTTACTTTTGTCTTCAAAATTAATCTCATTTTACAATTCAAATCCATGATTAATAAATGCAATTTGCCTCCTTCGCTAAACAAGTCCACTAAATGAACCCACAACCAAAGAGGATATAATAAGAAGATTGGTAAATTCACCACAAAAAGGGTTGCGATGGGGCCCAGGAAGGGACCATAATATAGCTATAACAGCAATGGATTTGGCAGCCTCTGTATTATAAATAGAGCTATAAACTTATATATGGTAAAGCATCCACCCTCATTTGAGGAATTGGAACCTCTCTCTCTCTCTCTCTCTCTCTCTCTCTCCAAGTGAAGATGGCGAAGAAGATCATTGCCTGCTCTATTAGGGTATTAGGGTTGTTTTTTGTTTTGGTTGTTGGTGAAATCCCTTTCAATGCCATTGATTGTAGTGGTGATGTGATGAAGTTACTCCCGTGTGAGTCCTACTTGAATGGCAGTGGCCCTTCTACACCCACCACTCAATGTTGCACCAACGCACGAGCCTTGGACAAAGGCGCTAGTAGAAAACCGGACCGTGTGGCTTTGTGCGAGTGTTTCAAAGTAACTGCCAAGTCTGTCCCTATCAACCTTGCTAGAGCCAAGCAATTTCCCAGACTCTGTAAGCTCAGTAGTAGCATAGTCATCGACCCCAAACTGGATTGCAATAAGTAATTTCCCTCTCTCTCTCTCTCTCAACAAAGTTATTTAATAAATGTAAAGAATACCTTTCCCCAAACTTTATCAAGATCAGACAATACAATAATCTAATCAAATTTGCATATTTTTAAGATTGATTTGACTATAATTTGGTTCTTGCAATGGAAGTTGTGCTAGAAACAACAAAATTAAATTGTTTTTAATATGATCAAGTCCAAGTTAACCTTGATTTGATACACTTGTAGCCCTAATGCAAAACACGACAAAATGATTTCATTTGTTTACATGCAATCACGCATAGATTCAATATTAAAATTTACTTGTTGATTTTGAGGAAAATAATTTATGGATCTTGTTTTGAAAGTTCTGATCAAACTAAGAAATTCTTTCAATTCATTTTTTTTTCTTTTGTATTTATTTGTTTTGCAGGGTTTGATCAATCGTAGAAAATCTTCTTGGACTAAAATTGTTTTCTTTGTAGAACAAACTTGGTGGAAATACCATTTGAAGAATATTAAATATAATCTGATCTCTATTGTCCATCTTATATACAAATGAAGTAGAATTAATGAAATATGATTTCTCTTTGAATTGCATTCTTGCCCTTTAATTAGTTTTCTTATTTTATTTCATTTTTTTAGTCCAACGGTGATGGGCTAAGCAATGATAGTCCTCCCAACCTGACAACGAAAACCTAGAAGTTGTCAAAAATTCAGGTTTTAGCATGAGTTTTTGTAATAACATCTCACTACAAAATATGGGGAATAGATTATTGGAGTAACACCCTATGGGGCTTTTAACAATTGTAGAAACGTTCTTTAAAATTTCTGATATAACATTGATACCTCTTAATTTATCTGACATAGAGGAACTCTTCATATGTTAACAGGTTATTAAAATTGCAAACAAAACAATGTTATTAGCAAAAAAACTCTATCTGAATATCAACGATACCCTTACTTACGAGGGTATATTTATATTCAAATATAAAGGCACAAGTAAAAATGCTTTTTTCATTAATGTCAACTATTGACGATTTCAGTAGGGGTGTCTATGTTATTTCAATAGGTAGAAACCTCAGAGGGTATTCGTGTAATTTTTCCTATCTTTCACTAAAAGCTAGATATCATGATCAATACTTTATTATCTCTAAATAATAAATAATAACTTAACAGGATTGTGTTGACCAAACCATGTAGGAAAAAGTATTCAATTGATGACTAGATAAAATGCCAAAATTGTATATAAAGTTAAAGTTTAATCTTTGTAGGAAAAAAAAGTGCTTTTTAGGGGAAGAAAAATTAGTTTCTGCATGAGCTCTAGAAATTCTTGGGTTCATTTAGATCTTATTTGCATAAATTTGGGCATCAATATATCTTGAAAAACATGAGTTAGAGATTTATAAATTGTAATTAGCAGAACATAGAAACATTAAAAGCAAAATAAAGAATTAGTCTATACTATTCTTAGACAAATGTGGAAGGGGAGACCATTTCGAAAAGTAGTGTAGGATAGAAATGAATAAAAGAGAAGACAAAAGTGAACACAAGATAAATGAAAAAGAGGGTTAGAAAGCAGAATGTAGGGCCAAACAAAAGAAAATATATCAAATGAGAACAAAATGTACAAATGCGGAACTAGACTATAGCAAAACTATTGGAAATGGGGTCTAAATTTAATTTTACAAACTTATCGGTCAAAGCCTATCTAAAAAGTATTAACCATGTGCATGAAATTAATGTCCAAAGCTAAACACACAAAACTCTTCTTTCTTTTTGTTTTTTTTTTTTTTTCAGAGAGTGTCCAAACTTTCGAATCACTGCTTTCTTGAGCGCATGTGGGGTTACTGTCCACACAACCTAAGTAAAGTTCATCTATTATATGAATGATTGCTTATCACACGGTAGCATTAAAAGGGATTATGTGTGAAAATTCTTATATTTTTAGAAAGTGGAGATATAATGCAAGTTATATTTAAGGCACCTAAAGTAATTTGGCCACAAAATTTTCCAATTTTGAACATTCCCATCGTAATATATCCTAATAATCAAAATTATATAGTTTCATATGCTAGTTATCTCCAAAATAGATGCACTTGAACCTAACATTCTTCGATTAACATGTTTATCCTTACACGTAGTTCAAACACTCATTCAAGGT
The DNA here is from genome assembly GCA_033060915.1 of Euryodendron excelsum. Classification (NCBI taxonomy): domain Eukaryota; kingdom Viridiplantae; phylum Streptophyta; class Magnoliopsida; order Ericales; family Pentaphylacaceae; genus Euryodendron; species Euryodendron excelsum. The sequence continues at coordinate 33,148,011 of CM065386.1, forward strand.
CATGCCTTTTCCTTGCTATACTTGAATATCTTATCCAAATCAAAATTCCCCTAATAAAACCTAAGCCAAGAAATTTTAAGCAAAGATAAGAAAGAAAGTACTACTTTGCACTAAAAACTACTAGGTGGGGTTTTCGTCACCATAGAACTCTCCTTACTTCTCTACGAGGTGGGGTTTTTTTTGTTTCATTTTTAAATGATGATTCATTAAAATATAGCAAATTTTGAGTAAACATATAATGGCAAATTTCAACTCAACTTGGTTCAACAAGCCACAATCCCGATTACTTGGAGTCTGTTAAATGAATTCATTTTCTAATTAAACTGTAAAAGACATATGTCATATTTTAATGCCTGTTTGTGTAAACAAAATTTACATTGTCAGTGTATTAAAATTAAATTATTTCTCTAATTGGTCCTTTTTAGAGCCATATCCTTAATTAAATTTGAAGCTAGCATCCCCTTTGGCCTCCTATTTTTCCTTTTAAACAGCTCCAACTTTTCTCCGAAGATACTTCTCTTATATTAAAGTTAGCCATTCGTCATGATCCAAATAATTGCCTAGAGGAGATTGATCACAAGACAACAGTGCAAAGTAAAATCCACACAGATCATAGTTTTCAAAGTGCCCAAACAATCTTGAATATATGAAGAGACTGTTTTATTTGATTTACAAGTTGACGAATAATAAACTACAAAGATGTTTAACATGATAATGTTCGTAGGTTATGTAGTTTGCAAATTTAAAGTAGTTTTAACTACACAAGCTTATATTAGAATTGGACTGTAAGTGAATGAAATTTGATGCATTGTTTTTTCTTTGTTGTAACATTAATTAGTGATTGACAGACGGCTGAATGCATTAGAAACGAGTCATAAGCTGGTTGTGTTATTTAGTTCATGTGTAAAGCATGTATACTTTATCACAAGAAATTTAATAAGCCGGTCGGGTTAGAGTAGAAGATCTTAACATGATTAAAAATCACTTTGTTGAGACATTTAGCAAAATACATCGGCATTAATGAAATGATACAAAAAGATTATTGAAAGAAAAAGTATACTAAACAGAAAATCCAGCAACCATATGACCTCCAAAACACGTAAAAATTGTTGACAATAGCTATCACATAGACTAAGCATGCAATCTAAGAAATACCAAAGCATTCTAGCAAGACATAGAACAACTATAAGGAAAAATAGAATTTAAGAACAGAAAAATCTAGAAGTTTTTTGTGTGCAAAAATCATGTTATGTATGTCCGAAAACACTCGAGAATTTAATGAAAAGGATGCCTTAAACCAAAACAAGAAAACCCTAAAGCCAAACCATGCTGTCATTGTTAAAATAGACCCAAAAAGATAAGTTTTTTAAGCCCTAAATTTAGAAAACTATGTATATGCATGTGGCAGTCTGATTTGAGAAGCAAGGAGGAAATCTTCCTAAGCAAAGGCGAGTGTCAGCCATCCATAGTATGCTAGATGACTACGGCCTTATGGATCTGGAATCTAAAGGGCAGCCCCTCCACTCGGCAGAACAAAAAAGTCAATAATAATTTCATCTTTAAAGAGCATTGATGGGGCTTGTGCCAATGTAGGATGGCGTTACTTGTTTCCCCAGGCCCTGGTTTTCAATGAAGTAGCTATCGGATCCGATCGGATCAGATCATAGCCCTATTATTCTCTATACTGATTATCCTCTAAAGAAAGTAAAGATGCCTTTTAGATTTGAGTGTATGTGGACAGCAGAATAGGAATGCTCCCAAAATTATTCCCTCAAGCTGGGATGTTTCTAGCAGGGGCTCACCTATGTTTCAATTTCCTAGGAAGCTGAGGAGATGCAAGGAAGACTTGAAAACCTGGAGCAAACCGCGGTTCTCTGCCCCCTTAGAGACCATGTAGAGGATCTCAAAGCCAATTTAGCCAAAATCCAAACAGAGCTGTATTGTATTCTGAAGCCTCTAAACTCAGGGAAATCAACTCGCTTGTTTCCCTCGAGAAAGAATGGGAAAAAGAAATCATGTACACATTTTTTTTCCACCTCACTTCTATTCAGAGACGTCTACGTAATCAAATTGTCAAGTTGAAGGACCTGGCAGTCAAATCCATCCTCAAGAGACGATATCATATCCTCTTACTTCAGATCCTTCCTTATACAGTAAGCCTGGTACCAGATATTTTTGTGAGGCGCCGAGTCATGTGGACAACAAAATTTCGGTTTCTATGAACGATCGGTCATGTGCTCTTATTCTAGATGATGATGAGATTAAAGCATCAGTTTTTGAACTTGGGACCCTCAAATCTCCGGGATCAGATGGATTTTCGGGTATCTTTTTATCAGAAATGTTGGCCTATTATCAACAATTCAGTTTGTAATGCAGTTAGAAGTTTCTTCGAAGAAGGACACACGCTGAAGGAAATTAACCATACGAACATCATTCTGATTCCTAAAGTTCCTCTCCCTGAGCAGATATCTCAATTTCGGCCAACTATTAGCCTATGCAATTTTAGCTACAAGATCAAAGCAAAGATTATGACAAATCGTCTCAAGCCAATTCTGGGATCAGTCATCTCTGAGAATCAATCGGCTATCCTGCAAGGCAGACAAATTCAAGTTAATATTATCATTGCTCATGAAGCCCTTCACTACTTAAAGCATAATAAGACAAGGAAGAGAGCTCAAATGGCAATCAAATTAGACATAAACAAAGCCTATATGATAAAGGGTGTTTGGATTTCCTAGAGGCAGTTGTGAGGAAGTTAGGTTTCAATGAGGCTTGGATAGGTTAGGTGATACAATGCATCTCTCTGGTGAAATTCTCGATGGTGGTCAATGGGGAGAGTGTTTCCGAGTTCTTCCCTCATCGTGGCCTAAGGCAAGGTGACCTTCTATCGCCATACCTTATTCTCCTTGTTGCAGATGTTCTGTCAAATCTTCTCTGCAGTGCTCAGCAGAGGAAGCTTATTTCAGGGATAAATATTAAACATAGATGCCCCTTCATATCTCACCTCCTCTTTGCAGATGACTCATTAGTATTCACTCTTCAAAAGAATACTGTCTCGAACTACTAAAATTTCTTAGAAACTTCGAGGAAGCCTTTGGTTTGTCAGTAAATTTCCGCAAATCCTCTATTTTTTTTTTTTTTCTCACCTAACTCTCCAATTCCAGTTAAAGAAGAAGTCCCCCTTATCTTAGGAATGAGCGCCATGGTTTATTCCTCAAATTATCTGGGGCTTCCTGCCGTTTGGGGTCGCTCACAAAAGGAATCCATAGCCTTTCTTAGAGATAGGATCTTAGGAAAAACCCGGGATTTAAAGAAAAGCTCTTATCTCCTGCAGGGAGAGAGGTTCTTCTGAAGTCTGTGATTCAAGCAATCCTAACCTATCTAATGATGTGTTTTAAGCTCCCCATCTCTGTGTAATCGGATAAAGTCTTATCTCTAGCAATTTCTGGTGGAGTGGAAATGGGAAAAGCAGTAACATCCACTGGAGTAATTTGTGTTCTCTCACAACTCCCAAAGATAAAGGTGGCATGGGATTTAGAGGTATGGAATGCTTTACATCAGCTTTGTTGACTAAACAATACTGGAGGCTTAGAATCCTTCTCAACTTTGGGCAAAGGTTGTTAAAGGCATATATTTCCCAAATGACTCTCCAATAGAAGCGAAAAAACGGTGGGTCAGCATCTTGGATTTGGTCCAGTCTTCTCCAGGAGATCTCCTGTCAAAAGGCTTAAGTCTCAAAGCCTCAGTCCCGTGCTTTGACTGTGGTAAGTGATCTGATTTCTCCTAGCTCTCACGAATGGGATGGGAATCTGTTGAGGTCTCTGTCCTCTGGATCTTGTACACAGACCGATGCCAAAGAAAGCAAAGGCATGTTCTTCTTATTGTCCTCCTGTTTCTTTATGGAAGAAGGTGTAAAATTTGCCCTATCCGACCCAAAGTACGTCACTTTATATGGAGAATTATTAGTAACTGTGGGGTTACTAAAGAAAACCTTCGTAGTAGAAAATGCGGTAGAGATCCTACTCGCCCTATCCATCATGAAGAGTCGGAGTCCATTGAGCATCTCCTTTTCCATTGTGATTGGGCTAGAAGTGTTTGGTTTGGAAGTGGCTTATCCCTCAAAATGGATTGTATTCCTTTGGATTCGGCTGCTAAATGGTTTGAAGCTCTTCTAGACAGTAAAGTTACAGGAACTATTCACAATCAACAACTCAATCTGGTGGCTCATTTGTGCTGGTCTATATGAAAGTCAAGAAATGAGCCCGGAGTTCACTATCCATAGACCCTCCGCTGGGTTTTTGGATTTCCTCCAAGCTATCTATCATGAGACCTTTATCCTGTCTCCTTCTCCTGGGACTTCCTCTAGTTCAAATTGGAGGCCGCCTCTTCCCGGAGTTTTCAAATTTAATTGTGATGGAGCTTATGCCTCACATAACCTCTAAGCGGCTTTTGCAGTAGTGGTTAGAGACAGCCCTGGTGTTCTATGTAACCTCGACTATTAAACCCTCTCAATCATTATCATAGTTAAAACATGATTGAAGGTGACAAGTTCAAGACCGAAAACAAAAAAAAAAACCAAACAAACATAAAGAGAATATTGAAGGTGCATGGAAAGAATGGACATAAGAGTTACTAACTGCAAGCATCATCTCAAGCACACCTAATTACCTTCAAGTTTGTTTTGTGTGCTTTAGTCTGTACATCATCTATATTTCCAATGAAGTTATTTACCCTCATACTAAAATAACAAAACATAAAGGAAAAAGAAAAAACGAAAAGCCAAAAAGTAAGCAAATGATTGGACTGACAAGGACTAAATAACACCAATAAGGATTGTGCAAGCTATGATGATCAGAGATGAGTTCAAATTCTGATTCCATTTCTTGATTGCTCTTTAATGGGTGAGAAATCCCAAGCCAAATCGATGGCCATAACATCAACAACACAGAATTGGAAATGAACATACTCCAGCAAATTTCTTCTCAACGAAATTCCTCTAAACATATACAAACCCAAGCAGAGGTATAGAGTTCAGTAGCTTATCAGACATGTAGTGGTACGTACCTGGCATGTATTTCCAGTTTCAATATGAGCCATAGCTGCATATGGGCAACATATACGCTAAAGAACCAAATATGAACATGGAGTACCCAGCAAATCATTTGATGTTTACCCAAGCCTGAGACTTTGCTCAAACTAGGGCTGAATTTGAGTCACATTTGTTTCTTAATAAAAGATATTCCTGAATACACGTTCTTATTTATGCTGTAATACATCACTTGACCAAATCTAGTCGTAATACTTTTCTGAAGGCAAATCACTATTTCTCTGGCCATTAAAAATTTTGATGTCGATAAAGTTTGAAGCCTAAGAACCATATCCAGCCAACCGCCGCCTGGTGGCATTTGAAACAGATACCTGACCAAGTTTATCTGCCTCGGTCAACACCATCCGTTCTCTTAGTGGCATAAAATGCCGCAACCAAACACCAGTGTACACCTGAAAGATGAGATACCCATAAAATAAAGAGAAAGCAGTAAATTAGACACCTATAAACCATGCATTCTCCCAAAAATACTTGAATGCCATACGTGGTAGCTAGAAGACTTGGAGAAAATAAATCTCTTAGGCCAGCAACCGCACAGGTCCAAAAAAATTGAAAATTCCTAGCCCTCCGCCTCCCATGCAATCCCCACCCAACAAATAAAAACTAAAAAACAAAAAACAAAGGCAACAAAATCCTCAGAGTTTGCTTGTTTCTCATTTCCCAATCTTCTTAGCCAGACCAAGCAACAGTGCAAACGATGGCAATTTACTTCATCATTGATGAATAGATCAGAAAGAAATTTCTCAAAAATTGACTTTCAATCAGCACAAAAGTGGGGGGAGAGAGAGAGAAGCAGCAGCTGTTGGCGGGTGTTTGGGAGGTCCTCTTATATGCAGGTCACTACAAGAATCAACTTTAGTCGCCATCAGAGTTAAGTCAGACAACCATGTCATACCTCCCCCATGAACTGTTAATACATGTGTCAGCTTAGATGTCTGATAATTGTCTGAAAAGAACTTAATGCTAATTCATATGAGAACCTTGTTCAGCAACATGTATAAGCAATATTTGCAATTCTGCCTAACATTATGATGTATGTAATTGATAAGGGCTGTTAGTATTAAAAATGGAATGAAATCTTAATCTCATTCTGGAGTTGGGAGATAAAATATAACCAGGATTTTAAAGTCTGGTTCCGTTACATGACCCAGTACATAGTATCAATCTAAATAACTTAACTGAGAAGTCTCAGCAGAATACTGTATAATTGGAAATATTGGAATCAATAGTTTACTGGTCACATAAGATATCATACCGAGGACCATTATTTAGTCCACAGTTCAATCATACAATTCTAAGATGATATATATCCTAAATATGGATCCAGATCAGGATGACAATAGTAGATTTAGATCAAGGCACAACCCTAACTCACCCCGTTCTCATTTCCAAAAAAGGATCAATTTATTTTCTCAAGCACAAAAGGCCTTAAGACCTGTTCTTTACGACGAACACGTGATTTATCTAACAAGAATCTCATTCTATTTAGTATACAGTATGAAGCAAAGCAAGTTTTTGGCATGCCCCACGTTCTCAGAAACTTCTAGTTTACAAGCTCTAGGAAAACCATTCCTACATTAGAACTAATCAGAAATGTAAAAAGAACTGAGATTTTATGCACATAAATTGTGAATTCCAATAAGGATTCTACTCTGAATCTGTGGCAATTGTGAATTGCAACAAGGGAAAAACCTGGTTTCCACTTTTTTATTTATTTATTTTTTTTTTTTTTTTTTGAGAAGGGATCAGTTACTAGTATAGTTAGCAGGGTGGGGGAGTTAATAAGTTAATAGACTAAATTCTAGTGAGATGAAGCGGCAGGACGAGCAGATCTAATCTAGCCCAGGCACCACACTCCTGCTGCGGTTCAAACCCATGACCTCGCCTAAGTCGAGGTTGGGTCACGACCATTGGGCCCAAGGCCCTGGCCACCCAGTTTCCTCTATGTTAGGAAGATTGTTCTAAGGTCAGTACAGCCACATTACCAAGCCAAATCTTACCCTCACATTGATTAGCAAAACCCTCAGACATGCTCTTCAGAAGCAAAGTTTGATTGCAATATTATAAAAAGTACTCTACTGCACATGATGGATTCCCTTCAAATAAAATCACCCCAATTAACAAAAAAGCTTGTGTGATCTCCAGAACTGAGAAGCACATCCATGACTTGCAATAAATATATTTTTTTTTTGGCAAGTGCGACTTGCAACTAATAAGCGATTATGTAAATAAAGTATTAATGCAAAAGAAAAAAAACAAAGCAAATTTCTCTCACTTAAGGTAAACAATAGGTAAATACAAAGAACAGGGAATTTTCTCAAATAAAACAAACGTCATCTTTTAGATGGCTAGAGTACCCTCCACGTTGAAGACCTTCCAGTTCTGTGTCACCATTAACTAATTTCACAGTAGTCCTCATTATTTGCAAGAAGATCCAAGTTCTAATACAATAAAATCAAAAAGAGAGAAAAAGAAGAGAGGGGGGGGGTGGCGGGCGGGCTGTTTTTGTGCGTGCCGAGAAACAAATCTATAAACCTAACCTGTGTCCTCACACATAAGCTAAACAACTGGTAAAGGCAAAGTAAGAGGAATTTTCTCGTATAAACTATAGACAGAAAACAAACTTCATCATTTAGATGGCCAGAGTACCCTCCAAGTTGAAGAAATTCTAGTTCCATGTCATGAAGAGGGGAGGAGGAGGGAATGGAGGAAGACGCGGCAGGGGGGGGTGGTTGTGTTGTTAAAAGAAACAAAGCTATAAAACTAACCTGTGCCGGTCTCATTATCTTTGTATCAGGGTCATCCAGGGACTCTCGCCAATGGGATAAGTAGCCAGCCATGCGAGGGATTGCAAACAAAACAGGAAAGAACTCCGTTGGGAAACCCATGGCCCTGATTATCAACTTATTAGGTTTGTATAAAAGTTGTTACACTTTTGAGAAGAAAATGTATGCTCACCTATAAATTAACCCAGAGTAGAAATCAACATTTGGATATAGCTTCCTCGTAACAAAATACTCATCTGACAGTGCAGCTTTCTCCAAAGCAACAGCCACCTGTAAATGGAAGGACATAGGATCGCCATTAGGCATTTATAAGTATCAATTCAGTGAAATCATGATGTATCAAATCATCAACCCCCCTCCCCCCTTTTGGGGGAGGTGTCTATTTGATACAAACTACATCTCCATTTAAACAAACATGTCACAAAAGTAACATAATAAGGGATTTTTTTCTGTTTTTTTAAGGCAGAGGATAAGGAAGTTTTATGCAATTATATAATTTGAATTACAGATAAATGATATGTTTGTCGAGTGCTTGCCCAATTAGACATGTCGGACACATACCCATACCCAAAAGTGGAATGTCTGACGTGGGTTATTGACAGTGGTTCTTTACTCATTTAGAAGAGTCGATATAACTTAGTTAAAAGTATTGGCATCTCACTAACATATGTCTGACACAAATACAGCTTCTTGGAGCATCTTCACTACCTATTTATAGTAATGCATTAAGCCTTCGTAACAGTATAATTTGACATAATTTACAACCAAATATAACCTTACAACAGTAAACAGGTCCTGTATGATTAAGGATGTAACATCTACCTCAATGAGAGGGTCCCGGCCAACAATTGAAAAAACTTCCTCTGCCAGTGTCCTTATGACCTTTGCTCTGGGATCATAATTTTTGTAGACACGGTGGCCAAAACCTGACATCTTTCGCTTCCTATAAAAACCAAGTTTCCATGGAAACATTAATTAGACCGCAGAAAAAACAACACACAATTCATCCACTGTGGCTCCTTTAAGAAAGAAAATTATGGAATAAACACTACTCACCTGTTTTTCACGCCTTCAATGAACTCGGGAATATTGTCAACAGTTCCAATCTCGCCCAACATCTTAAGCACAGCCTGTTATGACCAGGGTAACAAGAGCAAGTTTAACCATGTGCAGCTAAAGAGTCTCACTCAAAGTGAAAATATGCACACAAAAAAACAGCATATAATTCTCATCTTAACTAGCAAATTTGTTGATGCTGTCTATAGAGGACCTCAACTGCTGCTTAGAAGCATAGAAGTAATGTACAAAATGTCAACATACCTCATTTGCTCCACCATGAAGAGGACCGTACAGTGCTCCAACTGCTCCAGCAAGAGCTGTGTATACATCCACACCACTGCACAAACAGATCAGGTTAGTGATCACTGCATGGCTGTTTTGGTTTAAATTATAAGCTTTAGATGCCTACCTTGACGCTAGATGCCTAGCAGCAGCTGTGGAGCAATTCATTTCATGTTCTGCATGCAATATAAAGAGAATGTCCAGCACACGTGCTAGTCGAGGATTGGGTTTGTAAGACCTATTACCTCTGCAAATTGCAAAAGGGAATCAAATTAGATTACAGGCCCCATATGCCATAACGCAAGAACAATCACCACAAAGGGTCACAAAATTTCAATTACTAAATAGATCCTGCAAAAGAGAGCTAATCACTGTGTGTGGGCATGTGTTAGCTCACTTATGTGTTTTCATAGAATAGGAACCACAAACTCCTAATTCTTTTGCTACAAAAAAAAAAAATGTTATTCCAGCCAAATCAGGGAAGATCAGCATTTGAAGAAGGATGTTTATGACGTTAGGCAGTATACTAAGAACGGAGAAGGATGCATTAGAACATACAATGAATCCAGCATATATAAGAAGTTCTCTGAATAAGAAAGGTGGCTAGAGGGAAGAACAGGAGGCCTTCCTGCCATCCTCAAATAAGCTGCTGCTGCAACGGTTGGCACCTGTAAATATAGTCATCTTGTGTGAACAAAGATCACATATCATAACTAGATGTGCTGACATTATAATCAGCACGAAGTGTACTAGAAACAAACTGAAACACAACATCCTAGATCATGATCCAACCAATGTTTTAAAAACCGGACCGGAACGTGCGGTTCAATAGGTTGAACCGTCAACCGGTTGAAGAAACAATCCGGTCAGCCCTCTAAATCCGTTTTGGTCCAAACCCGGTCAAACCTAACAAGAACAGCGGTTGAACCGTGACCCCGTCGATTAAACCAGTTGTCGGACTATCCGATTTTAAGGCAAAATTTTAGGTTTTAAGTATCAAAACTAGTGTAGAAAAATAAGACACCTTATATTACTATTAATAAATTAATTAATGATATAATTATGACATCACGGATCAACAACGATTGACCCGACGGTTGAACCAGTGACCCGTGACCCAATCTCTTTTCTGGTTCGCTCAACGGTCCGGTTTTCAAAACATTGGATCCAACTGTTTCAAGAGATAGAGAGAGAGAGAGAGAGAGAGGGGTAAAAGAAAAGTATGTTAATTAAAATACCTTCCCAAGTATACGCACTATTTGTTTATCTCTTACTTGTTTAGACTTGTATAAATCCTGGCCCTGTATCAACAACAATATATATGAGCAGAAATAATTGAAAAATATTGAGCACCAGCATGAAGATTTACATTCAGACTACAATAGTGAAAATCTTCAGATAACGCACATGAACAAAGTCTTCTAGACATGAACCAACAAGGTCACTAAAAACTGAGAGAGGATGAAAGGAGTTGGTTTATTTTCTGGGTTGCTTATGTGATCAATGCTGTGAATTTAGATAAAGCAACACCAGAACATCTGATAGCCAATGCCCGCCTAGCGTGCGCGCGCGTGCACACACAGAAAGCAACTTCCTGCAACAGCTCCTCGAAAGAGGAAGGAAAACGAGAGTAGGTTTACCCAGCTTCTGCAAATTTTCAGCCCTCTCCAGTTAAACTTATTTACTCAGTTATGGGCACTGCATGGTTTGGTCTCCATGAGCTGAGATCAGTTCATCTGAAAATTTTACTGAATCGGCACTCAAGTGTCAAAATGAAGCTCATTCACAGCATCACTATTTTACACAATGTGATATAGAATAAGCCAGATAGTCTGAAGCACAAATATTAGTTGATTTTCCCACTACTAAACCATAATTCCATGCCCCTTTTCAGAAGTACGTACAAATCATAGTTTTATAGTCAAAAACCATTACTTTGGTCTCTGGTAATATGACATCACCGCATGCTCCAAAACCTTCAACTTGGTAAGAGCATCCACTTTAAACTCCAGATTTTTTAGACTTTCCAGAGCCAACTTAAAAAGACGCTGATGGAGCTTTCCAATGTTTAGCTTCAGCTTATACTTTTAACTCAATCGCTACGTAGCACACAATAACCAACATGATTGAGCAAAAAGCTTGACTTTCCAGAAAATAAGAACAACTTATGCATTAGCCCTGACATGATTCTACACAATTCATGAGAATTTTCTTCCTACGTCATAAGGATCGAAAAGTTTCTTGTAGTCCCTGTACAAAATTCATTACCCACTGTATTTGCTATAGAGGAATTAGATTTGCTACTCAAAGCAACGAGATAGTCAATTCCCTATGCCACACTGAAGTGAGAACCAACCTAGCTTGGCTCCATCTCAATACTCTAAATTTTACTTCACTCATCAAGCTTGAAAGCTTCACGGTAAAACCAACATAGCTTATGGCGATTCAAGTATGCACAGTAAGCCAGTTTTGCTAGTAACCGGCAAAAGCAAAGGACATCATTAAATAGCATTTTGGACAAAATAAGAATGTAAACACTTTTTTTCCCCCCGGAGGGAGAGAGAGAAAAGAGGGAGGGGGGGGCTGGTGGTGTTGCACCTCACAAGTAAACTATGTAAGCATGTGTATTCAATTATACATTGGTAATAAACCCATTTCCACTACTGAGATTGATTAAAAAAATTAAAAAAAAGCCTTACAAATTTAGATTAAAAAATTGACTCACTCTAAGAGCAGGATTGGCATCAGGATGAAAAACAGAAAGAGCACTCATTGCACTGACTAGAACACCCATGGGGTGAGCATCATGAGGCATCGCCTGTATGATATCCTACAAACAGATTCACAACGCTGTCAGAAACGAAAATTCACTCAATGTAGCATTACCATGGTAGCTTAAAGCATAACTCTTTTCTTTTATTCAATTTTTTCCCCAGATGGTGATAACCCTACCTCCTGTTAGATGTCTTGCTGGCACTTTCACCACTACACTATATCCTTGGCAAATTGTTTTGTTCCATGGGACTAAAAGGTTGATTTTCAAGCCCATCCTTAACTTCAAATTATTCAAATTGAGATTCATCATTATCATCCTTAACATCATATATTTATACCTTCTTTAGTAAAATTTTATGAGGTTCCCTTCCCATTAGAATAATTATGATATGCTGACATTTACTTAAACAGATAGAAAAATATAAATATCCCTAGAACTACACCTACTACCAAAGCCCATTGATGAATTCAGAAAAAATTTCTTTCCTATGCTCTTGGTGCTTCAAGTAAAAATGAAGACATTGCAGCAAGTAGTAAATCTCCATAAATAAGGTGTCTATCATCTTGAAAGTAAGGGCAGGAACATGAAAGTGGGGCTACAAGAAACATGCAGGGAGGGACCAGTGGCTTAAATCATCCGCTAAATATCATAATACATACCTGTTCTTTAAAAAAGTTACGCTATGTAAAGAATCCCAAATATAACAACAGCTTATTGTGCAAACCATGGAATTTATAATTTAATTAACCACGATATTCTTATTCAATTTCAAGAAGTGTGAAAAGCTCAAATCCAGATTTACCATGCCTAGGGAAGATAATCTTTATTTATTTTGTATGGACAAAAAATGTTTTCCAGTTCAGTAAGAGGCATCGCATGTCTGAAACACATATTTACCCAAGAGACCCAACCACTGAGGCAGTGGTTTGTAGTCTGACAGATATACTGGAAAGGGGAGGGGGTTTGAAGAAGCATCTTACAATTATAATGATTATACAAAGAGGGGAATCAGTTTGGTATCATTAAGTTCAATAAAACTTAAATGGTACGATGTTATCACCATATCAATATCTTCTTTTTATAAGTATCACCAAATCAATATCAACATTTTTCATGATACAATGTTGAGCTTAGCATCTTGATTAGATGATGAGATGAAGATTTATGTACCTTCCAGAATTAGATTTTCCATGTAAAGTCAAAGGAAATGCTAAAAGCTCTTTAATGGATGCATCAAATATAAAAGGACCAAAGTTTAACTCAGCGAATTCTGTTGTTAGAGAACAAGTAGAGGACTCTTGCCTACTCAAGAAATTAGAGGACTTTCAAAAGTGTAAGAAAATTAATTTTGTAAAACACAAAGCAGAAATTGCTGATAACTGTGCATCAACATGACAGCATTATGTAATTAATGGCCCCATGTGCCCAAAAAATAATGGACCACTTTATGTTCTAAAATTTTTCCAAGCCAAAAACTGCTAACACTGTCATGAATTTTTCCAAGCGTCCCTCAACAAATATTGTTCGAAGCACTGTATGATTAATGCTTCCCAGAGATGCTATTTACAATATTTTATGATGTACTACAACTAGGAATTTAATGAAGTATCCAAAATAAGGCTGGGTAAATAAAAGGTTAATTAGAAAGATGGAATTGCATCCTTCGCCCAGATAATATTTGGTTTCCAACAAGAAAAAGGAAGATAAGCGCACCAAAATTCCCTGCGGCACAGCTGAATGTTGAGAAACAGCAAATTCCCAGTCAGCTAACTGACTTTCAGAAGGTAAATTCCCATACACTGCAAAAAATAAGCAATCATATCAGAAAACTAAGAGGCAACACAATGGTCATCCTCCTTTCGTATTTTCTTTCTACGAGAAAAGATATGGGTGTCAATTTATAAAATTGCTCTTGAGCATCCATTTGGTAGATGAGAAAATATCTAAGAAGCAGGGATACAGACACGGGTACAAATACAGACACGAGACACGGTATTTTCAAAAATAAGGACACGGATACGGCCGGGGCACGGCAAAAAAAATATTTTTATATATATTTTTATTTGTTATGTAAGTGAACGTAAAATTCATAAATCACCAAAAACAAGATGAAAACAACTACATAAATTCACAATTATAATACAACAACTAACAAGTTAAGGATTTGAAGAATTGAATTTGGGTATTTTATGTTTTGGTGTTTTAAAGCTTTTAAATTTATAAATTAGACTCTATTATAAAATTGCTCTTGAGCATCCATTTGGTAGATGAGAAAAGATCTAAGAAGCAGGGATACAGACACGGGTACAAATACAGACACGAGACACGGTATTTTCAAAAATAAGGACACGGATACGGCCGGGGCACGGCAAAAAAAATAGTTTTATATATATTTTTATTTGTTATGTAAGTGAACGTAAAATTCATAAATCACCAAAAACAAGATGAAAACAACTACATAAGTTCACAATTATAATACAACAACTAACAAGTTAAGGATTTGAAGAATTGAATTTGGGTGTTTTATGTTTTGGTGTTTTAAAGCTTTTAAATTTATAAATTAGACTCTATTATAAAATTGCTCTTGAGCATCCATTTGGTAGATGAGAAAAGATCTAAGAAGCAGGGATACAGACACGGGTACGAATACGGACACGAGACACGGTATTTTTAAAAATAAGGACACGGATACGGCCGGGGTACGGCAAAAAAAATAGTTTTATATATATTTTTATTTGTTATGTAAGTGAACGTAAAATTCATAAATCACCAAAAACAAGATGAAAACAACTACATAAGTTCACAATTATAATACAACAACTAACAAGTTAAGGATTTGAAGAATTGAATTTGGGTGTTTTATGTTTTGGTGTTTTAAAGCTTTTAAATTTATAAATTAGACTCTATTATAAAATTGCTCTTGAGCATCCATTTGGTAGATGAGAAAAGATCTAAGAAGCAGGGATACAGACACGGGTATGAATACGGACACGAGACACGGTATTTTCAAAAATAAGGACACGGATACGGCCGGGGCACCGCAAAAAAAATATTTTTATATATATTTTTATTTGTTGTGTATGTGAACGTAAAATTCATAAATCACCAAAAACAAGATGAAAACAACTAAATAAGTTCACAATTATAATACAACAACTAACAAGTTAAGGATTTGAAGAAATTAATTTAGGTGTTTTATGTTTTGGTGTTTTAAAGCTTTTAAATTTATAAATTAGACTCTATTATAAAATTGCTCTTAAGCATCCATTTGGTAGATGAGAAAAGATCTAAGAAGCAGGGATACAGACACGGGTACGAATAAGGACACGAGACACGGTATTTTCAAAAAATAAGGACACAAATACGGCCGGGGCACGGCAAAAAAAATATTTTTATATATATTTTTATTTGTTATGTATGTGAACGTAAAATTCATAAATCACCAAAAATAAGATAAAAATAACTACATAAATTCACAATTATGATAAAACAACTAACAAGTTAAGGATTTGAAGAATTGAATTTGGGTGTTTTATGTTTTAGTGTTTTAAAGCTTTTAAATTTATAAATTAGACTCTATTTAATACTTTTAACAATAATATTTTAACCCCGGCGTGTCTCAAAACGTGTCCAACTAATGGACACGTGTGTCCCCGATGTATCCGAGAAGTGTCCACTAAAAAAACTATTAATAAAAATATTGGACACGCCAAGACGTGTGTCCCGGCTTGTCCGATGAATATGTGTGTCCAACATGTATCCGGCACGGATACGGCACCCTAAACGAAGTGTTTGTGCTTCCTAACTAAAGATGCAAGACCAGATTATTATATTAAAGAAACCTTTTCAGATTTATTACTTTTTTTAAAAAAACTGAAGCAAAAACTATGGCATTCCACAAAATTTCCTCAAAGATGAGGAAAAAAAGGGAATGCTCAACATATATTTTCCAAGTGACATAGTTATACAGTAAATGAGTACAAAGTCTACATTATGTACATACCTAGGGTGGTGTACACTAGAGAAAGTAGAGATATGGTACTAAATAAAGAGTCAGAACAAACATATCTGATGAGAGTACTTCACTCAACTAAGAAGTGTCCGTGCAACTTACATTTGATGCTAAAATGAAAATTGGATCTTGTGTGGATGCAAATTATACATGACCATAAGCTTATGAATTTTACATTTCACAGAAATCTCGTAGGAACATACTCAAGAGGTGATTTTCAAAACACTATGTTAATATTTTGAAATATGAGTATATCATCACCGTAGCCTTATTAACAAATAAATTGTCTCTCCCATGATAATGAGTACTTAGAGACATGTATATATATGAAACTTATGTAGTGATACTTACTTAGAAGGTAGGCCACTTCCAAAAAGGAACTACCCTCTGCCAACTCCTCAATCGGATAACCCCTATATCTAAGGATACCCTCATCACCGTCAATGTAACAAATTGATGACCGGACAGGAGCTGTGTTGAGATAGCCTGGATCATAAAGTTTGAGCCCCTTGTCATTCTTTCCTGTCATTATCTGCAAATACACAATCATCATAGCAATTTAAAATTTTCTGTAGACAATAGGATGATATTAAGAATGAGGCAACAATACAGAGGATGCCAAAGTTCAAAGCCCCATCACTTATCAAAGAACAATATCCTAACATATTAAGAAATGCACAGATTCACTAACAGCAAAAGATAAAGTTCTACGTGATGAACCAGCAAAGAACCATTTTCCTATGGAAGTGAAAAATAAATTCTTGTCATAAACTCACCAAATAATCAATTTTGATCTCAGGATAGGCGGCGTCCGACCCAGGAATTTCGCCGGGGGGGGGGGGGGGCGGGCGTCCATATTTGGGAAAAAAATAGTAGCACTATTGTACCATTTATCAACTAGGCCACTTAGATTTAAACTCTATAATATGAGATCTAGCAGATATAAATAAAGTAAAAATAGTAATGGATGTAGTAGCTAAAACTATAGGCATTACTTTCTCACTGAATTTTTTTTCTTCCACGCTACAAGGATAAGGCAAAATTACTTGAATTTGGGAGGGTAAAGGTAAATTACTTAGGTTTTGGAGGGACAATACAACTATTTTATTATGACTCAAAAAAACATAGGGTGAGGAAAATTTTCAACACTTTAGGGGCAATACACCTAATTTATCATTAATACTCAAAAGTATATAGGGTATAAAGTAATTTTTGAAAGAAGGAACCAAACTCAATCAACATCAATTAGTTACAGAATTTTGTTTTCTCACCAATCAAACAGAACAAGAAGAAAATAGTTCTGAAGTGTGAACTGAAAACCCATATCAGACGACCACAAGTAACAAAAAAACTAACCAATCCAAAGTACGGAGAATCCCAATTCAGATCAATCGATCAAATTACAGCACTACTTTTTACCTTCTTTAAATCCGTAGCTTTGATAGTTCCATCCTCAGAGACCTGAACTTGGTATTTCTCACCAGTCCTCTCGTCAATGATGGTTAGCGAACCCTTGAGATTCGGCGGTGGTGCGACGGCCGATTGAGCGGAGACGCATGAGGCTTCGATAACAGGCAAGAAGGCGTCAGATTCGACGGAAGCTGAGAGGTGAGCTGAGAGAACAGCCAAGCGACCTCGAGCAACTATTGACGGATCAACAATCTCCATTTGCTCTCACAGAAAAATGAAAAATCGACAGGTTTCTCTCTATATATGAACTATTCTCTCTATAAGTTTCCGTAATTGGCGATCGTTGAGGTGAATATATATATACATAGATATATATATATATATATATATCCTCACCTTACTTGCAGCGAAAATACTCTCTTTGTGAAATATGTATAATTGAAAGTGCGGGTCACTTGACTTTACTATTCTAATGACATAGTAGAGGATCGCTATGGATTATTTGACTCGGAGAGATACACTACTTTGTGCATGATGGAGTAAAGATGGTGTAGTGTCGAAGACCACCGAATAATTTTTCCATACCATAACACTAGGGCTGTGTTTGTTTTGCAGGATATGACTAAAGCCTAGGCATTGGACCAATAATTATGTGTTTGAATGTTGCGTTTTATCCTGCAAAAATAATGAGTTACAATTAGTCAATCCCAGCCAAGTGAAACTAGCCTAGTCGGTTAGGATCTTAACTTTTTTCATGAAGGTCAAGAATTCAGCTCCCGTCCCTCATTATTTTTCTAATTTAGACTTTCTCTTTTGTAAATAAAAAAAAAATTAGCAAATCTGAATAGGATACTCTTTGAGTTAAAATAAGTAATTTGAACACAATATTTTAATTATATTATGATTAACAAGAAAGGTATAATTACAACACTACCTATTAATATAAAACTCGGTATCAGTAAACTTTATAAATTATAAAACGTAACACATTAACCCTCTAAAATATCAATTTGAATCAATCAACACCTTTTATTAGTAATACATTAGCAATCTGTTTGGAGAGTAAATGAGAAATTATTATGTGATTTATACATGTTAATAAAAGTAGGGAAATTTTAGTCATTAGAGAATTATTATAATAAGAAAAGGCCAATTTAAGTATAAAATCATAATTTTACCGAATATGTACAGGTCACATAATATTTTTTTTCATCCATTTTTCTAGTAAATTACTAATAGAAAGTGTTAATTAGTACAAACTAGTAGTTTTGAATCCATATGTCATATTTTAGAGTTTACAAAGATTTAGTGATATTGAGTCATAGTTCACATGTTATTTTTGTAATTAGCCCTAAAAACAATTAAATTAAGTAAGAAAACGTAACACTTGTTTGTTACATGTGGTCAAAATATTATCTTGCCGAATATGCGTTCATGATAGCTAATAACATGGCAAACGTCCATGTTTTTGGAAGAATTAGAGTAAAGTCATTAGGAAAGTTCGAAAAAATTCAAGAATGGTATTTTTTTAAGAAAATTTTGATCAATCTTTGATAATAATAAATAAATAAATAAATAAAGAAAATTGTGATCAATCATGCTCACTTTTGTGAAAATTTAAAAATGTCCATGTCTCAAAACGAAAGAATCACACATTGCAAATGTACTAGTCAAATGTTATATATTGTACTATTCCGTGTGTATTATTGTATTATATACTAGTTAAATTTTCAAATCAACTAGTATTAAAAAATAAAAATTGATATCATGTTGTTAATAAATGACTAGTACGTTTAGAAATATTGTCTACTTTTATTTTTCTCAAAATTAATATTTACTAATTGCCATTCGGTTTTAATTGATCATCATTCTCAATAAATATTGTGGGATAAAGGGGATGTTCATCCTCTTGACTTATCTTCAATGTTCTCCTGATAATTTATGTTGGGTTCTTTTTGTTGGTCTAATAGGCAATCCAAGAGGGGTTGAATTAGGTTTTTCGAAGAGTAAGGGCAAATAAAATTAATTAAAATTAATCTAAGTAATGTAACAATAATCAATCTATATGCAATGCAATGTAATCAGAAGAAGTAATGAAAACAGAGTAATAGAAAAGGCACACAGATTTACCGAGATTCAACCACAAACCGTGATCTACGTCATCACCCCAAGACCTCCTTGAAGTCTTCTTTCATTATGTAACCTCCAATTACAAATGGGTTGCTGATTAACAAAATGCTCAGCTCACTATACACAAGAACTTCTCACCGAGCTCTTCAATCTTCAAGTGGTTTTGTCCAAACTCCACTCAAACTTACAAGAGTTTTGCTTTCACAAGAGAACTCTCAAACTCTCAATTACAAGTGTATAAATGTATACAAGTAACTAATACACTCTCTAGCAATAGTAGATTTTACGTTCAGAGCTCACAAATGAAGACAAGAAGAATATTCAGAGTATATCAGTGAATCAGTCAGCTTGATCTTGTTTTTATCTTCAATCCTGTATATAAATGCAGCTGGAAGGTTGTATATATACCCCTGTATTGATTCCATCCGTTAGAGGTTGTTGGGCATCATTAATGCACGTCCAGTCCGTTATAACGTTAAGAAAAATAGCTGTTATATCTAAGGAGTCGGCTCCAGATTTGTGGAGTCGACACTTTCTGCTTTCGCATTTACCAAATGTTGTTCACTGACTTCATGAGTCCGCTCTTCATATCAATGAGACGACTCCTTGTTCATTCTGTCTTCACATCTTTGGCTTCTGCTGTCATGAGGCGACTCTTCATCTTCAGGAGTCCGCTCTTTGTTCATTCATTTTTTAGCCTTTTTATTTCTGTTGTCATGAGGCGACTCTTCATCTTCATGTGTCCGTTCATTGATTATGTCATCTTCAAGCCTATGCGTCTGTCCCCATGAGGCGACTCTTCATTACAATGTGTCCACTCATTATCTACTTGGTCTACAGGTTTTTTTGCTTCTGTGATCAAGAGGCGACTCCTCATTTCTCATTAGTCCACTCATTGTCTATTTGTCTTCAGGCCTTTTTGCTTCTGTGATCAAGAAGTGACTTCTCATTTCCATGAGTCCCCTCATTGTCCATTTGGTCTTTAAGCCTTTTGCTTCTGTAATCAAGAAGCGACTCTTCATTTCCATAAGTTCCCTCATTGTCCAGAAATCTGTTTTCTGACTTCTAATGATCCAGCTTATCAAAGTACTGGTATAAGATCTTCAAGGTGTATATCTTTGGGGTATGATGATCAATCAAATCTCCTTAACTCATCAAAGTTAACTTCTATTCAATTTGGATTGAATCAATCATTGGATATTGATCTTCTCTTGACTCTCAAACTGTTAGAGCTTCATTAAATCAATGTTCATCTTTTCTTCTTCATTTGCACAGCTCCTTCTATCATTGTAAAACATACTTTTTCAATGTCAAGCTTCCTCAATTGCGTAAAGCTTCACAATACTTCATTTCTGATTTCCTCTCTTTGCTAGCAATTTTTCTTTCTTCTTTACAGATCACTTCAATGAGACTTTTGTAGGTTTGATGAAATCTCTTCATACATCTAGTCTTTATTGATTCTTTACCTTGTAGAAGAATTCATCACTTGGATTCCATGAAGAAATCAGACAATCATTGTGAGCCATCTTCTCAACAACTTCAATCACATTATCTTGTATTGATCTTTGCATATTTGATGAAGTCATCATTGAGCGTTTTCAATCTCTTTGACAATTACTTTCTCTTCAACTGATCTTTGCATATTTCTGATGAGGTCTTCAATGATTCTTGAGTGCAAATCAATCTTCATGGAATCTATGCATACTTGATAGAGGCTTCATTTGAACACCTTCAATCTCTTCGAATGTAGAATATTTGTTTGAAGTAGAGATATGCGTCAATCCTCTGTTTGGTTCATTGCATAGTTCTTGGAACTCATTGCTTGATCTTGAATTAGTTGTGCATTCTCTTTGACATACATTAGACTTAAGATTAAACTTTAAGTCTAAGTTATGAACTTTATTATTCTGCACACTAAGTAGATTCATTAGTAAAATAATACAAGGTTTAGTTATCATCAAAATCAGCATGGGAATTGATCTTGAGTCAACAAGGATGAACATTAAGTCAACAGTTTTATTTTATTATTTATACTTTTACGCAGCTAATAATTTCGTAGTTATTTTGATGTCTTCCATAGTCCCTCTTACATATGTGGGACCCATTCGTGAGAGGAAAGTCTATCAAATATGTCACTTAGAATTATCAATTTCCTACTCTTATCCAATAATACCTTCTCCAATTCATTTTTGTTAAAAAAAAAAAAAAAAGCAAAAATTTATTCTTCATTTGTCTTTAAAGTATCTAATTCATATATTGAAAAAAGTAATGTTTAGGGCAATAGATGACCTGAAATCGTATTCCAAGAATGTTTGTTTAATTTAAATTCGATAATGTTCAGTATTATGAAATTAAAATTTAATCACATTTTCTAAGAAGTACGACCTATTGAGCATGTACTGCTCAAGTGTTACTAACAGTAATACTACATATGTACATTATGTAATAGTAATTACTCTAAATTACTAGGAACTAAAAAGTGATACATTTTGTTAAAATTAGTATTACATTCCTTATTTTGGCCGATACATTGGTAGATATGTGATTGATATGTTTGGAAATTCTTATGAAATTTTAATACAAAAATAGCTGAATCTTAATTTTCACAAAAATAATTGTAACTGAATTCTAGATTAGAAACAAAATGTTCTTGAATTTCTATTTAAGGTGTTCTTATGTGAAAAGTGTGGCTCAACATGTGTGCACTAGGAGATTATTTTTGTGTTTTTGAATTGTCGTTTTACGTAAAAAGTGTAACACCCTCTGTCAACATGTGTGCACTGAGAGACTAATTTTGTATTTTGAATTTAATAATAATTGCGTTGCAATAAAAAAAAAAAATCTAGCAGGCTTTTTATTTTTTATTTTAGGTACTCGCGTGCATTAAACCTAACAAAAATAAACAAATAAAACTTCCCAGTATGCCGACGCCCACCCAATGTTGCTGTCCTAAATATTAATTCCTTTCTCCCATTCTTCTATTTCCAAATTAGGTAAGGTCTTTGTTTTCCAGAAGCCGTGACCAAACAGCCAAGCCGTTGGGTGTAAAATCCATCTAGTTTTCTTTGGGTCCCACCTTAGCAATAAGTTTGTCAGATATATCAAGCAAGAATCGCTATGGTGTGTTCATAGCACAGAATTGCTGCCTAATTTAGACACGTATTCTGATGATTAGTGGGACCACACGCATGAATATGGTCGATGCGGTGAAGCGAGTTCATCCTTTTTATTACTTTCGCAACTACTATTCAACATGTCATTGACGTACGCAACTTGTAATGTATTTCGGGAAGCTCAAAACCCTGTTACACATAGACACAAGATAATAATACGGGGGAGGATATGCATGTATGTATATTCATTGTGCATATATATCGAGATACTTAAAAGAGAGAAAAAAAACTGTTATATATATATACCGAGATTCGGACAACTTCCCAATTTCCCAGTTTCCAAATCCCAAAAAGGACCAAAATCAGAATTTACTACCTCCAAATCGATAAGGTCGTGTTTGTAAGCATTTGAACGGAATTTTTATTTTATTTTATTTTTTGTAAAAAATGGCTTGAATTTCTCCTCATTAATAGAGTCTTTGTTTGGGCACCAGAAGTGAGAAGGCAAAATTAAAGTCTCAGTACTATTATCTACTTGTCAGACTAAGTGAGAATCTCAATAAACCCCTGCGGAAATCCGAGTCTCAATACATATATATATATATATATATATATGATAGTAAAAAAAAGAGAGTTTAGAATACTTAACTAATTCAAACATTTAAATTAAAGTCTGATATCACACAAAATAGAGGGAAGAACAAAAGAAACAGAAAGAGTTAAAATGAGACCTATGAAGCCACTACTACTAGAAGTCTTCAGGCCCAACGGACTACATATACAAACACTACCATAGCAATATTCAGCTCTAATAGATTTGTCTGCATTTTCTAGTTAGCCAAAAACTTGATAGCTTCGCCACTCATTGACCAAGGGAGAAAGGTGGGGGAGTAAACAAAGAAACTTGTTTTTACACTGAAACACTTATGTCGTATTTAAATCAAGAATTTGTTAAGAGAAAAAATATATATATATATATAAAATTATATCGTGTATTTAATTGTTACAAAAAAATAAAAAAATAAAATAACATTAAAGAAAAGAAATAAAGATTTGAAATCCTCCTTTTTGTTATTATTTTTTTTTTTTTCTTGATAAATTTAAAATCAAAACACAACATTAATAGAGAAAACATATCTATTTACAATAGTATCTACGTGCTAAATCTCTACCCTACTTTAATGAAAGCTAAATAGCCACCATTGTCAAATGCACCATTTACATTTACACTGACACAGTGTTTGGATAAAAAATTTAGTGAAAAAAAATAATATGAAATTACATTGTATGTTTAATCATTATAGAAAGTGAAGAATAAAAGAACATAAAAATAAAAAGAAGTAAAAATTTTGAATGTCTAATTCTGTTCTTTTTCCCCCACTCTTTTTTTTTTTTTTCTTCTTTTCTTTTCCCTTGATAGATTCGGGTTCCAATCATAACATTAATGCTCGCCATTTTATTTCACTCTAATAATCTACTGCTGTTGGAGAAACTTCTGGTCTAACCTAACCCTATTGATTATATATTGACTGTCTCCATTACACATGCTTCTCATCAATCTTAGCTTCCTGCATGCATCCAATCCAAGCACCCACAATTCCCACGGCATATCAGAAATAATGAATATATGTCTCAAAATTAATTTTCTAACTTCTAATTGCTTTGCTTTGCTTTGCATTGCAACTCTCAATCAACACATAAAATTTAACCCAATATAAAATTTTCGATTATTACTTGTAATGGTCGTTTTTGGTACCAAATGCAATGAAATTTACACTGATGTCATCAGATACAGTCCATCGTCCCGTCAAGGGGTTGTACACAAACCCAGCCAGATCTTGGACCTGCAGCAGGGCAAATGGCAAATAAACAAAAACACATAAACACCTTTTACTAATGACGCATAAGGGAAAATTCTACATTATAAGAGTCGATATTTACGAATGCATGGATGGTGCAGATATAGGTAAACTTTTGAGATGCATTTTGCTTACAGTTATAGAAGCACGCTGTAGAATCAGGACTAGCTCTTCAGGAGTAAGAAAACTTGACCACTGATGCGTACCTTTAGGAAGCTGTCGATTTTTACAAAGGCAGATCTTTTCGTAAGTATAAAATCTCGAAAAATTAGTAGCAAGACACCTCAAGATTAAGTCAAATGCAGCAACCACGCTAACCGAAAATATTTCTCAAGGATTCACATCAGATGTAGGAAAATTTTATTCTAAAAAATGCTTCAATAACTCTTAGTCATGGATGGAACTTCTCTCTCTCTCTCTCTCTCTCTCTCTCTCTCTCTCTCTCTCTCTCAAGCTATGATTTATAGACAGTACACATATTTGCAAACAAAAGAATACATCAATACATGGATGGATGATTTTTTTTTTGTTTTTTAAATGCAAAATGAATCTGCAACGTCGAGAAAATAAAAATGAATCTGCAATGTAAAATATTCTAGTACGTACACTTTATGGTTAGGTTTGTATCCAGGTTTGACTTCAATTCCATAATGTCCTGAAATCACTTATCCACATAATTTCGGGACTGTATTTTATTTTCATATCAAATTTCCAATCTTTCTAAATATGGGTGCAAAGGTAAAGTAGATTTATAGAAGCATAATTAGGAAGGCAGCATTTAATGCCTCGTATCCATACTGTACCCTTTCAAGTATAATGAACTTCAGAATGCCCCTCAAAGAATCTTAAACACTAAGGTGACAAAAAAAAAAAAAAAAACCTCGGGAATTTGGACATCCCATGGAAATCGAACCATTCATTTTGTTCTACCTACGGGAACAAATCTATATTTATGTCTTAACTCATTAAATGGTACAATACCTTGAACACAAAAGAAAGACAGTACGAAAGGAATTAATTTAAATTCATAAATTCCTAAGCATGGCTAGCACATGCAAATAAAATATAGAACTATCATTGAAACTATTTAGGCCATACTAGGATTTTATAGCAACTGTTCAGACTCACCAGTATGGATGGCTCCATCTCAAAATCTAATAGAATGCAGTATAATATTTCCAGTTGCATGTGACATCTAATTGTCCCTTTATTACATTTACCAACCAAATTGCAATAAAAATGAAAAGAAAAAAGGACCTAAACAGCTTCATAGACAGAATCAAATTATGTAGACGAAATTTTAGTTGTTTTATGCATCATGCTAATTAGATGCCAAAGCTTAATTATATGGATCAAATTCAAGCTAACTCAAATATAATAAATATGCTGTCCTAACCACCATTGAAAACAAAGTCTGCAAAACGAGAAATCCATAGATGACGATAAACATACATGCACAAAACAGGATTATGTTAGAAGATATCTCCACCATAGCCTCCATAAATACTTTTCAAATCACCATTTTGTAACCAAATTTAGCTTCTATTATACTTGCTTCATATTATACATTTCATTCGTTCATTTTGGGCATTTACTGTTAATATCTTGTCAATTCACGGAGGCTTAGTGTTATGCTAAGAAACACGAACACTTCTAAGAAGGTGTCACTCGTTGGACACTCCTCCACACGTGTCAGAAACGCGTCCAAAGATATCCTATTGATTTTTTCTATTTTTTTAGAATCAAAACGGCTAGGACACTTGGCAGACACACGTGTCCGTCACTTGGATACCTATGTCCATCATTTAGACACATGAAACACGATGCAAGTTTGAAGAAAATAACTTGGGATTCAATTGCAAAATAAAAGCAATATGAATTTATATATAATTACATGTTTATGCTATAGAATACGCAGTTTTAATGATAATTAGTATTATTTTGCAAATTTTTAATTATCTTAGTAAAATATCCTTCTATATGACATAAAAAAACCATATAAAATATATACTTTTGTCGAGTCCCCGCCGTGTCGTGTCCAGCATTTTTTGAAATTCACCATGTCAACGAGTCCATGCCATGTTGTGTCCGTGTTGCATATCTGTGTCGTGCTTCTTAAGGGAACGTGACTTATGTATTTGTTATGTTAGCGAAACACGGCCCCAATAAACCTATTATATGCAGTGCATGTTTGCATAAAATAATACCATTCATATTATCACAAACTGATGAGTTCTACTATCTAAAAACTCCAAAGTTGGGATTACCTTTTTTTTAGACCAAAAGGATATGTGTGCTTGTTGAAAAAAAAAAAAAAAAAAGACCAAAAAGCAAATATAGAAGAAGATGAGAAGTATCATTAGGACAATGGTGCAACCATTCCATCACCATTCTTCACAACAGACACGCCCCCTTTATAGCCTGAATAAAGCTAGACATTAAACACGAAGAAAAAGTTCAATGCTGAGCCATGAAACTTCATGGAAATGCATTCGATGAATCATGTAACTAAGACAATGTACACAAAGACACTGCATCCTCACAAAAGAAGACAATAAAAAGCACGAATACCAGTTCAACGCCAAGGAGAGTATTACAATAGGTAAATAAGTGATAAATCAATTAGATAAATATACCCAGTGAAGGAGGTACTCTGCTGCAATGATGGCAGTTGCATAGGATCTCATTGAACGATTAATTGTTGATATCACAGTGGCTCCATCAAAAATAGTTAATGCTGCCAGTGATTTGCAGAATTCAGCAGGATCTGCAACATGCTCAATTACCTGAATGAAAGACAAACCATAGGAAAGATATCCACATGAGTTAACCCAAAAAAAAAAAAAAACTACAAGCAAGCAGAAAGGAAAACAAACGGAGAACCAACATTTTTTCTACAATAGCAGGTATAGTAGTTAAACTATTTTCAACAATCATCACTAATACATCCACTCATTAATTTTACAATTTGCTTCTTAATATTGATAAATGGGAAACCTGACATAAAAACTACGGAGTTTAAGCTCATTAGTATATGGTAATGTACATTCAACAGGGTTTGGTCAGGAAACCAAAGCCAAACCATAATCTAGACCACTTCTAACGCACCCAACCAAAGAACAACTCACATTTACATTTCAGATATAATGCATACACCATAGGCATTTCAGTTATAATGTGTACATACATATATTGAATATACACATAAATATCTACATATGTATAGTAGAATTTCGGTGAATTAAGTGGCATGGAAACACAAATCAGGTCTTCCCAATCCAACCTGACTAACAAGTGCCTGCTAGTTTGAATGTTCAGGCCTACCATTTGCTAGTTTGACTCAGTGACAATTAGCATGATGAACATTTGTTGACATCAAAACCAATATACAAGGCCACTTTGGCACTTAGAATTGATTCCCTATTTCGAAAAATGAGCAAAACAGAGCATGTACGTTGCACCCTGTTATAGATCCTCCTACAAAGTTATTAATATCTAAATACTTTAATAAACAATGATGCCACATTAAAGCATGATATCAAATCATACATTGTTTGTTATGACTCCTATACTTTAATATCAGTATTGAAGCCAAATTTTGTTTATGCTTCCAATAGATGTTTCACTTCAAAAGCATAATTTCATATTCTTTTATTTTTTGATAAGGATAAATTTTTTTTATTAAAGAGGTACCAAGGGAGTTCCGCCAATGTACAAATAAAGAAATAGAAAATAAACAAGCCTATACACCCTATACAGCCAATCACTTCAAAAAGTCAACACAATCCAAGAATTGTTCCAAAGATGGAGCAATTCCCCCTAATAACCAACTATAAAAAAGAGAATTTTTTTGTTTTTTGATAGGTAACTAAAAAAAGAGATACGGGCACAGATACAAATAGGCTCTTCTAAGAAGCATGGACACTGATACGGGTACGGATATGGACATAGGTATAGACACAGATACGGACATTGGACACGGCAATTTTTAAAAAATGAGGATACGAACACAGTGGGGATACGGCAAAAGATATATTTCTTATATATATATTGTTTGCTATGTATATCAATGTAACATCTACAAACCATAAAAAATATAAAAATACTAATTCAATATGAAAAACACCATTCAAACATAATTTAATCAAAATTTAACATAAAACATATGAAAACAAATTTACAATTTAAACTTGCAATGTGGTTTATGTGTATCTAAGTGATGGATACATGTCTTTGACATGTATTTGTGTGTGTCTATTCAAAAATAAATAAACAAAAATTAAGGAGACATGTGTTCCGGAGTGTCCAAGGAGTATGTGTGTCAGATGCGTGTCCGACACGGATATGGCACCCTTTTAGAAGTGTCCGTGCTTCCTGGGGGCTCTTCAATCCCTAAAAAATCATCCTATTCATATTTCATTTTAGAAATTGACGAGTGGTTTATAATTGAGTCAGCATATGTCTAAATTTTAGGCAGTTATCAAGTCTAGAGCTGTTGTGCCACACTACCACCAGTGTCTGTGTCACAAACCATAACCCAAGTTGTACTTCAGATCAACCATTTCTTATATAAACTCATGAGGAGTACCCCACTCTATGATTATGAGTCTCACACCTAAATAGGAATGCATTTTACACAGAATTCTATTTGATTATTGTTCAAGCTCCATTAATTTTTGTTAGGATTATGATACCAAAATAATTTGTACGACTGTCAATAAGAATTCCTTATGAATGAGCTTTGACAAAGCACGACAAAGAGGCTATGCTTCCACATCACTTTCTATTAGGGAAGCCCAAGACTCCAAAAGGACAGAAGATGAGAAAAATAACCAAAATTTGTTAAATTACAAAAATATACCCAATAACATGTTATTTGACTTTTCCAACTTAAGAGGAGCTGTAAACTTTTGGGTTTGATCAAACCCATCCAAAAATAGTCTCATTGGTCTACTTGGGTATGACAGTTTCTCTATTTTCTCCTTTTCCAAAGCATAGGCTTTAAAATGCTAATCCCCATCAGTGACTATAGGAGACAGGTCCAAAGTTGTATGGCAATGATTGTCCTTGGCTAAGAAGCATGGATACGACATGATACAAAATGGCAATTCTCTAGAAAGTTCAAGCACAACATGCCTAGGACATGGCAACAAATAAATATATACTTTTATATGTATACATGAAAATAATAACTATTTTTTTATTTTCTACATTATAAATGCATTTATATTTATTATACCGAAATAGTAAGAAATCATTTTTCACATTCTAATTATTGAAAAAGAAATGTGAACAAAGATTCTAATATCTATTTTAAAAAGCTTTATTCATATACAAATTGAAAGTTTTAAACTTTAGAATCTTAAAAATAAAAAAAAATATAGAGAAGGAATTAATAGGTATAAATTCACATTGCTTTCTTTTTATCATCGGATCCCAAGTTATTCTCTTCAAACTTGTAATATGTTTCGTGTGTGTATGATCAGTCAGTTAACAGCCAGCTGCTTTACCACTAAGTTATTGACGAACAACGGGAGATTAAATCTAATAGAGTTCAATTCTTATTCTCAACCCATGACCAATATGAGCTCGAAACTTCGCTTGAAACTCCCAGAACTTCTTCGTAGTGGCCCCCTTCCATGCCTCATTTCATGGGGAACCTCAAAGTGGCTCTATTTCATTATATTCCATCCATATCCCAATCCATTCATTTAATATCCCTTTCATGTCATTGAAATTATAGATATCACTTCTAGTGATCATATAATAATCCAGAAATTGCAATAGAATACTGACAATTTCAAAAAACTGTTCATACTATGATCATAGTATGATGGCGGTCGGGCAAGTATGCCCCCATCGTCTAGTGGTTCAGGACATCTCTCTTTCAAGGAGGCAGCGGGGATTCGACTTCTCCTGGTGTAGGGTAATACGAAAGGATGTTAATCACGTATTACCAATAAGCCTAAAATGGATTCTTTGTAGGTCGATGTCGAGCAGTTAATGGGGACAGACAATAAATTCGTTCACAATATATTTTTGACCTAGAATTAGATCGCCAAGCATGAGAACGCAAGTTCTAGTTTGACAGCACCAATTTGTGCAGCCAAAGGTTATGTCAATATCCTGTCTACCCTTCCTAGCACCCTCGGTTACTAGGGACTAGCTTTGGGGAATGCTATTTATTAGAAAATAACAATGCATAAATAAACAAAGTACATTGTCTAACAAACAATGTCTTAAAAGGATAATCATGAGCTTAATGCGCGAAAACAACGAGGGATTTAGCTCAAGGAGTACTAAAAGAGGTGCTAAGGGCAGTGGGACTCCAGTGGGTAATCCTGTCTATCCCTCCCAGCACCCTCGGTGTTACTAAGGACCAACATTGGGGAATGCCTTTTTTATGATGAACATTACAATCATTAAATAAACATAGTACACCGTCTAACAAACAATGTCTTAAAAGGGATAAAATTGCTGCTACAAACTAGTCAACTGCAATATGACAAAGTAGTTGGATAATAACTATCCCATGTAATTCATAAAAGTACATAAATGGGGCAAAGTGATAGACAATGATTGTTGTTGGATTTTAGATATCAATACAAATATGATATAGACTGCAACATGCTTTTAATGTGTGATTTTAATGCCTGATTGTTGATAAGGGAGTGTAGAAAACGTCCTTCACGAATCTTCGCATCTTTGATGGAGAAGCAATTGAGTTACTTGAGATCAAGTAGCAATTTGCTTTAAGTTTTGGTAATTTGCTAAATGCTCTGTATTCAAAACTTGCAAGTTGTCTTGCAACATCACAATACAGCCTGCCAGCCTGGAGTGGCAAGTGAAACAGGTAAAGATAAACCATAATCAAGCAGGCCATTGTCCATGCAACTAAGTCAACTGACACAAGTCGCACATCACATGTAACTCGTGCTTTACCTTCTTCCATTTGACCTATCCAGATATCATACAGGCTTCCTTCAATCTAGAGCCTGCTCAGCTGATTCGCTGTACAGTGTGCACCTAGTTGAAGAGAATCTATTAAAAAAACACGTTAAGTCTCATTGTTCTAACCAGGCTTCCATATTTCCAATTAACATAACTTTAATGCTTCTAGTCATGAATGAAACTTCTCTTAAACATTTAGGTGCACCTTATCTGGAAACAAGTGTATGAAGGGCCTTAGAAGTCTGCTAGACAAAATTGTGCACAATGTTGAAGTGGAGGACCTACAAAGGAGGGAGGGGGAAGGATTATAGAGGACAAGTCTTCATAAATCAGCTTCCCAGTTACCATATGGGAAAGTTTTGGGGGATGAAGGAAGGCAGATGTTCTATGCATTCTTACCAAACAGGTGCTTCAAAGCTTGCTAATTATCAAGAAACCCTCTTCCCCGTATCTTTAATGAGACTGTGAAAAAGCATCTTTTAGTCGAGACATGGCATGCAAAGAAGCAACTTCTCATACAAAATGAGGAAAAAAAATTACTTCAGATTCTCCCAAAAGCCTGTATTCTTGATCAGTGAACAAATCAATAACATAATAGCACTTGTCTCAGTCACTACTTTCTTTATTAACACTATAGTACCCACAGCAGACAGAGGTTCACGGTCCGTCATATGTGATGAATACAATGGTATTGCAGAATGGAAAATCCAATATTGCAACTTGAAGATACCAAAGTGGGAAAGAGGAAGGTTGAAGATGGCAGAGAAGTTTAACTTCTTTTTTTCTGGGATAAACACAAAAGAGAAGGAAACCAATCAGACATGCCCATAAAACAAGGCAAAACACACACTACCATGAGTGACACACATAAGGAATTCAAGTTATTCATCCAAAGACATCCAAAGAAGTTACTTATAGCAATATTGAGGAACTAATAATCTAGCCCACAGAAAGCACAAAATCATTTGCAAGTACATGTACAAAATTGCATGACTTGAGGAACACAAATTGTAGAAATTAGCCGTAATTACCTAACAGAAATTATAATAACATCATCGTACCTCTAAAGCAATCACAGCATCAAACTCCTTGTGCTCCTCAACAAGTTTTTCTGTCCGCAAAAATGTATGTGTGAGATTCTGAATATTAAACTAGAGGTTATACCTACAAAAGTCTTTAAATAATGAATGAACAAAACCTATGGCCTACATGAATATAATAAATAAGTAAATAAATCCGATTTAACCAATCAATAGTCCCTGTCGCCAATATTTCTAAAGATGTGCGACGGTTTCCCAATTTCATTATAACAAAGTGATGTATGACTTTGGGATTCTGAAAATTAACAGTTTTACCATTTTTAGAAAGTTCTATTTTTGCTATAACTTTTCTATAGGTTTCCAAATTTGACAAGGTTGTTTTCTAGAAGAATGTTTCTTACCTTTCTAGAATCCAAATTTAGGCTTAACTCAAAACTCAAATTTGTTATTTTTGGTAATTGTTTCCTTATTTCTTTATTATTAAGAATTCTACTACATTCAAGATTAGTCTACTATAGATAAGGTTGTAAACCTTTATTGGGAATCATCAGAATTAATATATCATTCAGCTTTGAGATTTCTTTTCTTCTTATAGGTTCAAGAGCCTCGTCTTCTAGAATGAAATCTAGACTTTTTCGTCTATTAGAACGATATATAGTTCTTTGGCTACGCCGTTGTGTCACAAACTGAAGTGCACAACCAAAACTAATTAGTTGACAGACTTTTCCTCCAAGCAGTCAACAATCGCAATTAACAATGTCATACATTTATACACAGCAAACGTTTCTCTCTCTGATTTTGGAACGTTAAAGAATTTATTACAGTACCGATAACTAGAGAAAAGTTCAGAAGTTTACCTAGTTCCATAATTTAGTCTACTTCTTGCCTATTTCCAGTAGATGAAAATTGAATGCACAGCCAAGACTCGCAGATGAGATCACTATATCATGGTCAACAACCACAGCAAACAGAGTCTCCTAAAATGGGATGCCTCTATATTGCCCACGTATCATATCTTAGTGAAAGTTCTTACATCTCACCAATACATGGAGCAACTTCAGTTAGCTTCAAACTTTTTGTCGATATTTTGATAACCCCTGCCTATAACTTGCTACATACAACAGTCAATTTGAATATTTGTTACGGCATTATTCCCTCTTTTAAGGCTAAAGTATTGCTAACAGAAAGTGTTCAAATTTAATTGGATTTTGCTAATTTTTAGCTACCACTTGCCCATAAAAGCTGCTTCTTTTCTACTCAGCAATGCCTCCTCCATGGCACTCTTTCCCTACCTAAATTAAATACTATCCATGTGTGTGTCTTTCATTCCTTCATTCTCCCAACTTACAAACACAGACACACATGCCAGAGGAGGAGGGGGCAACAACAATAAAACATAAGAAACCCCACTACTATGTAAGTCATGGAAACTCAAATTTCATCCTAAAATATATCAAAAAGCACATCATGACATGTGGGAAGGGCTGTCTCAGCTTGCTCAAATGGCAGCAAAACAAAATTCACAACCCTTGCCCAACCAATTTTAGTTGACAATTAGTAGAAACCTTTTGGCAATTTGGGACCATCATTATTATTTACATTACAGTAAAAAACAGACCCGCCCAAGTGGCAAAGGTGTTAAAGCTCCTGAGGAGACTTGAATCACCAACTCACCAAACAACATCCATAGTACTACACTACCACGACCTCAGGGAGATCTCCATTATCCAATGAGAGCACGTCCCATAGAACAGAGAGCTTTTCTCAAATTTCTCCTATTTTCACTCTGTCAACAACCAAATAACAGAGAGTCTTATGACTTGTGCTCTTATATCACAATTTATGTCTAAGTGGATTGTCTGCTAAGCCCTGAAGCATCCCTGTCAAAACGTCATAACATGGGTAGACGTGTTGCCAGCATTTCCAGATAATAGAAAGTGAGTATATCTGACACCTATATATACCCAAACCCAAACCCAAACCCAAACCCAAGTTGATGCAACATAGATCAGAAAACATTATAGAGATTAACTTTATTTCTAATGTCATCAAGAGTCCAAATCAAGAGAGATTGCTTAGAAACAAGGCATAGCAGATGCGGATGCCAGAATCATTAAAGTTGTTGAGAAAAGGAAATATGAGACTTGAAAACCCCTGAAGTTAGTAGTAGTCATCTAAAGTCTGAAGTATATCTTTTGTAAACAAGTGTCAGAAATTTTGTAATCATCATTCATTGTACTATTAGAGGTAGCACTGGGCAGTTAATTGAAAGGCAACTTGTGACATTCATGCATTCATTAGAAGCATTTACTTCAATTAAGTATGGATTAGCCTAATCAAGGTGCTTAATTAGCATGGTTTAGTATTCATAATTTTCTTGCATTTTCATTTGTAATTAAACTTGCTTAATTAACTTAAGTCAAGATTAATTAGTGTTAATCAAGTGATTAAGTTTTCTTCAAAAAAATCAAGTGATTAAGTTCACCTACTTAGTCATAAAGGTGCTTGTTAGTGTGTCTTGTGAGAGTGACACCTAGGTGTGTGCTTCACCAACGACGTGTGTGCATGTGTGTGTGTGCATTAGATACAAAGATATATCTATACGTCTTGGTTAGAATAAGAGATAGAAGAGAGAGAAGAGAGGAGCTTGTTAGAAATTCTGATTGCCTAGAGAGAAAGTGAAAGAAAAAGAGAGAAAAGGGAAGAAAAGAAGAGAAGGAAGAGAAAGTGAAGGGAGAAACTTGTGTAGTCCTTATCTTTGGTAAGAAAAGATATCCTGTGTCTTATTCTTTTCATTTATGTATTAGAAATTTCCTTTAAACAATTACATGTTAGGGATTTATGCATTGAATCATATGTTAGAAGAGAAAGAGGAATTTGAAATAGTTTAGGGCTGAACTTCGCATGTTGTCAGTCGCACTTTGGAAAAACAGTTATAACTCTCTCTAGGAAACTCCAAAATTTATTCCGTTTGATGTGTTAGAAACTAGACTGTAAGGCTTGTGACACAGATCATTGTAGATTGATTCAGATTTCAGTTTAAAGTTAGCCTAAAAATGCTGACTGCAACTCTGATTTTTAGATTATTTGGTTCATATTCAAGTGGGTGTATCTCCTTCACCCGAAGTCCATTTTAGACCTATGACCTATCAGTTTAAAGCCCTCTAAGTCTACTTTCTAATGACACTGGTTTCAATAATAGATTCTTACTATTCTAAACGATGTGAGGAAAAAAGTACACCTATGTTAAAGTGGTCATTGTTGGGTAATCTACATTTTATGTATCTTATCACTTTAAGTAGATCCTTAGCTACTTTAAAACATGTTAATGAGATTAGAAGTTCTTAAACCTTGGAATAAGTGGAGTTATGCATGCATTCCATGTGCATTTATGACAATGCATAATTGTGGAAGTAGATTTAAGCGTGCATTTAAATGCATGAAACACGAGAATGTAAATCTATTACTCATTGCATCATGTGTTTTAACTTTTGTTAGGTCCAGAGAGTCCTACGCCCACTTCAACTCCGTCTAAGGATTAGCGAGAATTAGAATTAGGCAGCAATTGGTGTAAGGTGAGTATATAGAATTGTATGAACTAAAAACTTAACTATTCTATAATTATGAATCTTATATTTCTTTATAGCAATGGAATGGTTTTATTTATGAAAGTAGCTTTGTGAAATATTTCTTCATATGAATCAAGTATGTTTCTTAAATGCAATGATAAATTCATGCTATTATAGCCTTGTTTACCTAGCTTCCGGGCTTTATAGAAAAGTGTGTGTGCCTTGCTTTCGGGCTTAATAGGAAAGTGTATGCTTTACTTCGAGGCTTAGTGGAGGAGGATCCCTACCATTAGGAAAATAATGAAATGGCCTTTGACTCCACCAACATTAGTAATTGAGTCGATAATCAGGGTAACAGTACTATCATAACTTTGGTTGGAGGATTGTCAATCCTTCGCTACATGGAATGAGTTTGTTGAATCCCAAAATGGGTGTTTATTACAGTTTGGTTTCAAGGTAATTATCTTAGATTGATAGACCAAATTATATCCTTATTATGGATGATTTCTATTGAAATGTTCTTCGATATACTCACTAAGCACGTAGTTAGCTTACCCTTTAATGGGATTACTTTTCAAGTGAGTGATTCTAGAAGTGGTCCACTGCATAGCTAGAGTCCTTGGAAGGTTGGGTTTTGGTGAGCAACGCTTAGTGTAAATATTGTATCTCATAGTGAGATGTTTTGTAGTATATTGTACAGATGTTGTGGGTAGTAGGTTTTGTGATTCATATGAGATGTCTTGATGTTTTACTTCTGAGAGTAGTGATATCATGGTGTGTATTACAGTTCTTTAATACTTAGCAGTGGTTGTCTTTTGACTTTATCTTTAATCACGTCCTTTATTATCAGTTGTGTGTTGAGGATAACAGGTTCTGCCACATCACATTTTAGGGGAGGTATTATCAAACCATCCGGGTGGGGCGTGACACAACTACACCTTAGACAGAAGACCACTGCACAGAGCAACCTTCAATTATAGACTTCCACATTTGTTAAATCACAAAGTTTGATGCAACCATCTATATCAGAGAAACAATATGAAAAACATATTTTATACAGTTCATATAATTTGAAGTGTCCATGCAATATAGCTAGGCTTTCTACACCTGTATTTACAAACAGAAACAGAGAAAGGTCCTATTTGAAGAAGTTCCCTGGTTTTCCCATAGAACAACTACCTGGCTTCACTTGCCATTTTCTGGCAAAAAATCTAGCCACTAATATGGTATTCAACTCAACAACTCGTACTTCGAATCAGAACACACCAAAGAATCACAAACTGTTTCAACTTTCCCGACACATTTTATTAAGAGAAATTCAAGTTGGATTGGTTATCCAATCAAGTGGTTTTTGGAAACACCCGATAAGAAAAGATACCTACTTCATCTGTGAACTTGTGTCTCCAACTCATGAAACCCAGCTCAATCACTTCAGAGATGGTAAGACCTCATTTCACTGAAATTTTCATCATTTTGTAGTCTCAGAGTCACCCAAAGAATATCATGCCGTACTTAATTTTTATCACAAAGAAACCAAACAAACTTTCTCCCTCCCCTCCAACCCCCCCCCCCCCCCCCCCCCCCCCCCCCCCCCCGGCTTCTCTCTTCTTCCCTTTTTCCCTTATCTGGATGCTATCAGCCAAGCAAAGGTTGAACCACATGAAAAACTAAGAGAGTAAAAGAACTGAAGAAACAACCTAAACTTATAGAAATTAAACAGAAGTGGCATGTACCAGCTGTTGTGCAACGATATTCAATTGCTGAAGTTAATGGATCCAAATCCTGGGCAAGTGAACAATGTTTATAAATATTCACATTGAAATCCTAATCACAATCAAATGAATAGTGATAACATATTGGTCCAACTAGATTCAAATCACAAAACTCTGGTTTATAAACACAATTCATTTAATCATTATAGCATCACTGCTGCAAGTTACGATATTAGGGTCAGAATTTAGCTTTGATAATACTGACCATACAAATAAGCTGAAATTCAAGAACTCATTCTGGGTATGATTTGAAGAAAGTTCAACAAAGAGTATTAAGTTTTCTTTTTTTGATAAGTAAACAAAAAGTAAAAGTAAATAATAGATGAAAGCAAGGTGCCAAAAGAGAAACTAAATAAGAAAGACAAGCATGTGCTCAGCATAATTCTGAACAACATACGAGCACCATAACTCAACAACCATTCCATCCATTCAAACATCACTATCTCTGCAAAATTAAATTATATATATAGTTGTTTTAAAAAGATATAATATAATAGAAGGACCTTATCATCGTTTCATAAACATTGTTAAAATATGAATGTGAAATAGGACGAGACATCTTTTGCCCAAAATGATTCACCTGTGAAATGTTGATTCTATAAAGGCTGCAAGGGTGTTTCCCAAAAGATCAACCCACTCTGATAGCATGCACAAAGAATATAAAATATAGGACAACGAGAAAACGCCAAATCTACGTGGTTCAAGTATTATCCTACACCCATGGAATACAAAAGCCGCAAGGGCTACATCCCTTTTCTATTGATTTACCCTTTTCATTGTTTCACAATGAAACATCCCTATATATAGGGTGCAGGAATACTACAAAACATGTGATAAATATGACACGCAATTAAATGGATGTGATCATGCAATCATGCCCTGAATCACTGATATCAATTCATCAACTTCACATAATCCATGATTTCATCAAATCATGGATTCTTTAATAAGGTACTTAAGAAAATAGAATAAAGCATCCTGTACTATGGATGGAATCATACAAGATCTCATGACCAAATTACATTCATGTGTGTACATATTTACATATATCAGCTTTTTATCTATTTGGAAAGTTAGATTTCTCCTGAATTGTATGGTATTGGCTCATGAACATAGCTAAATACCCAAAGCAAGCTCGAGATATTTTTGAAAAATGATGAAATAATGTTTGGGAAATATGGAAAATGTCAGTCAATTACACCAAACTCAGCAGGCTGACATCCTTTTGTAATTCAGAGCATATGGAATGCAAATTGCACAATGTAGTTAAGTAATTCGCATGCACCCCAGACAATTTAGCTAAAGACTTATTATGTGCATTTGCTTCAGCCACACTCTCATATATAATGCAACAACAACACCAATTTAAGAAGAAGATATTCAAGTTCGGCGTAGGTCCATGACCCCATATGGTGATCTCCTCATTCCATACTAAAGGTTTATCTAACAGTGCATAGGTCAATGACTCCAAACAAGGAACAAGAATCCTAGTGAGAGATGATAGAATGGCCTCAGCTACTTCAGCGATGGTGAAATGTTATTCTATTCCCAACTCTCTTCCTGCTGAAGCTAGAGCTGTTCATGAAAGCATGAAAAGTACAAATGGAAGAGGTATGACCAGATTGATTTTAAAATGATGCCAAAACATTGAAAGTACTAACAGGAAAGTGGTGACCACAAGAGATGCAAAAATCATCAGTGGTGACATCATAAATGGGGGAGCTGACCTTCAAGTTACAGAGTCTGCAATTATTAGATCATTGAAGTAGCTACAGGGGCTTTGTATCCCGCAAAATTCCCTATGGGGTTATTTCTTTATTGCCTCAATAGTCAATAGTTTATTCTCATCTGGTACACATGTTCACACACATGTACCATTTTGCAATTAGTGATTCATCCTTTTCACATATCATAGAACAGACCATACCGCATGAAGGCGAGCAATCTTGATATTCTTCTCCACAGCATCGATACCCATCACAGTAGCTCCCATTCGAGCCAAAGGCTGAACAAGTGAAAAAAAAAGAGAGTAAAAACAAGACAAAGGTCCCTCCTAGTTGAAAATTTTGTTTAACAAAAATTTAGGAGAACATATATAAGCTAGAGTAAAAGTTGCTAGATAAACGTTGTAACTATTGTGTTAAGATTTCTTCTGGCTTTCTTTTTATTATTATTTAATTTTATTTCGTTATTATCATTTTGGTTGAGCTTGTAGCCTCAAGATATCGGGCCTCTTTTGATAATTGAAGCTATGCTTGCATAATCATATTTTTAATGACTATCACTTCATAATAATATCCCTGCTCTAGATGGGCAGAAAACACTAGCAAAGAACAATTTGAGCCCTTTTGCTATATTACAGCATACATGAATCTACTACAAAAACATAAAATATGAAGAAATAAAAATTGAAGATTGGGTTAATTTATTTGTGTTAACTAGTTTGGTGGGAGCCTCATGCATTGGGCTGACCTTTTAGCTTCCGAGAACTAATGTGAAATATGGCCTCAAAACAGAGCGGTATCTGGGTACAAAAATTTTCATATGGCAGTGAAGCAAATAATACATATTTCCTTATTCAATAGAGCTCTTGAAATTAATGCAGAACCTGCTGCCACAAGAGGGCACCAACATGGTTCCATGTTTTCAGTTATCAAGAGTAATCTAGTTAGACTCATGGCATTATGAAGTCAACTTCAAATTTTGATACAAGTCAGATGTTAGTATAAGAACTTGTCATACAGTTGCACAAAACAGAGCAAGAACAAATCATGCAGAAAGCAAATAGGAGGGTCTCTCATGTGAAATGAACAAAAAGTCCAAGAAGAACATACTTTCTCCATTGTTCTATGGCTCTCACATGCAATACTTTCTGTTTAGGGCTGCCGATAGTCGGGTTATCCCAATAAAGTTCAATTTCTTCCTCAATTTATGGCATCAAAGATAAAATTTAGCAGATTTTGACAATCATGGTTACCATTTCATATTGTTGGGAAGTGAGAAACAAGAGAACCTTTGAGGAAGTTTTTCATTGGTGTTATTTCATTTGCAAGAATTACTTTGCTTATCAGGCCTGTATCACTTCAAATTTCAAATGAATATTTGTCTAAAACATTAGAGGGACAAGACTGGAGTACTTCCTTTCCCAAAACATAGCACGCCTCAAATCCTGACAACAGAAATAGTCAGAACGAAACTTTGTCTAGTTAGATTGCTTTTCATGTAATCTGTGTCAATTGAATACTAAAATAGTGCACAAGAATGATGATAGATTAATCATTTTTGTGTCCCTGAGAGCTTTGGTCATGGAAATCATTATTAAAACTGAGCTCCTAAACTTTCAGCATCGCCTCCGAGAAGTGACACACTGAGCTTCTCAACATTCTTCATGGGCTCCAACAAGTTACACCAAGAAACTTTCCGAACTTAGGTGATGGAAGCCAATTGTGCTGGCATGATCTCTTTGGCTTGAAATGGCAAAGTGGTCGCTGGCAACTGACTTGCTTAGAGAAATTTCCAATGTTAGGTGTTAGATAATAGCATTCTTCAGTGGAGTTTATAATGGGTGATTACCTAACAACATGAAATTTTCTGGTTGTTTCTCGGAAGAGAGTTTTAAGGACACAACCAACAGAAAACATTTGAATGGAACTGTGCACACTAAGGTAAAGAACAGAAAACGTTAATATTTCCATTAGAATTATCGGATATCTCAAAGGTCAGAGACTCAGAAATCTCAAGTTTTAAAAACCATTTCGACAGTGTGATAATTCTTTGCATACACTAAATTTAAAAGTTTCATAAAGAAAGAATAAAAGGTATTACACACTGCAGGTAAATTATTGTTTCCTAAATAAACTCGTTAAGAAGAATCCTTAAACAATCCT
The DNA here is from genome assembly GCA_033060915.1 of Euryodendron excelsum. Classification (NCBI taxonomy): domain Eukaryota; kingdom Viridiplantae; phylum Streptophyta; class Magnoliopsida; order Ericales; family Pentaphylacaceae; genus Euryodendron; species Euryodendron excelsum. The sequence goes on from CM065386.1 coordinate 33,189,764, forward strand.
ATCTTAAATCTTGTTTCTAACAAACTTTTGATACAAACTAATATTATTGCATGAAGGCAGCATGCAATTAGAAAGCTGTAAGCATATCAGTGAATATTTCATCCTAATAAAATTCTAGACAGTACTATAATATAACTTAACTCATCTATGTCCAAATTTTCATGACACTAGAAAATTACTTTTGAATTTACAAGTGAACAAAAAGGCAATGTTCCCACAGTAAGGCAGACCTCCATTGGACCTTCAGGTCATCAATCACTCTTTGTAACTAGTTGGTAGACCATGTGCAAGAATCTAAAGCTAGGTGAGAATGCACTAGCCACAAAACTTTAAGGCCGTGGAAACGGCATTCTGAATGACAGTAATAGTTGGCACTATTATATCCTTAAGATGCTAGCATAGGATTGACCCATCCTTGAGCCATTTTTGGGTTTTATAGAGACCTCTGAGTAATTCTTGGGCTTTGTGGATTTTGACTCTTCGCAATTGGGCAGCACCACCTTGGTGCCTTTATTGTACAATACTTCTACTAATCAAAACTAAGGAAAGCTGCTGGCATGCTTGATTATTAGAAAATCAGTGCAACCACCACCCAATTAGGAATGGTTTACCTCTGATAGAATTCCCCCTCCGCAACCAACATCCACAATTTTCAGTCCTTCCAAAGGCCTAGCACAATATGGATCTTTTCTGAAACAATGAGTAGTAATTAGACTCTAAAAATTGTGAAACAAAAATTTAAAAAAATCATGTTTACAATAGTGAAATGTACAGAGAACCAGCAAAAAACAGATGGACAATAAAGTATAACTAATGGAAATCCTTGGATCGACTGAATAAAGAATTCTTAAATATACAACACTAAAAAATAAAATCTCACATAGCAATACATCTGTTTTTTCATACGTAAAATATAGTTGCAAAAGGTGCCAAAGCGGTGCAGCCTCTGTGTAGATGTAAAGCAAAAACTACAGACCATAAATCACGAACAAAGTCCAATTCCCTATAAAATCAGTAAGAGAAAAAGAACTATCACAAAATTTCCATTTTAAGACAAAAATTGAAAAGGATGGAGAAAAATCATCTTGAGACTATGTGCCATCTCTACATCCTCAAAGGTCACCTATTCCTCTCCCTCCAAATTCACCACATCAAGCACATAGATACCACTATCCAAGTCTTCCTCACCCTCTTCAAACGACCCACTGCCCAACAAAGTGTATGTCCTTTTAAAACTCTTCTCATCCCTTGCTAATACCCTTCCAAACCCTAACCCACAAGAGAAGTATCCCCATAGTGGCCCAATTACTCCATGCCTTGCCACCACTCTCCTCCAAAACTTATCTTTTCCACAAGCAACCCACCACAAACATTTCCCTAGCAGTGCATGAGTAGACTCCCTAATTTTCCTAATACAAACCTCTCATCTTTATCACAATCTTGTAATCTGGATGATTTTAGTACCCTCCATATATTGCCCCTTAAGAAGTCACTCTGAATCTTCTGCAACCTCCTATGCATAGGAGTAGAATGGTGAGAAAGGACAAAAAGAAAATGGCGAGAAAGGACAAAAAGAAAATGGCGAGGCTAGACAGTGTCCTCTTTTGTCAAAGTAAGGCAACCATCTTTAGACTGGTGTTGACACTTTCATCCCACCAACCTCTATTGAAATCTCCCCAATACTGGGTCCTAAATCACCTTGGCTTTAAAGGAAGACCCAAACTACAAACCTAATAAGATATATCGAACTCTATAGCCCCAAATGGAGCCTATAGAATTAATGTCCTATGCCTCCCTCACACGAATCACATATGACTTCCCAAATTCATCTTCAAACTCTAGATAGCCCCAAAGCAAAGAAATGCACACTGCAAATACATTATCTCCATTGAGACATCATCATCCTATTTAACCACAAAGACTTATCTCCATTGGGCAAGTTTAAGGCTTGAATAACCTCTTATTCTGAAAAGGGCCACTCTAAACACTCTCTATCCTCCATATTAGTGCAATTAAACACCATCACATCCAATCTCAGACATCTACCAATTCCTTCGTAATACAAGCCATTGTCGAACCCAACAATACTTTCCTTAATGGCCGTCAACTCCTCCATATCTTTTTTTTTTTAATGATATATAAAGACGAGCTCCTAAAGGGGTACAGCTTTTGTACAAGAGTCATGTGCAAGATCAAAAAAGCTCGTCATGAAGATTGAGCTTGCCTATAAAATCTACAAGAACAAAAGAGGATTCACAAAAAAATTCTTTAAACCAAAAATGAAAAGTATGCAATAAAAAAGTCTTAAGCCTATGCACCGACAAAATGGTATCTTCAAAAGTTCACCTATTTCTTTCCCTCCACAATTAACATAAAATACAAAAAGGTGATGCCCCCCAAGCTTTCATTTTTCTTTTTTTCCCCTGCATCCTGCCTCCCAACACTGAAGCACCTGAATGACTGTTGTTGGCATTACATCATTCCTGTATACTTTTTCATATCCAGCATCTGATGTTCGTACAGCAGTATCTGTAAATACTGCATATTTGATTCCATCCATGTTTTCTATAAAAATAACATTAGACCACTACAATTTTAAAGCAGAATTTGGCCAACGAGTCCAGTTCAGCGTCACAAACTTTTGTGTCTTCACCACATAGAGAAAAAAAGCATTGTGCACAGCTCCGTCGCCACATCGCAGTGCAGCAACAAGTGATTAACTGTCTCCTCAGCTTTGTAACACATACAACACTGATTCGTGACTTCATCAAATTATTAATGGTAAGGATGAAACCAAGGGCCACTGGCCAAACAAAAAAAAAAGCCACCTTCAAGGCAACGACTCCTCCATACTTACTCTGTTTGTGCCTCTGGATTCTTAATAAAAATTCTTTCCATGTTTGTTGAATCTCAACAATTAATTTCACATTCAATTAGAAGAGTTTAGGTAATATTTTCCATAGGACTCGTTGAAATGAAGAATCTTCTAAAATCAATGGATTAAGGCTCGTTTGCACCAACCACTGCAATAGAACTCATTATTTTACTTCTACCACATTTTTGTGTTCTTCAACAAGTACTCATTCTACAAAAGTTCTACATAATTGATGCCTCTAGAATGTAAATCTCTCATACTTCATAAATGCTCCAAAGTACAATAGAAATAAAAGAGCAACAAAGGGTATACTACAAAACAATTTGATGGAGGATAGTGTTCATTTATCCATTTATAATTTCCAGCTCTACTTTCTGTAACATATTTCATGACTATTATTCTTTTTTTAGGGTTGGGAACTTGTTTAGCAAAACATGGTCATGATATTAAACATGCTAATAGAATGGCCAATTAAGCTCAATAAGCATCATTTTCAATCATTACAAGACCAATTCACATACATCAGATTTCTTACCATATATTGTTACAGGAATTCAAATATCTACAACTACAGCTTGAATTTCTATGGGGGGAGGGGAACTTACAAACTACAGTGTGCTATGTCTAGAGGTTGGCAACAATGTGAATATATATAATAGCATATAGAAGAGTCATTTTCATAATGACAACCTGCCATTTGGCTGTGTCATGTATGGGAATGCAAAAACAGCTTTACCAGTCTGTGACTTTCCCCAGAAGACATTCAAAAACATAGTTACCAATTGAATGTAAATTATTGAGATTGTTGTATCTGTGTCGGACACATGTCGAATACCGACACTTGTCAAACACTCCCCGACACTTATTGAATACGCATCCAAATTGAATTCTATTATTTTCTCAAATTTTATAAACCTAGACACGCTTTAGATACTTAAGGGACATGCGTCCATTACTTAAATTAACATTGCAAGGTTGAAGAAAATTACTTCAGACCCAATGTTAAAAAGTAAACCATGCATATCCCTCCTCTAGATTTTTTATTTTAAGAATTCTAATGCCAAAAATTTTCAAATTGTTTATAAATAGAGTTTTCTAAAATAAAATATTAGGATTTTTTGTTTCCACTTCTTTTCCAATATGAAAAATGATCTCTTACTATTTGAATATACAAAATGTAAATGTATTTGTAATGTAAAAATTTTAAAATATTTATAATTTTTCATCTGCATACATAGAAGTGTATACTTATTTGTTCTCATTTATGAAGCACAGACATTTCTAGAAAAATGTCTTTTCTATATCGGACACTTGTTGACACATGTCGGACATGCGTTCAAACATGTCCTATTATTTTTTTCATTGTTTTAGAACCGGACACACTTTGAATATTTAGGAGACACACGTGTCCGTCACTTGGACACTCATGTCCATCACTTAGACACACATGAAACATGTTGCAAATTCGAATTGATCTAATTTTATACCTAAGTTGATGTTTAAGCTATGGAATACATTATTTTTTATTTTAATTTTTAATCTTGGAAATTTTTTATGATCTTTGTGTCAAATCTTTTTATATATGGCATACAAAAAATATATAAAATATTTTTTTTTCTGAGTCCACGTTGTGTAATGTCCTGCATTTTTCTAAAATCGTCTTGTCGGCATGTTCATGTTGTGTCGTGCTCTTGTCACGTGTCGGTGTCCTGCTTCTTAGGTTATCGTGTCTCTGTCCTGTAGTGTCTTGATAATTTTTTAAAATTGCCATGTCGGTATGCCCATATCTGTGCTTCTTAGAAGATTGTTTTTAGTAGCTCAAGTGTGTCACAATTCATATTAGATGTTTCTTTTTTTCTTTTCACCCCATTTTAGTTTTATTAATTCCTTTCTTCGACAATTTGCATTTCCCGAGCACTTTACTATGAAGTTTGTTTAGCAAAGAGTTAATATTTTCCAAATGAATGGCATGTAAGAAAACCATTACAACAGAAAATGTGAAGGAAAAAAAAAAAAAAAACAAAAACAGAAAAGAAAAGACAAATAGGAGAATAAGCAAAATACCTGAAATGTCGGCAAAGAGTGGAGCGGATGAAAGTTAATCTCGTTGGATTCATCAAGTGCAATGGCTTAAATGGTCCTTCAGCATCCCACCTAATTATAAAATGAGGAAGGGATCACATTACGTGTTCTTCGAGGGCACCACATGAGTATCAAGGTTCATTATAAGCATATAGATGTGTAATTCCTCTGATGTTGTGAAAGTGACTCATCCTATCTAATTATATATGAATAGAAAAATACGTCAAGCATTAGAATAATAAATTGGGTGAGAATTCAATTCAACAAATACCACGACACAGGAAAATACACAATCCATAGCCATTGGTTTAGCCTCAGTTGAATGCAACTTGTCGTTCTTTTTCTTCTTTCCTACAGTCTTCTAGCTACCAAACAGAACCACAAATGAAATTTAAAGAGTTAAAGAACAAATAGAAATCAAAACTACACTGACCATGTTTCAGCAATGGCGGCAAATTTAGCGAGCTCAGCTTGGTTCAGAGACGACGTCGAAGTCGAACTCCTATTGACAGTCTTCTTATTGCTCGTGGTCCCACCATCGATGGGAGGCTTTTCGGGTAATGAGGGATCAATTGGAGAAGATTGAGCGACACCCGAGTAAGGTCTCGCATGTAGGGCTTGACACACTGTGAGATTCAAGCGGTTGAGTGGCAAAGTAGGCCTAGGGCTAGGGCTAGGGCTAGGGCTAGGGCTAGTTAGTAGGAGACTGCGAACGCGACGACCGGTGTTCTTCAGAAGCTTTGAAGCCATTGTTGAAGACTCTGGAAAAGGAACCAATCGAGAGTATATATGAAAGTGGAATTTCTTGGGCCTGAGGAAGAGATGGGCTGTGCTAAGTTTGGCTAAACCTCAATGACGGGGCTTATGGCCCACTTCTCGACCTTAGGATAGCGGTAAGGATGCCTAGGGATGATAATTTGACCGAGAAAAACTCAAAATTCGCTTCATTCCAACCCTAATAATATAAAGGACTCGTTTGATTGACCGGACTGACAAAGAGTCTTGAGATTGACAATTTTAAAACTAATAGTACTAAGCAATTGTCTAGTCTCATGTTTGTTTGCACATAGGATAAATGGTCGAACTAAACTTACAACTATAAGAAATGACCGTATTACCCATCACTATATATTATTAGCCTATAATATAAATAATATAATCATATATATATATGCATCAAATAATATAATAGTATAATATTATAAGCAAATCAAGTATATTATGTAACATTAAATAATTTAACTATAATACAATATATATAATATTATAATAAAATATAATATTATAGGCTAAAAAAATAATAATATAATATTAGAATCTAGGACAAGTATATTATATTATAAAAAATACATATATATTATTAATATTATATTATAGTACATTATTATAATATATTATAATGTAAATTAATATTGTATACTTGCTATATATTATGTTATAGTATGTATTTGTCATATATTGTAATGTAAAATAATATATAATAGTATGTCATACAAATTTATACATATAAAATACTAATATATAATAATATATTATATAATATTATATTATTATAATGGAATATAAAGAGTATAATATGTGATATACAACACATAATAATGTTATATAATATTTTATAAATGTAATATTACCATATTCTAATATATTATAATAGAATATTATATACAGTAATGTATTACGTATATAATATTTTAAAATATAATATTATACAATATTACCATATTTTAATATTTATAATGTAATATAACATAACATAAAATATATAATATATGTTGATTAGGGGTAGGTAAGTCATTTCAATCTTATCCCTCTTCACCTTAGTCTTGGGATTAGCAAACCCACCCCTCCCGGGATTAGCTAAGAACTAATATGTGGTACTAGTAGTCCAATCTAGACTGCTAGTCCCGGCTCTATTTGGAAATCAAATGCGGGACATGCTAGGACTCGCAATCCAATTTGACCTTGTCCCGCGAATCAAACATGCCCAAAGAGTTTGCGTATGAATAAAGATATAGGGGTGGAATATGAGAAAGAAAACAAAACTTAAAATGGGTATGAGATGGATAGAGTAGGGTTTAGGTCACCCTACCCCAACCCGACCCTATTATATTGTGAAATTGCTAAGTGCTCCTATTATATTTTAATAATACAATACAACTATACTATACTACTAGTGTTAACCTCCGCTATGCATTGGATCGTTGAAAGTTTGATAATTAATGAAATTTATATAATATATTAAGCATTTTAATAACACATAGAAGCTCAATGTCTATTAATAGTGTTATTAATTATTTTTAATAACATAACACCATTTTTAATTTCTTTTGTTTTTATTTTTATAATAAATTGAATTAATGAGGAGTAATTTCATGATTATTTGAAAATGTTACTATAAATTGAATTAATATGGAGTAATCTCATGATTAAGATTTACTACCAAATCTTAATAGGCTCTAAAACCACATTAAATTATTTTCAAAATTTTGATTTTTAGCTCCTTGCATATATGTGTGAGGTTCTGTTACTACTATTGATATGAAAAGTAGAAGATTATAGAGAGCTTCTTAATACAGCCATGCAATTTCATTTCTGAACAAACTCAAGTTCTTTTTTTCGAGGTTTCAAAGAGGGGAGATTGGTTTTTTAGGATTCAATTTAAATTAAACTGCATTATTAATGTTTATTTTAAACCTGCTAAGATCATGGACTCTCTATTAGATTTTATTCTTAAGTTTTCTTCCTCCACTTGTTGTGCATTATTGGACCCAAATAACCTAACTATATACCAAATCTATTACCAATGTTATTGCAAGAAAGATTAATAAATTGAAAATTTAAATAATGTGTAGAATTTTCTTAGTGTATATATTAAGCTGAAAACAGATTAATCATTGCAAAAGAAAAATAATATCCTTGGAACTTTTATCTCTTTCATTATCTTAAAAGAAAACAAATTTGAACTCAAAAGATATAGTCACAATACATGTTTTTTTAAGATAAAAACATGAACATTGATATTTTCTAAACTCGTCATCTCCTTAAAAATCCATCCAAAAAAAAAAAAAAAAAAAGCCAAAGGTAATCAAATGGCTTCTCTTGAAATCTCATAACTCAAAACAACTAAAGAGGGCTACGAGGTGGTTTTCTTATTTTTCAATTTGTTTAGAAAATAGGATTGAGCAATTGGAGGCTTCACTTCACAGCCTTACATTTCTATATAGATATACTAAACATATAGATTTTTTAGCTTGAATTTTTACAAACTCTTTTTTTTTTAACTATATATATTGTGGTACTTCTTTTAATATTAGAAATACAACTTGTTCCATTAACCTCTTCTTCATAAATTGAAAGCTATATCATTACATTAATGATTAAACTGCATGATCATTGAAAAAATAGAAATGTGAAATAATAATCAAATTTTGGTGAAGAAAATATTATGGGAGATTGAGTATTGCGTTTTGTCTTCAATGCGACCAAGCGATAATCGTCTCTTTTCGCTTCTTTATCGTCCTAATCACCTATAATAAACACAGTAGTAAAATTGGTTAAGATTCCTTTATCAAAATTCAAATATATTAACATATATATTTGTTAGCAACAAAAAGGAGTTTCATCAATTTAGAAATTCAAATTCATGAACCTAATCACAATATTACTTATGTTATGTAACCACAACCATCAATGGTAAATTCAGAAGAAAATCCAACATGGAAAAAGGTTGTAAATATTATTAATGAACTAAATATGTTAAAAAGAAATAAAAAGTGAAAATTCAAGGAGATGATCAAAACCTTTTTTTCCTTCATTTCATTTGCTCTCGTCTAGAAGATAAACTTTGGAGTAGCCTGTCCTCAAAATCAAAATAAACACAGAGGGATATAAAAGTTAAATAGTGGACAATCTCATAAAATACAAAATTTTAGGAATCTTGAAACACATACATTAATACTTGTATGTATATGGATGTGTGTGTACATAATATATTTATATGTTAGAGAGTCAGAGTATATAGATGTGTGTGTACATAATATATTTACATGTTGAGGATCAGAGCAAGTAAGAGATAGAGATGCACCTAAAAACGATTTGATGAAGTTTGACGATATTGTAAACTGCTTTGATTTTGGTTCAGTCTCAGACAACAACTCCTATGATAAACGCATATTTGTGTTAGATAGGTAACCATCCATATAACACCTCAATTTAAAAAATCCACATATATCTCGTTTTGGAAGTAGGAGAGATTTTAAGAGTGAAATATGGTATAGATAAATGTAAAAGATGCACACATATATTTGATTTTGAGTTTTTAGTTTTTATAGTAAGAGATATTTTAAAAATGTTAGAGAGATTTGGTGGGATTTTTTAGGAACAAAAGTTTGTGAAATTTTGTTGGAGACATAAATATTAAAAAAATAGAGGAAAAAGAAATTGGAAGTAGGAAGACAATAAAAAAGGAGGAAAAGGTTATGAGAGAGATTTTAAAAATGTCAAAAGGATTTTAGGAGTGAGATTAGGTGAGTTTTTTCTAGAGACATAAATAAATAAAGGAGGAAAAAGGAAATTGGAAGATAGTAAAAAAAAATAAAACTAAAAAAGGAGGAAAAGGCTGTGAGAGAGATTTTAAAAGAGAGATTTTAGGGGCGAGATCTGGTGGCATTTTCCTTGAGACATATATAAAAATAAAAAATAATAAAAAAAATAAAAAAAAGAGGAGCAAAAAAGAATTAAAAAACAAATCATATTAAATTGCAAGATTCACTATTTTTCAGATTGTGTTTCCATGTTAGATTTATAATTCTTTTAATTAATTCCTATCATTAGTTTTTTGTTTAATTAGTTTGTTATTTTTCTTTTTGTTTTCCTTTTATTGGAAGGAGAGAGGAGCTTGATTGGATAGGAGAGCTAGATGTGTCATGTGGCATCACAATTAATTAGAATTTTTAGAAAAATAGGGATTGAATTTTGGAGCTCTATGAGGCTCCCACTACATTTACATATGGTATAATACTAGTGTTGACTCGTGCGATATACTTAATTAGTAAGACTTGTAATCGTGATATAAATTGAGAGAGTAACTTTAACATTGTAAATTTATATAATAAATGGTAGAAAAGTTTATATATTTGGATTACACAAATTATAAAAATAACCTTGCACAGATTCGTAAGATGTTTTGTCATAATTTTCTTGAATAATTTGAGAAATTCAACAAAAAAAGTAGGAATTATTTGAAATATTTTACAGAATTGTAAATGTTTTTGATAATGACAAAAGTATGTTTGGATAGACTCAATAATTATTTATATAGAGAAAGAATCGGGAATTTGATAGTCCTATTACCAAATTAAGTTCTATTTGATAGACATATAGATACCTTTATAGGTACATGCAAATAGGAAATACCAATCACTTTAAATATGAGATCTTTCCTATGATATGTGGAATTAGAGAGATTCTAACAATGGGCAAAAAATATGGCAATGTGAGGGATAATTTTAGGCAATCTTTATGCATTTATTTTCTTTTGATTCTTTTCATATCTTCTTCAGTAGATAGTCTTATTACTACCTTTAAAGCTTTGTTATTTATTTATTTATTTTGTAAGTAAAAGCAAGGTATGATACACATGTTGAGCAATGTTCTGACTAATTTACTCAACTTAAACTTAGTAGCTTACAAAAGAAGCAACATGAGCCACACTGGTAATCTATGGTTGAAAATTTTGAACCAAAATTAATGAAGATTTATGCTAAGATCAAAAGGCTTAATTAAAGTGACATAATTATCAACATTAATAGTGGATTATGTGGTTCTATCCAATTCAAGGAAAGCAAAATCCTGTAAACCTGCATACGTTGCTAGCTCTGCTAATTTCATTAGAAATTTATATGCTAAATGTGTCTGTTATGATACTTTTGGACCTCTCTTTTAAGATGTTATTTTGTAGTAAGAGAATCAAAAGTAAAAACAATTTATTAAACATAAATCAATCCACCATTCAAACAATAAAGATACTCTATTGGATCGAGAACCCAAACCAAATCAAAAGGACTCCAAAAAATCGTTGCGATGAGCTCTCTAGTAGCAAAGTTTTGGAATCCACATAATGTTTTTAAGGATTCAAGAAAGAGAAGCAGATTGTTATCCCACACATAGACCCTCACCCCACTAAGGAGTAAAGAATGAGGCTCGATTTGTCTCCCCACCCTACTAATCATTTTTAAAGGTTAGTGTTGGGTTTGTATTTATTTTGGTATTTAACCAAATAAAGAAAAAGAAGTAGATAACAAAACTAAAGTGCATTTTCTTTTACTTCTGCACTGTTTCACTCCATGGAATTGAAATGGTCAAAATCATTGCAACTTGCAAAAGCAAAATAATTGAGATATTTACATACAATAATCAACAGCACACTTCTCTCTCTAGTTAAAGCTATTAATTGTAATTTTTTTATAATTAAAATAGTAATTAAACACTACAAACCATCAATGACTTGTGAGAAGGATTAGAGATTTTTGCTCAACCCCTTGTTCACATTTGCAAAGACCCAACCAAGCCAAATCTTGCCCATACGGTAGGAAAGGCCATTGCTTATCTTTGTTCGTTGTTGCCATTTTGTTCCTTACGTAATATTTTTTTGCATCTGCCATCGATCACCAACAAAATCATGCTGTCATGGACTACCTTCAACTTCACTTTTAGGGCAACTTTTACTTTTGTGGAATTCTTCTCCATTGTCATGCACGAGACCTTACAAACTAAAATGAGTCAGTGAAGATCGCAGAGAACGATAATAGGATTGCGGGAAACTCATGATAGAAAGCAACATAGGCAGTGTCGTCAATTGTCTGTACAAACACATCTATGTAAAAAGAGGTGAACTTTATGAGAAAACATGAAAAAAAAGAAGATGAACTATTGTGTTGAATTTGCTAACATACCTTGGGGTGTCTATCTCTATTGCAAAAATGGATGTGGACAATGTATCTGTGCATGTAAATATAATCTAACATCAAATCATTACACAAAATGAAGAGATTACACTAATCATAACAAAACGGTTTAGAAAAACAAAAGCACCTCGACAGATATACAAAGCCACCAAAAGCGCTAAAGATTCTCCCATCATATGGCATTGGTGGCATACCAATGTAAAACTGAAAAAAAAAAATCAAATAAAGATTAAAATATGTAAAGAACATGAAAAGGAAGAAGAAATAAGAGGAGGTTAGCCTTACGCGGCGTAGGAGAACACAACAATGGTGGCAATAGAGTTTTGACAGAAGATTATTGCAACTTTACATGAGGCGAAGTTAATAGTACTTCTCCATTGTGGCGAATAGATAGAGTGGATAAAAATAAGAGAGAGAGAGAGAGAGAGAGAGAGATTTTGAATTGGATCTTGGTGGAATTAAGGGGGGATTTTAGGAATTTATTTACGAAATGGGATCCTGATTGATTGGGGAGAGATTTTAGGGATCTATCATTTCTTATGATTAATTATTTTTTTAATTATTTTTTAATTTTTTTATTATCCTTTATAAAAGAGGGAGAGAAAACCCTGATTAGTTGAAAGAGTTAGGTGTGCCACGTGATATATATAGTATCTATACTTATGCAAATGTAGAGGGAGTCTCACTAGCCTTCAAAATTCAATCTTTATTTTTTTAAAAATTCTAAATAACTGTGATGCTACGTGGCACACATAATTTTTTCAACTAATCAGGCTCCTTTCTCCCTCTATTATAAAGGAAAACAAACACAAAAAAAAAAAAAAAAAAAATCAAAAACTCATTAAAAATGTAATCATAGGAAATAATTAAAGGAGTTTAATTTTGAGAAGGAAACACAAAAAATTAACTAAAAGAAATCAATCTATGGAAAATATCTGATTAGGGAAAATCAATCTATGAAAAATCTCTGATTAGGAAATCAATCTATGATTCCTAAAATCTCTCCCTAGAAATCATATTTTTTTCTATTACTCTAGCTAAACCCTAAACACCCACTTACAGTATTATGATTCCTAAAATCTCTCACTAAAAATCACACAAAAAAACACCTATAATTCTATGATGTCATGTGGCAAATCTGGCTCCCCTCTCCCTCCACTAGCAGCCTCTCCTCCTCTCCTCTCCTCTCCTCTCCATCTCCTAAATTAAAGAAGAAAAAGAAAATTTCAAACCCTAAACAAAAAACCAAAACAGAAAAAAAAAAGGATATATGATTCCTAAAATTTCTCTAAGAAATCATATTGTTTTTATAAAAGTGAACCCTTAAAAATCTTTATATGATTCCTAAAATCTCTCCCCAAAAACTATGATCTCCATTAAATAAATTTCACACCCACCCTATTATTGTTTCATAAGTTTTATCGAGATTTGATCTTCATGTATTCTTAAACAATATTTTAGGGTTACATCAAGTATATATTCCGTAGTCCGCAATCGCCATCCTCCCTCCCTCCCTCCCTCTATGCTTCTCCATCTGTTTGCCGATTTTTTTTTGTCACCACGGCATAGTTGGAGCTTTGTATATATGCTTATGTACTGTATTTATATACAACTATTCTATATGAATTTTTAGTACTTGATTCTAAAGTTTTTTTTTTATGATTATTTGTATTTGAATATGTCTGATGTATTTTGTATATATGCAGGAGGTGATTCCTGTTGTTCACATTGATATAAAGGTAAAGTATTACCACCACATAAGTTATTACAAAAAAATTTTAATATACTGCTTAAATTATTGGCTTACAAATTTTATGCATTTTGATTTTAGGGGAAAGGAATGGTGTGATACTAAAAGGTGAGATTAGCGATCATCATTGGTCATCTGCAAGATTTTTGGCACAGGTAGGCATTTAGTTTCATGTTTGTTGGATTGGCTGCATTTTACATCTATGAGAATTGTTTTCAGTAATGTCGGGATACAATAATACCCAATGATGTTTTCTCTCTTTCTATAGTAGTTCCCATATGAATCACCCAACTCCACAAATCCTAAACCTTGAATGGGAAGAGATAGAGTAGAACAGAAGAAGCCTTTCAAACCATACTGAAGCACATGTACACATCCCTTTGTACTTGAATTGCACTCAATCTTTGTCTTTCTGTGCATGTATTGCACAATCTTTGAGAGATCTGTGCAAGTTATTTTACAATCAAAGCTCTTTATTATTTCAAACCTAATTATTTTACATCTAGAGATTATTTGTTTTCTTATCCTGTACATTGTTTCACAGATTTTGAAGGCTTGGGATCTGTTCTCTAGAAAGTACCCAATCTGATCTTCATTCTGTGCGCGCCTAAGCATGAGCTTCATATACCCATGATTACCATTAAGTGACTTTGAAATAGCTCTAACAATACAGCTCAAAATCAAGCTGAACACACAGGCAATGTAAATAGTGCTATCTTTTCTCTTATACTACTTGGTACTATTGGAAATTAATTTAAGAGACAAATTCTGATAAATTTTATTTTGTTAAATTGCAGTACCTCAAATAAGCAAGTTGGGCTAATGGGCATGTGATTGCCTGCACTCAACCAAGACTATTAGACGTCTAAGTTATTTTCATAGCCTATCTGTGTTGCTATCATTATTTTCTCCTTTGTTCACTTTACGTTTATATCTCCAATAATTTTAATGTTATTTAGAATTTTCTGATGGTCTGATCCTATATCAGTATTTTAGTGATTTGGGATGTCTTAGTCTAGAGAAAAATGGCAGTAGCAATTTTATGAGTGAAAAAACAATTTTTCGATTGAGAGTTCTTTCTTCAATTACATATTATAGGATTGTTACTACACTTTTATTCCCTAAATTTTAGAGCTTTCAATTCATATTGCTCAAACATAAACATTTTCTTTCTTTTAGTCATCTTTGGCATATGTGAATTACAAAGAAATAAAAGAAAAGTCCTAAAGATTATTGTTTTCTAAGCTAAAATTTTTTACTTTGAAACATTTTGTTTTAATTTTCTTGAATTCCTATAAATATATATATATATATATATATTTGTTTTGTAAAGAGATTACAAGAATGACTGAAGTTGGAAAGAAAATCCGGGGGAGATGAGGTTCGAACTCCTAATCTCCTAGAGGGAGGCTAGGAATTCTGACCAACTAAACTCACCATCTTGGTTTTCTTGAATTCCTATATGCCGCACTTTACTAATGGGGGCAGCATAGTTGGAGTCAAAGGTATTTGACTCTTATTCCGGCATTTGAATAAATCCGCTATTACTTACTGGTTTTTAGGGCTTTTGGCGAAGAATGGTTCAATTGCCATCAGCCTTTTAGGTACTGTCACTCAAAATCACAAAGGTAAGTTTCCCTCAATTGAGAAGAGGAATAGAGGATAAAGGGATTATCTATTACAATTGGTTGGGATGTACATGAGTGGTTCGTCCATTTCCATCCTTCAACAGTGGCTCTTTTTTGTTTTTTTTCCTTTATGTATTTTGAAAATTGCATCCTTTGAGGTAATAGGCATTATAAAAATTCAATAATCCAGAAATGTGGACATTATGACTGAGACAACAAGTCTCAAGCCATAAATAGAATATTGCATTATTCATGGGATAATGGCTCCCAATCATTAATCTTCACTACTAATGGAAATTATCTAGATTGCGTATCAATGAGATGTTGCTTATCACCATACTCAAACTATCTATGCTAATTTTTTTCAAATAAATTTCAATATAAATTTTAAATTTTTATAACCCGTGCATAGCACGAACACAATGCTAGTTCTTCCTATATACAAGTAAATGTTAGGATTTTGGCGTTACTTAATATTTTGGGGATTTAGCATCTTTCTTTCTTAATTTATATTGTGGTAGTACTTGTATAATTTCCATTATTTTTATTTTTAGATAATTTTTTTCATATTGAGATTTTATACGAGTTTAATTCGTTCTAACCCAAACCTCGATTAATTTAAGTGTGATGAAAACAGGGCGAGAAAATTCAACCCGTTACGAGTTTGATAAAGCCACCTTCAGAGAGTGAGAGTTTTATTACCTTTCTATTTTTAAAACTCATGAGTTCTTTTTTTTATTTTTTATTTTATGGGGTTGATGGAATCAATGTTTTAGATAATTGGTACAAATTTTTTATCAAATTATTTTTAATACAAATTAATATTAAAATGTTATTAAGTTTTTAAAAGTTGGTGATATCAACTGACCTTTATTTTGGCGTCGCTAATATTGTCGTCTAGTATTGGATTAGCATTTTATTGGCCTTTTTTTAACCGGTTCTTTTACTATATATATATATATATATTTTTTTTTTAAAAAAAAGTTGAGTTTTCTACATTTTATGGTTTTAGTATAGGTTTTTGACTTTGTCTAACCAGAAAAACAAAATTAAAAGTTAGTAAAATAGGAGAAGAATTAATTAAAAAATCCTATGGAAAAGCTAATCCAAATGAGGGAACATTACTCCTCCCACTTATACTGATGGGTCTATCACAATTCACAATAACCTAGCTTTAATATTATTAGGTCTATCAGTAGAGTCCATCTAGGATCAATGACTAATCAAAAGTTGATGTAATTAATGGTTTATTTGTCTTAACATAAAAATATTTTTACAAATATATTTTTGGTGTTTGGTTGATTCTGAATGTTCCAACAGAATATTTTTTTTTTGTTTTTGTTTTTGTGTGTGAATTACATTCTAAGACATGAAAACGACCCAACGATTCATGCAAGTAATTTGTGTGCCCAATCAATAAGCATACACACGCATGTACAATACATGCATTGTGTATACACTGACACTATACTTACATCAATGAATCTATGAACTTACATTTGCAAATCTCTCTCTCTCTATATATATTTCATGCTTCGGAAATAAGCAAATCTATATATGTAGATATGTATATGCATTAACTCAATACCTTTGTGACTGGGAAGAAAATCACAATTACTTTTCCTTACCTAATAGGAGAAAAAGGAAGGAAAAGGGTAGATTGAAGTAATGTTTGTATCATAGTGGCACGGAAATCTATTCTGGGACGGAAATGCATTTTTTTAAAAACGCATTTTCAGGAGGGGGACGAAACCTGTTTAAAAAATTTGGAGAAACGTTTTGAAAATGCGGGGGAAATGTTTTGGAAACTCCTAGAAAATGTTTGGGAAACTTGTAGAAATTCTTTGCATATTTAACGAAAACTTTAGGAAAATGCTTCAGAAACTTAAAATGTTAATTTTTATAAATTTTTTTCCTTAAGTTCTAACTAAGTATTTATAAAATTATTTACATAGGTTTCCACTAAATTTCTCAAATGTCTCTACTAAATTTTCTCAAAATTTCTACTAAGTTTCCCAAAGGTCTCCACTAAATTTTTTAAAAGTCTTCTTTGAGTTTCGAAAAAATTTTCTATTAAGTTTTTCAATCGTTTTCTGCTTCTCATTTTTCTTTATATTTTTTGGTTATGTTTCTCGCTTTTGTTTCTCCTAACGTCTCTTGCTTTCGCTTTCTATTTTGACAACTATGATTTGTATCCTGCGTTACCCACGTGAGTGTCTGTAACATTTCAGTTGTTTGGTTTGTGATATCTATATATATATATATATATAGAGAGAGAGAGAGAGAGAGAGAGAGAGAGAGAGAGAGAGAGAGAGTGGGGACCCCCTTGTGCAGTCACGTTTTGTGTTGTATTGATGTCAGTCGGTCACTCTGAGCTGTTTGCCCAATTAGTACAAAGAAACTCCCCATTATGTGGTAATGTATTGTTAATCTTTGACCACTGTTTTGAGAGCACCACCATCGCTGCTCCTTAAACGATTTGTATTTTCTTCGATTTTTATTTTATTAATTAAAGTGTTGATACGTCAATTAATATAAAAATAAATAGTTCAGATTATTTAACTTAAAATTTATTTAAAAATAAATAATTTTATAACTATAAATAAGGAAATTTTTTTTAATACAAAACGATGTAATTTTAGTTAGAAATGTGATAAGATTACATCTAATCTATTAATTATGGAATAGAGATTTTCATTTTATGGAGTGGAGAGAATCTAAATTCCTCCTTAAAATAGCTAGTTAAAACATACTTAAAATATCTATTTTCTATTTTAGCTAATAACTTTTAAAAAAATTTTCCAATCATACTCTCTATTTTAGTTAACCACATTATTAATAATTTTTATTTTAACACTTATCCCAAGAAAAGATAGAAAAAATTAAGAAAGAGAAATAGAGAGATTTAAAAAATAATAGCATTTAAACTTTAGAGAACCACTTTTGACTCTCTACATATAAAGAGCCAAAGTGAGATTCTTTAAAATAAAGAGTTATAAAGAGCCCATTAAAGAGCAATTTTTGAGGTTTAACTCTTTAAAATAACTAAAACAACCATTTTAAAAAGCCTTTGAAGATGCTCTTGGAGACCTTAAATGGTATTCAACGATGCAAACGTTATAAAAAAATTAGGAAAGAGAATTGATGGTTGATAGAACTTAATACTAGCTGTGGGAGTGATTGAGTGACCAGCGGCTGATTGAACATTACTCTCCCCTTGATTGGGAAAGAAGAGACTTTCTACCTTTTGTTTGATACTTCGTTATTCTCTTCTCTTCTTTCATAAGGGGATGATAGTTTGATTTTTTTTGAGAATGGTTTATCCTTTTATTTTGGAAATTAAAATACTATTCTTTGATAAAATTTGTATAAAAAATTTTATTAAAATATTGTGACAGTGATACTTTTATAATTAGGAGTCATCATAATGAGTATTGTTATGTTTTAAATTAAATTGCTCTCATTCAAAAGTATTATTCTGGATATAAATTTTTTAATTATATAGCATTACCCTTTTACTTTTCTCAACTAACATTCATAATGTCATATTAATTGAGCAGTATACATTACTTAGCAAGAGGAATGCTAAGAGCAGAAAACCCTTCTTTCCCAATTATATAGGAAGGAAACCTTTAATTTTCCACAGCTTCAAGGATTACCTTTGCCACTTAACAATACCAAAAGAAAATCAAAGTAATGTTAAAAAATTTTATGTAAAAAATTTATACATAATGTGTGATAGATTTGGGTCTTAACTTTCACATTAGAAGACCCATCAAGGAGGCTTATAATTTCAAAAAAGAAAATACTATTTTTCTAGAAAAATTTGTACAGAAAACTCACCAAAATGTTATGATAGTGACATTATTGTAATTAAGAGCCATTATAATGGGTGTTTTGTTTCAAAATGGATGACTCTTATCCAATCACATCATTCTGGTGAGAGATTTGGTATAAATTTTTTTGGTTGTATAACATTACCCTTTCAAAAAAGTCACTACCACATCATTATTGTTGAGTATTCTTTACAAAACTCGTATAAGGTTAGAGATTTTTGTTTTTTTCAAAGAAGGGATTAATGTTTGACCCCAAAGACCACAAAGTTCTCTTAAGTGGCGTAAGGCGGTGCCATGAGTTTAGTCCCACGTCACCTTGTGAAGTTGAAATTGAAGTGAAGTGTCATATATGTAGGCACTCGCATCTCTTTGGAACAACACATTTTAAAGCCATGAGAGTCAAGATTTAAAACGGACAATGTTGTGCCATGTGAGTCTTGGAGCGTAACAGGTTCCTTATAATTAATTTCAGGATGTGTGCTTGCTCAAAGCTACTTGTCACTTAGTTGAGACCCACAAGATCATCACCACTTGTGGCAGAAACTTCTAATTTAACTGAATATCTATTGGAGTTTTTTTTTTTTGTTTTTTGTAAATCACACATAGTTATTGTAATCTTATTATTTATTTATTTATTTATTTTTCATATGACTTATGCAGCAACATTACCACAACCATTTACTGATAGTGAATATTATGATGTAGTAGTAGCATTGATAGTGGTAGCAGTGACTAGGTGGAGGGGCAGATACATGGGGCAAACAAAATTTAAAACTTTAATGGTGATGGGAGGTTATTTTGGAAGCAAACTTGCAAGCTAGGGAGTGTACCATCAATGATAATGTTTAACAAAGTTAACGTCCTTCTGAATGTGAGAGCTAGCTAAGGAAGGTGTGGTCTAGCTCTCCACTTTCAAGTGTCCTTGCAGTCAGTGAGTCAAGTCCCCCTCTGGAGGTCTTGTTTCATCATAGACAGTAGCCTCTGTCCCAAGTCCTAAGACTCCTCCTAACAAACCCCCTTACTTCCTTCTCTTTCTACTTTCTACTTTTTAATTTTCATTTTTTCTATGATTAAACTCCATATTTCTTTCTTGTATAAAAGGAAAAACAAAAAATAACCCTAGCTTCAAACACCCACTTGAATTAAGATGTATTGTATATATAATTTGCATTCCAAACCATTCTTATTCCAAAAAAGGCAGCTGCAGCTGCTCAACACGGCCAGTGGCTGCTCGCCACCTCAGCTGGACCCCATCAACAGCTGATGGTTGTATACTTCAAAAAAATGATTGAACTCTACTCAACTGAGCTTTTTCCTAACTACCTGGGGTTGGATACTTCAAACAGATAGTCTAAAAAATAAATATTTTAATTTAGGTGAAGTGAGAGTATTTGACAAAAGATTTAGGATTGTATATATATGTATATATATGTATGTGTGAACTCTACTCAACTAAGCTTTTTCCTAATTACTTGGGGTCAGATACTTCAAACAGATAGTCTAGCAAATAAATATTTTAATTTAGGTGAAATGAGAGTATTTGACAAAAGATTGGGATTGTGTACATATGTATATATATGCATGTGTGTTATTGAGGTTCTAGATATGATGGAATACTTGTTGGGTCCTTTAATCTCATATTCCAAAAACAACTACACAAGTTAGTATTAGGGTTTGGATCCATCCAAAGGTAGGTCCAACACCAATGTATATTGAGAGATGCTAGCACAATTCATTAGTCACTTTTTCGTTGTTATGTTTTCTCTGACTTCCTCATACCTAAACCCTACCAAAAACTTGCAAAATCATAAAATCAAGTACTTAAATGGTACTAATGGCTTCCAAAAAATATTTATACATATATGTATAAAGGATTATGGTAAATCCTATCAACTAAAGTACAAACCCAAATTTTCTGCAAATTACTGCAGAAATTATGCACAAACAGTAGACAATTCTTCCATGGAAGGCCTTAACTATTACTGAGTTTAGTCATACCCACTGAAAGAATTTAGAATGACAAAAAATAAAGTAAACAGTACAAATATCGAGAACAAAGATTTAGTTCATTATTGAGACTATATTTGCTACAGTGCTAGAAAACCCAAAGCACCAAAAAGAAGATATGATCTGCAGAACCCACAATGGAGCTTCAGATTTTTTTAATGGATGGATCAAAGAACTAGTCTTGTTCTTTCCATAAACACCAACTCGAATCTTAACACTATTGTTGGCCCAAGAAGGCAACCCAAGAGGGGGGGTGAATTGGGTTTTATAGAATTTATATCAACTAATGTAGCTAAAAGGAGTTTATGTATTTTGACAATAATTAATTTAAGTATAAATCAATCAAGCAAATAATGGAACACAATGTAAGCAAGTGTAGTAAGCAAATAAACAAAACAGGGCAAGAAAAGAAGAGCACTAGATTTATAGAGGTTCGGCCAACCTTGCCTACGTCCTCTCTTCTTCGATCCTTTCGAAGGTATTCCACTATGTAAAGTCCCTTACACAGCTGCTAGTTTTACTACAAGTGCCCAACTCACTCTTACAAGAGCTCTTCCCCAAGCTCTCACAACCCAAGAGATTTTGTCCAAGCTTCTCTCAAACTTACAAGTGATTTTATTCAAGTTTCACTCAAACTTACAAGTGTTTTTACCCAAGAACACTCAAACTCACAGGTTTACAAACCCACCCAAGTGAAATGAATAATGGTTATACAAAGAATAACTCTCCTAAAGAGTAGATGAACAAGAATAGCTCAATAGATAACCTTAATCACTCAGCAAAATATGTAGCAGTGAGAGCACAACAGATTTTCAGCTTTAAGATGTTGATTCAGCAAGTATAATCACTCTTCATTGTGTTTAGAAGCTGTAGGAGTCTTGTATTTATAGCCATGGATTGATTCTAGCTGTTGGTAATGGATAGGAGACCATTTGATACGAAAACGGCAGAGTATAACGTTAAAAAATGTAGCCGTTGCCTTAAATGAGTCGACTCTTTTTAAGCAGGGGTTGACTCTTTTTATGTTTCTACAGATTTTTGAAGGTTCTGCCCAAATGAGTAAACTCTTTTGGTCCAGGGGTTGACTCTTTTGGTCTAAAACTGTACAATCAACTCTCTATTAGAATGAGTTGACTCTTTTGTGCTAGGGGTCGACTCTTTTGATGTTCCATCAGAATTTTCAGCCTATGTTCGAATGAGTCGACTTTTTTTCTTGAGGGGTCGACTCTTTTTAGGAAAATCCTTAACTTTTGCAATATTTCTTCAATCTTCTTCAATATCTTCAAGCTCTTTAAGGATAATCCAACTAAGCTTTTTAAGGCTTGAAAAGACTTCTTCAAAGCTTGATGACTTCAAGAACATCTTCAATCCTTCAATATGAAATCAACTCCATTTTGATTATATGTAGAGCTCTTCAATTACCATGACTTCATTCATTTATCCAAGTCTTCTTCAAGATCTTCAAGAGAGCTTCCAAGACTCATTTCAATTGTTCTTTGAGAACTCTTCAACAGATATGGCTTCTCCTTTTCAATCAAGGCTTTGAGCATTTTCAATCTTCTTCCTTGACATCCATAATCTTGAAATTTCTTCATTCTTTATAAGATCACCAATTATGAATATGTCATTCCTTCATGCTTATCAATCTTTCATCCAAGATTTTCATCATCTTGAAATTCCTTCATTCTTTATAAGATCAACTTTTTTGAATGTGTCATCTCATCATGCATATCAACCTTCATTCTAATATTTGCATCACACGTTCTCCATTGTGATAAGCTTCAAGTCATGATAGAAATCTAATAATTAATCTGCACACTTAAGTAGAATTATTAGATCATTAAACCAAGTTTTGTTATCATCAAAATCAAGGCATTGAGTCAACAACTATATCCTTCAGATGGACTCAAACACAACCCTGGATTGCCACTCAAGTCCAAATTTGCACCTAGTCTCTTTAAGAAGCTTGAATTGAAAGGAACAACACCACCCAAGAAATTTCTACTTGAATTCAAGTGATATATATGCAATAAACTACAAAAACTGACTGGAATTTCACCTGTTAATCTGTTGTTTTGCAATGACAAGGTGCTTATATTCGTAAATTGAGAGAAGATTGGTGGTATTGTGCCTGAATACCCAGAATTCGCAAGCCTGAGCTCTTGCAGTTTTTGTAGCTAACCAAAGTCAGTTGGAAGTGTTATGAACATTGGATTATCATCCATGAGGAAGTATTGCAAGCTCTGCAACTTTTCCAGTCCTTTTGGGAATTTTCAGCATAGTTTGTTGTAGCTCAAAGCCAGGAAAACCAAGTAATTTAGCCTCTCAATGCTCTCTGGAATGCTACCAACGAGTGAATTTGAGCTTAAATCTAGCTTTTGAAGCACACCTAGTTGCCCAATTGTGCTTGGAATTGATCCCGTAAGCGCATTGTGGCTCAAATCAAGGCTGACGAGGTTTTTTAGGTTGCCCACTTGGTTTGGTATAACGCCTATGAGAAAATTGTAGCTCAGATCAACATGAACCAAGGAGCTCAACTGGAACCAACCCGCCAAGGTGATTTTGTGACAATGTGAGGATTTGAAGTGATTTCATTGAAGAGATTTGAGGTGGGATTAAACCAACTAGGGTTGGATTTGATCGGAGACTGAGCTGTTGCAGTGAAGAAGTGAAGGCTCTACTTTGTGAAATAGAGATGGTGGTTCTAGTGTGGGTGAAGAAACACATATTGAAGGTCTGGAAGGTTGAAGATTTGTGTAAGGAATGTGGTTATGGTCTTGTATGTTGCGTTTGGTGGTATGCCAAAGTCAAGCCTGGTCACATGGAGGTG
The DNA here is from genome assembly GCA_033060915.1 of Euryodendron excelsum. Classification (NCBI taxonomy): domain Eukaryota; kingdom Viridiplantae; phylum Streptophyta; class Magnoliopsida; order Ericales; family Pentaphylacaceae; genus Euryodendron; species Euryodendron excelsum. The sequence continues at coordinate 33,213,737 of CM065386.1, forward strand.
GCTGTCATTCCCTAGTTTGCACTCTATCCCAGGCCAGGATAAGCCTGGTTTACAAGGGTTTGGGTAAGAGACTCTTTAGGTTTGGTTAGAGGACTTGGTGTCTATAATCTTGAACAGAGTCTCCAGTTCAGAAGGATTCATGTTGCTTGGCTGGAGATTCGTGTTAGGTTGCTGTTTCTTTGCATGTTCATTGGTGGAGGAGACAGGAGGGATGAAAGGAAGTGAGATGAGTAACAGAAGCAGTAGAAGAGAGAGTGATAAAGAGGAACATCACATTTTGTGTTTGAGGTTTGTGATGTCTGATCAGTTGCTTGGTAGCAGTTTGAGTGTTTTTAGAAGTAAGTTTCATGTATGATGAAGGGTTCTAAGTTCTAACTTCTAACATAAAGAGAGAAAGAGCAGAGAGAAAGAGATGTGACTGACATGATGTGTGGGTTAATGACATTGAGTGAGAATTTGATGCTAAGGTAAGGCCAAAAATACAGAGAACACTAGGAGAGAGGTAGGGAGGGTGGTTCGGAAATAAGACTCAATCCTCTTGGAATGTCGTGTCATTCTTAATTTATATTTTATAAATACAACTGTTTACTTTGTTAGGTGTGTCCAAACACATATTAGACTTACTTTAGGACCCATAGAAAAAGAAAATTATTGTATTTGTGAAAAATGGAATAAGGATGGTGTGTCATTTCAAAAGCACCGAATAATTTCTCAATAAGAGGACATGTTCCATTGTAGCAAACACCAATAAAAAAGAAAAAACCTCATTTTAGCAAACAAAAATATAAATGTGTAGAGAGAGAGAGAGAGAGAGAGAGAGAGAGAGAGCATGGAAGGAAAAACAAATCCAGGAGAACCAAAAAAAATCAGTTAATGACACTTCACATGCTGGTAATTCTTATTTTAGATTTTTAGCCAAAATTATTGTTTGGAAATAATATCCCGATCTTGAGATGTACTTTTGCTCTTCTTACCCTGATGGAAACAAATAAACTTGTAACTGTCAAAAGCAATTTATTAAGCCAAACCAAACATAATCTAAAATTTTTATTTTATGTTTAATTGTTATATGTCCCAAAACAGAAGACGAGAGAGTTGGTTACATTACTATGTCCTTACTTGCTCTGTTTATCTTTCTAGGGAAACATTTGTCTATTTCAAGAGGAAAATTACGGAGTTTACTTTTGGTAATTCAAAAATTAAGGGATCTAGATTCATGGAGTTCTAGAAGATTTATTCATAATGCATAGTATTTAAGTAGCAAAATTACGTTTACCATATGAAATGAAAACCATGTTAGTAAGAAATTGTTTTTACTAACTGTGGGCATAAAAGGCCTGGTCTCATTAAAACAAGTGGGCCTGCTATGAAAGACAGCCCGACCTATAAGAAAGTAGACTTAGCACTAATAAACGTAAGCCCAGGAGCCATGAAAGGCTCCAAAGCCTAAGAAACCCATTCCTACTAGGGAAAGGACTCAAAAGGACTAGTCCAATCCTACTTCGAATTGGAAAGAGATAAACCCAAGGATAATGTGATTGAAGTAACAAACTCCTAGAAGGAGTAGGACCTTCGAAGGCTTATAACTAAGGTAAGGAAAAGAAGAACAATGTTTGTATTACTGAGGGCTAGAATAGGCTCCTTTCTTTCAATTCTCTTTGATTAAGGTTATTTGACTTGATCTTCGGAGTGCCTTTGAGCTCAAGGAGGTCAACGCATTTTGACCCCTCTCTATTCTTGTAGGCTTTTGGTGTTCATCTTCAAGGTTTGTTGTATGGATCTGGGCACATGAAAAATCTCATCCACAATTGGCGCCGTCTGTGGGAGCCCTTAAAGAAAGTAAGATGAATACTGAGAGCACATGAGCAGTTCTAGAAGGCTCACACTCGCAAAATAATGAACAAAACCAAGACGCATTAAGCAATGGGTTAGATCGGATGTTTCCTGAGGACTCAGCTCACCGTTGGGCTTGAGGGAACCAACAACTCCATTATGAAGTACGACTGGTGATAGAGAATAGACCAGTCGAAGAAAAAAGGAGGAGACCTCGAACAATGGGGAACCCTTTTCGCCCAGACATTTGCCCTCCTAGGAATTCGAACCCTCGAATTTCAGAGAGCAAATTAAGATGACACAATCAGGAGATATCCGACCTGAGGAACGAAATCCAGACCATCCAAGATGGGGTCGCTAACCGACATGATCAAGAGAAAGATGCAAAAGACACTGTTAACGAAGAGGGGATCGACCCGAGCATCGTTTCAGATGTATGAAATGAAGAGTAGACTTTAGGAGCCCAAGCATAGTCTCCATCAACGGTTCTAGAAGCCATGTCTCCAGTACCGATCATAGACCCTGATCCTATGCCAGGGATTTACATCATGAAAGGGGACAATTGCATGATCGGCAAGAACGTGATGACCTCCGACAATGGCTAGATCAATAGTTGGAGGGAAGGGTAGCATGTAAAGCCCTGGAGCAAATAACTTCTTTACCATTCACAGAAGAGATTGAAAGGTACAAGCCACCCAGGAAGTTTGCCAACCCAAGGTTCACTCTGTATGATGAGAAATCTGATCCCATTAGCCATGTGAGATATTATAAGTAGCTGATGACACTATGAAGCAGGGATAAATCCCTACTGTGCCCAGTATTTCCCTCTAGTGTCGGTGAAGTAGCCCTTCGATGCTTTGATAAATTACCATATGGGACTGTGGAGAGTTGGAGGCAATTAGCCAAGCTATTCACTGCCCAGTGTATAGCAAAGAGCAAACAACTAAGAGAGGTGGACTCGGTATTGCCTATGCAAAAGAAGGATGATGAGGGGCTAAGACAATATGCAAGACTTACTAGGAAGCCAATAACAAGATCGAAGAATCTAACAAACAACTTGCAGTGGTTTCATTTAAACTTGGATTGCCTAGTGACTCACTCCAAAAAGTGCTTGAGAGGATATCCCAAGTGCAGGATGTGCGTAACAGTAGATACTTGCTAAGACCGGGGTCGAACCATAAGGAACTACTGAATTGACGTGTAGAACTCACTCCAAAACTCAAAAACCAAGGAAAACTAACCAAAAGAGAAAGAAAAAATAGAAGTTTGATTGATTGTTGTTTGAAAAAAACTAGAATTGAAATTGAATGTAAAAAATAGAGAGAAGAATCTCGAGGAAGAATGATCCAATTGTTAGGTAAATGTGCAATTGCTCAAGGTAGGTTTAACTCAATTCAACAACTACAAAAGCGTTGTTGAATTGGAAGATTTTTCGATAAAAGTCATTTAGAATCTTGATGGGTTCTTGAGAATTTGTAAGAGATTAGTTTTCAAAGAATTCTTATCCGGGATCTAAGCAATTGATATTCCAAAATCTAATTTGTGTATAACAACTCAAAGATTTGATCAAAAAATCCTGAGTTCTGAAGTAAATCCTCAAGAAAGCATAAAGATTCATAAAAGAAAGACATAAACTTTAAAACTCATGAGTTACCTTGATCAACCACACAAAACCTTTGAATCTTCATATTCCCATACCAAGAGATGATTAGCTAGACAAAGGCATGAAGAAATCTTGATTTGAATTGATAAATATTGTATTTGATTACAAGAAATTGAAAGCATAGTTAAAACCTAGCTAATCTCCCTAAGAAACTCTCAAAAAAACTCTCAAAAAGGCTTAGAAAATGTTCTCCTCGAATTAGAGTTACAAATACACTTAAATAGGTTTAGGAAACTAAGGAAAAAGTAAAAAACGCTGCTTGCCATTTGAATTCTCGACCAACCGTTCGAACCATGAATTTTTGAGCCTGAGACCGTTTGAACCTTGAGTGAACTGTTTGAATGGTTCATGTTTTTTGTCTGACCATTCGAATGCCAAGTTAGATCGTTCGAACGGTTTGCAGCTGTGAAGGTTTTTGTCATATCGTTTTGACCCATTTAGAGGCCATTTTAGCTAATACGGCCTAAAAAATCAAATCTTAAAGTCTTTTTTCCAATACCACAAAAATCAGATCAATCGTACATCAGAGTGAAAATTTATGGCTAGTGTACTAAAACAGGTATGTAGTCAGATACTCACAAGAATGCTAGTGTTTTAGCTCAAAGTGGTTGCAAGGGAAACATATAGTCAATAAATTCTATGGCTCAAAATAGAAAAATGGCCTAGATTCATCTCCGAAGTATTCAAAACTGGAATTCAATCAAGTTCAACAAATACAATTGTTCCAATTAATTTTCACATATGAGTTAAATACAAGAATAATTGAAGCTATTCCATAAATAGAAGTGAAGAAATATCACCTTGAATATAAACACTCTAATAGAGATAACAACTTTAAAGCTCACAAAGTATAATCTCCACTAATGTAGGACAAAATCATAAGAGCCAGTAATAGATATTACATTGATGATATGACAGTGCACAATGATTGTAAGCCTCTCTCTTCATGTTTCAAAGATAAAATCTTATTGTAGAATGTAAGTTATCAAAACAATTTAATAATCTGCTCAAAATTTCATGTAGTTTGACTAGCTAGCCCACTATCAAAGATCACATTTCACAAAGTAACTGTTATGGTTCCAAATCAAAAAATCTCAACATATCTATAGATAACAATATTGACGAGAACTATAAAGAAACAATAATCTTAAGGAACGAAAGAAAACTGACATGTCTTTATGATCTCAAGATAATTGATAGAAAAGCATGAAACAATACATGAGATAGTCAATGTAAACACCAAATTGCAATACATAGCATAACAATTATCCAAAAGTTTGAAAATAGCATAATATCTAGTACCGTTATCTATTGAGTTTTAGATCTAACATGAAAACAACACAAAGCAAAATAAGATCTAAACGTTGTAGAGCCTCCCTCTACTCATCATCTGATGGTGGTTGCCACCTCATCAATTGAACCATGACCTCTTGAAGCATAGACGTATGTCTCTCCGGCTCATGCTCCATCCTCTCAGAACGCTCTTGCTCAACATTAAAATGAGCCTCCAGCTTTGTGAGTCTTTGATCTGTTGAATGCTCCCAAGCTCTGGTCGTAACTATATGTGCGACCAAGGTCTGCCCCTGCCTATGAATCATCTTATACATGTTGGAGCTCTGGCTCCCATAACTCTCACCTAGTACAGGACCTCCCTGAGATTATTGCATAAGTTGCTGCTGCTGCTGCCACTCATCAAACTCTCTCTGCCTCGTATTATGACCCTTAGACCTACTGATTGTGGTATCATCTATGAGATTCATTTAAAAGGTCTTAAGGATCTTAGACCCCCACTCTTTAATTAACACAGTCAGCATGCAGGTGAAAGGAATACTCCCCAGAAGAAAAGTTTCCTTATAATTATGGAATTGCATAAACATGTAATGTGGTAGATCAATAGACTGACTTGTCCCAATAGCCTAGAGCAACTGTGCTCTCATCACACTAACATCCACAACATAACCAAGAGGCAAAAGGTTATGACACGAAAATATGAAAAGAGGCAAGTATTTCTCTTTTAGTTTCTTTTTTTCACAATGCACTTTCCCATCCCAAGTTATTCCTGGTTTCAATATTTCAGCACAAACAACCGCAAGCTTAGGGGTACCAACATTTGGGTACCCAAATAGTGCATTTGGTACCCTCTGAATCCCATAATACTGGATAAAAGTATCTAGGTCAAGGATTATCTGCCTTCCTCTAACCCAAGTCTTAACCTTTTCTGACCCTCTGATGGACACAACAATAGTGATATTGGCCATAAACTTAGCAGATAATGTCAGAATACACTCACCATTATATTCGGTCAATTGCACCTACTCTCGACATCTAAACTCGGTGTCCCACCCAAAGGTGTCACCTTTTTGAGCCCACACCTTTCGGAAAGAATCTTCTACATCAAATCTAACAAACCTAGTTTGGTCAAAATTCGGTTGGGTTGCAGCTCTAGATGAGCTTGAACCCTTACTTTTACTCTTCTTGGAACTCATGATTCAAACAACAACCCTATCCCAAATTATGCACCAGAACCAACACCCACAACAAGGTACCCAAACCCACAAGAATCAATCGGTGAAAATAAGCAATATATGAAGAACAATCACCTTACAAACAAGAATCAAGGTTCTATAATCAATTTCATGACCAAATCACCATAAACATTCAACATCTTCCATAAAGCAAAGAATTTAACAATGAAAAACTGAATGGAGAAGTTAAAACATTACCTTGTGATGAGAACAAGTGAATTTGGATGAAGAATCCCAAAGAAAATCAAGTTTTGGTGGCCATTGATGGGTTTCTCTCTCTATTCTCTCTCTAGAATAAGTTTGGAGGTGAAAAAAATGGGGCAAGAATGTGGCTACCTATGTTTTAAATTAACAAAAACAAAAAAAAAAAAAGAAAAAAAAGAACCCACCATTCAAACCTCTTGCGCCGCTGTTCGAATGGCTGGCTTACGGCTAGGGTTTCACTGGGTTATAGAGGGAGCCATTTGAAAGGGGTTTAGCATCAGACCATTTGAACGCTCAAACCAACCATTGGAATGGACTGGTTCTTTGCATAACTACCTTGCAAACCATTCGAACGGTCCACCTGGTGGTTTGAACGTTGGTTCATTTTTATTTTTATTTTTTTCATGAATAACCTTTAAAAACTTAGAAAAATTATTACAAAAATCTAAGCTACCTATACTAATAAAATAAAATTAAAACAACAAATAAAAACTAATCACTAAATCAAAAACTTTTAACAAAACAAAACTAAGAAAAAATAAAATAAAATAAAAACAAAACTACTCCATCAAAACATAAAGTGGGACCATGCTCACAAAATATACTCCCCCTAACTTTAATGAAGTATTGTCCACAATGCAAAATCACTAACACAATGAAAAGGAAGAATCTAAAGTGAGCGAATTCAAGGACAAACAACTACCCTAGAAAACTACCTATTTTACAACAAAGAGAGGGCTAGAGATTGGTCAAAACAATGCGGGATCTCGAAGAGGCTCGCTCTCCAATTTGGCCATGAAATTCTCAAGATACGGTTTGAGCCGATGTTTGTTTACCTTAAACACATTGCCATTGGTCGGGTTTTCAACTTCAATGGCCCTATGAGGTGACACAGCCTTCACGAAAAATGGTCCTGCCTATTTACTTTTTAGCTTACCCAGAAACAGATGTAACCGGGAATTGTAAAGCAAGACTTTCTGACCTACATGAAATGATTTCCGATCAATATGTTGGTCATGAAGGCGTTTCACTTTCTCTTTTGAAATTCGTGCATTCTCGAATGCATCATTCCACAACTCTTCCAGTTTAGATAATTGGAGTTTCTTATGCACACTGGCATTATCTAGGCTTTTATTATATTGTCGAATGGCCCAATAAGCTCTATGTTCCACCTCAACTGGGAGGTGGCACGGTTTGCCATAGACTAACTGGTAGGGAGACATGTCTAAAACAATTTTATATGCAGTTCGATAGACCCACAAAACATCCACCAAACGTAAGGACCAGTCCTTATGGTTGGGGTTACTTATCTTTTCTAAGATGCGCTTAATCTCCCTATTGGCCAACTCGACTTGACCACTGGTTTGCAGATGATATAGTGTACCCACTTTATGCACTACCCCGTACTTACGCATTAAGAGCCCCACATGTCTATTACAAAAGTGCATGCCTCCATCACTAATGATTGCACGAGGTATGCCGAACCTAGAAAAGATGTTTTCCTTCAAAAACTTGTTCACCACCTGGTGATCATTGGTTCGAGTGACAACAGCTTCCACCCACTTCGAAACATAATTAATGGCCACAAGAATGTACAAGTAGCCAAAAGAGCTAGGAAAAGGACCCATAAAATCCATACCCCAACAATTGAAGATTTCTAACACTAGTATCGGATTGAGGGGCATCATTTATTTCCTAGAAGTTTTCCCTGCCTTTGACAGCTATCATATGCAAGACAGAAAGAATGGACATTATGAAACATTGTGGGCCAGTAGAAACCACTTTGTAAAATCTTTGCAATAGTCTTTTGAGAGGAAAAATACCCACCACAAGCATGAGAATGACATAATTCCATGATGGATTGGAACTTTTCATTGGGGACATATCTACGGATCACCTGATTAGGATAGTATTTAAACAAATAGGGTTCATCCCAAAAGAATACCCTAACATTATGTAAGAATTTCTACCTATCAAGTCTAGACCAATGGGAAGGAATTTGACCAGTAGCCAAAAAGTTGGCTATGTCAGCATACCACGGAGTGCTGAGAGCAGTCTTAATGGCACACACATGCAAAATCTACTCATTAGGAAAGTGTTCATTAATGGGCAGAGGTTCAGACAAGTGAGGCTTTATAGGAATCTGAGATAGATGGTTAGCAACCACGTTTTTTACTCTTTTCTTGTCTCTTATTTCAATGTTGAATTCTTGGAGTAAAAGGATCTAGTGGATCAAACGTGGTTTAGCATCTTGCGTTGTGAGCAAGTACTTGAGTGTGGTATGATCAGTGTAGATGACAACTTGTGAGCCGACCAAGTAACACCAAAATTTGTCAACAGCAAATACTACAACAAGTAACTCTTTCTTAGTGGTTGTGTAATTGATTTGGGCCTCATTCAATGTCTTACTAGCATAATGTATGACAAGTGATTTTTTGTCCTTTCTTTGACCTAGCACAGCCCTAACAACGAAATCACTCGCATCACATATCAATTCAAATGGAATAGACCAATCAGGAGGTTGTATGATAGGTGCAGTGGTCAAAAGCCCTTTTAGCTTCTTGGCAAGTCGGCGTCCACTCAAATGGAACGTCTTGTGACAATAGATGGCACATAGGACGAGATATGTCACTAAAAGCTTGAATGAAATGTTGGTAGAAAATAGCATGCCCCAAAAATGAACACACATCCTTAACAGTTCTAGGGGGAGGAAGTTTTTGAATTAACTCAATTTTGGCCTTATCTGCTTCTATCCCCTTGCCAGACATGATGTGACCTAACATAATCTCTTGTGTCACCATGAAATGACACTTTTCCCAGTTAAGAATAAGATGACTCTCTTCGCATCTTTCTAACACTTTCTCTAGATTCTACAAACACATATCATTTGTATCACTATATACTGAAAAGTCATCTATGAAAACCTCTAAGATCCATTCTATCATATTGCTGAATATACTCATTATGCACTTTTAAAAGGTGGCCGGTGCATTGTACAAACCAAATGGCATCCTCCTATAAGCATAAGTTCCAAAGGGATAAGTAAAAGTGGTCTTATCTTGGTCTTTAAGGACAACTTCGATTTTCTTGTAACCAGAATATCCATCTAGAAAGCAATAGAAGGCCCTACCCATGACTTTTTCTAAGACTTGATCAAGGAATGGGAGTGGCAAATGGTCCTTACTAGTCACAGTATTGAGTCTATGGTAATCTATACACATGCGCCATCCAGTTTGGACTCTAGTTGGCACAAGTTCATTCAATTAATTTTTCACTATTGTAACCATGAACTTTTTTGGTATGACTTGGGTTGGACTAACCCAATGAGAATCAGTGATGGGGTTTATAATACCTGCATCGACAAGCTTTAGTACTTCTCCTCTTACAACCTCTTTCATATTTGGGTTTAATCGCCTTTGCATTTAGCATATAGGTTTAGCCTCCTCTTCTAGATAAATCTATGGGTGCACACTAATGGGCTAATACCATGTAAGTCAGCAGTTGTCCAACCTATTGCTCCCCTATATTTCTTCAACACTCCTATCAAACTTTCTTCTTGGCCTACAATAAGGCTAGAAGATATGACAATTGGGTAAGAATCCCTTTCTCTTAAAAATACATATTTCAAAGACTCTGGCAATGGTTTCCTATCAGGAGTGGGAGCCTTAATCTCTGACGACTCGGGTATAATAGAACTAAGAGCTAGAGGTTCAAAAGTCGGGATCCACTGACCCATAGCTTGACCAGCCATGACCTATAAACCTTCAATTGAGGCTCTCTAAAGCTGTCTCAACATCTATTCCCTCACTAAACACTAAAGCTCTTTCTAAAGTGTCCTCCACAATCTCTCTCTCAAAGTGCTCTTGCACTAATACATCAATCAAGCTTATTTCCCTTATATCTTTAAAGTCACCCCATTGTTTGTCCATATTGAAAATGTTCAACTCTGTAGTCATATTACCAAAGGAAAGTTTAAGGACCCCATTCCTACAATTAATAAGAGTATTTGATGTAGCTAGAAATGGTCTTCCTAAGATGACTAGAATGGGAGCTTGAGCATTATAGCTCACTATGGGCTGAGTGTCAATCATAACAAAATCCACAGGTCAATAGATCTTATCGACTTGAATGAGTACATCCTCCACCATACCCTTAGGAACCCAAATAGACCTATCAGCTAACTGGAGGGTGATTCTAGTAGGGCACAACTTGCCCAACCCTAACTGCTGATACACTGAATAAGGGAGCAAGATTACACTCGCCCCCAAGTCAAGTAAAGCTTGGTCTATATGATGGTTTCCTATGACACATGAAATTGTAGGACACCCAGGGTCCTTGTACTGTGGTGGGGTGTTAGACTGCAAGATTGCACTTGCTTGATTATCCAAGAAGGATTTTTCTTTCACTTTTAGTTTCCTCTTAACAGTGCACAAGTCTTTTAAAAACTTGGCATAAGAGAGGATTTTCCTTATAGCATCCAGAAGAGGTATGTTAATCTTCACTTGCTTAAACACCTCATAGATATCAGAGTTTTGAAGTTCATATTTAGGTTTGGTCAACCTATGAGGGAAAAGCACATGTGACAACACTTCTATGTCATTCTCCTTAGGTTTGTCTACTCTCTCTTCTTCTTTCTTCTCACTTCCTATCCTCTCGGGTTCTTTCTCTCTCTTCTTAACCTCCTCACTAACCTTCTGTTCATTCACCCTAGAAGGCTCTCCTTTAGACCCAGACTCTTTAGGAGAAATAGTTTTATCAACAATTTTTCCACTTCTAAAGGTGATGATTGACTGGACTTGTTCATGGTTAGGATTAAGATTGGAACCAGTTTCACTCATGTTGACTTGCCTAGTTGGGTTAGGCTGAGGTTGGGGCTGGAAATTTTCCATTTTCCTGAATAGTTAAAGCTTGAGTCAATAGGGTCATTTGACCCTTCATCTTGTCTAAGGTTTTACTTTGCTATTCAAGTGTCCTGTCTACCCTAGCATTGACAACCCCTTGAGATTGTATAAACTATTGAAGGGTATCTTCTAGTGACCTCTTATGGGGAGGTTTATAGGATATAGGTGCTGGTATTGCTGCTAGGGTGGCTGTGTCTGATATTGTTGTGGTGGAGGAGCTTGGTATTGTTAAGGGACATACATCCCCTTATTTCTCCAACCAAAATTGAGGTGATTGCGCCACCCCTTATTGTTGAGGGACAAACATCCCCTTATCATGTAAAGAGAATAGGAAGAGTCTGAGATGAAGAGTCTCCTCCGTGCAAGTGTTATCTAAGAATATAATGCACATCTCTTCAAAATCCTTTATATGTTTATAGGGCTGCTCGGAATCCTCCCTGTGAAATTTCGGAGTCATTTGGCCATGCCTGGTTTAAAGTTCAAAGGGGCCAGTTATGGTGGAAGAATTATGCACGAAGGTGGGTTCTGCCTTGCGGGATTCAGATAATCCTTAAGTGAGTGAGGTTGAGGTGGTTGGTTATCGCCCCCTGCTTGGGCATTGCCCAGGGGGTCAATTCTGTTGAGATTGGCCATTTCTTCGAAATCGGTTAACAGTGAATGGTTTATATATGGAGATTGTGTGTGAAGGTCTTCTCATTACAGTCTACCACTAGGATCTCTAGACAAAACTGACATGTAAATGCACAAATGCAATAAATAGAGTAGTGCCATGCCCCGATTTTTTGCACTCAAGGAATACAAGCATAAATGGAAAAAAATATAGTACTCTCTCATTGGAACTCATCCTCCTATAAGGACGAGTGCAACTAGGTTTGAATTAGAAATTGATTTGATTAAAGGCTTTTGAAAAAAGTTTGGAGTCGCCACCTAACTTGATTAAGATGAGTTAGGTCACCTAAAACTAAGTGCAATCCGAATATTAAACTTAGGGTTTTTTAAAAGGTTTTGAAAACTTCCTTAAGAGAGAGTTTTTAATAAAACAAGTTGTTTGACAACCTTTGGAAAGATTTAAGCCCTTTTTGAAAATAACTCCATTTTGGTCTTTGAAAATAACAATCTATGGTTCGGAGGTTGGTTACGTATAGGGAAGATGCACTAGGCTATCACCCTATCCAGCCCTTGCGGAACCTACATGTCTATTCACCTTAGGTTCACTCATTTAGAATATTTGATTATTCAATGTCCAATTATATCCACTTTGAAAAGAATTTAGAAAAAATGTTCGATGTGATGCATGATATGCAAGTGTAAGAAAAAGAGTTTGATTTCAGAAATATATTTGAAGCATGGATTTGAAGTTTGAAAGAGGGAATTGGAATTTGGAAAAGATTGTAGAATTGGAGATTTGAAAAAGATGATGGAATTAGAATTTTAAAAAAGGTTGTGACCGCACCCATGAGGTTGCCTATGTATCTCTTTGTTGGGAATCAAGTCAGTCGTAGTTTGGACAAGAGTTCGATTTGAAAACAAAAAGGTTTGAAAAGGATTTGGTTTAGAACTTAGACTTAGAAGATTGGAAATTGGAGTTGGTTTAGAAAAATAGAGTTTTGAAAACATCTTGACCTTAATTAGAGTTTAAAAACCATCTTGATTTAGAAAAGAGTTTTTGGAAAAGAGATGGAAGCTTCCTAACTTTAGGGTTAGGGTTGAACTAGAGTTTAGGCATCCTAAGACTTAAGATAACCTAGAGTTGAAGCATGCATTGGGAAAATACTTGATTTGAACTTTAAGGAGTTTGATTTTAGAAAGTTTGGTTTTAGAAAATTTAGAATTAGGAAAGGTAAGATTTAGAAAAGACTTGAGATTAAGAAAGATATGATTTGGAATTATTAAAAAAGATTTGACTTGAATGTTTGACTTAGAAAATTTGAAAAAGTTAGAATTTAAGAAAGATTGGATTTAAGGAATCTTGGAATTAGGAATGTTTCAAAATAGGAAGGCTTCCACTTTAGGAAGTGCCAAATTAGGAAACTTTCATTTTATGAAAGTTTCAAATTAGGAAAGTTTTAAATTAAGAAAGTTTTCTAATTAGAAAAGTTTTCATTTTAGGAAAGTTTTCAAATTAGAAAAGTTTTGAATTAAGAAAGCTTCCTTTTTAAGAAAGAATTGATTTTGGAAAGATTTGAATTTTAGAAAGTTTGATTTAAGAAAGATTTGAAATTTAGTAAGCCTTAGAATTTTGGAAAGATTTGGAATTGGAAGGTTTTGAATTTGGAAAGCCTTGAATTTAAGAAAGTTTAGAAATTATGAAATGTTTAAATTTAGAAAGATTGGAAAATTTGAATTTAGGGAAGGTTTGAAAGTTTGAGTTTTGGAAAGTTAAGATTTAGAAAAGTATGAGCTTAGGAAAGGGTTGGAATTACAAAAGGTTGAAATTAGGAAATATTGGATTAGGAAAAATTTGGATTCTATTTCCTAAAATAAAAGATTTGTATTTTATTTCCTAAAAAAGAAGATGATTTGATCTTGTTTCCAAAAAAAAGAGGATTTGATTTGATTTCCTAAATTGGAGATTGGATTTGGTTTCCTAAGTTGGAAGATTAGATTTGACATGAAATTGAAAAGGTGGAGTTTTGAAAATCTTTGATTTAGAAAATATGATTTGATATGGAAAAAGAGGTTTTGGAAACCTAAGATTTTGATGTAGAAAATAGAATTTTGGAAATCTACGTTTTGAAGCAAAATAGGAAGGGGTGATTTTTAGAAAAAAATTAGGGTTTCTTAATCATGGATTCTAGGGCTTGACTTGGACTCTAAGGAAAAGAGTTTTTAAAAAATAGAATCTTTTGAAAAGAGAGTTTTTGGAAAGGAGACTTTTGAAAAGATTTTTTTGAAAGTAGATTGGAAAAGTGGTTTTAGAAAGGAAATTTAAAAAGAGTTTTTAGAAAGGAATTCGAATATGGACTTTTGCAAGTCTCTAAAAATATCTCAGTTTCCTAAAACGATTCTAAGCATGAAAGGACTAGAACCATTCTAAGATTGTGATTTTGAAAACAAAATAGGGTTTGAAAATATGGACTATATTGGTCATATTAAATATAACACTTTCCTAAAGCAACCCTAACCATGGAAGGGCTAGAATCACTTTAAGATTGTGATTTTGACAAAAACAATTTAGGGTTTACGCTTAAAACTTATGTAACACTTTCTTAAAACAACCCTAACCATGGAGTGATTAGAATCATTGTAAGAATTTGATTTTAAAAACAAGTTTGAAAGAGATTTTTATGCAAGTTTTGAATGTAAGTTTACAAAACGATTTTGAAGAGATGTATGAGTACGATATGCACAATGCAACTAGGGTCATGAACATACAAGGTTTAGGCTTTACCATATGATCAAGGGAGCCGAATCCACATGGTCTAAGTGTCGCGCTCAGATTTTTTGCACTCGAGGAATACTCATACAAGCGGGAAAAATACCGTACTCTCTCGTTAGAACTCACCCTCCTAGAAGAATGAGTGCGACTTGTAAGCACCCCATTTTTGACCGCTCGGCAGTCTACACTTCGTCCAGACTTGTTTTCAAGTCATTTTGGGCATATTCCAATCGAAACCAATTCTCTAGGTCCAAATTTCGTCTTTCCATCGCTTCGCGGGCCTGTTAGGCCCAAATAGAGGCAAAATGACCAAAATGCTCTTAGGGGCACTGTCCTTTCTTATTCCAAGTCCAATCCCTCTCTCGAGACAGTTTATTCCTTGAGACGGTCCGAGTAGCAAAACTACTCACAAAACCGTTAGAGTGGCGGAAACACTCACAAAACCATCAGAGTGGCGGAAACACTCACACCGTTAGAGTGGCGGAAACACTCAAAACCCAGGCACGTCTCTTCGGAGTCGGTAAGACCCATTTCCAATCCCTCTCTTGAGACAGTTTATTCCTTGAGACGGTTCCAATCCAGGCACGTCTCTTCGGAGACGGTAAGACCCCTTTCCAATCCCTCTTTCGAGACAGTTTATTCCTTGAGACGGTCCGAGTAGCAAAACTACTCACACAACCGTTAGAGTAGCGGAAATACTCAACTGTTAGAGTAGCGAAAATACTCACAGACCCGTTAGAGTAGCGGAAATACTCACAAAACCGTTAGAGTAGCGGAAATACTCCCAAATTATCAACCCCGTCCGAGTAACGAAAATACTCAACCCCGTCCGAGTAGCGGAAATACTCCGCCCCGTCTGAGTAGCGGAAATACTCACACCGTTAGAGTGGCGGAAACACTTAAAACCTAGGTCAATACCCGTGTTTGTTAGCTCACTTCGGTGAAAAAGGACCAGACTACCCTTAGGACCTTTTCCGAGACTTTTCGGTCAAGATGACCATTTTGGCCCCTAAGCATCCGAATGCCTCAGGAACCACACCAGCTTTAGGTATCAAACCGGTAATGTCCCGAGAATATTTTTTATAGTGTTCTCGACCTTCTTTTACCTTTCCGGACCATTCCGAGCTAGTTCCGGCCAACCCGGTACAAGATGATTGTTTTGCCCCTAGAGGGCCGGTCTCCTTCTTCGAACACACTGCTCTGGGTATCAAACCAGTAATGTTCCGAGAATACTTATAGTGTTCTCGACCTTCCTTTACCTTTTCGGACCATTCCGAGTCAGTTCCGGCAAACCTGGTACAAAATGACTGTTTTGCCCCTGGTGGGCCGGTCTCCATTTCCGACCACGCCAGCCCTAGGAATCAAACCGGCAACCTCTGGGAACATTCTAAATAATGTTTCCAGATCCCAAGTCTTTTTCCGGGACAATCCGGGTTCGCCCCGGCAGTTTCCTAGTTCGATTGACCGTTTTGCCCCTAAAGGCCCGGTCAACCTTTCCGACTCACCTTATCTTCATTTTTCAAGTCAAATACCTCCAGGACACTATTTTGAGTATTCCTGCTCCTTTCCGGCCTTCCGGGTCATTCCCGGCTCCTTCAAATCATTCCCGGACTTTCCAGAGTCACTCCTAGTGAAGCCAGACTAAAAATTGCATGGTAGTCACTAGTACAGGCGCCCAAATCTAGTCAAAGATATGTTGCTTGCCGACCATAATTGTTTCCTAAATGGCTGGCGCCACTACTAGTGGCGCCAAGCCAAAAAATGGCCTGGCGCCACTACTAGTGGCGCTAGTGTATAATTTGGCCTAGCGCCACTGCAATAGGCGCCAGGTTTGTCTTCCCTCTATAAATACAGAGCCTCGTTCAACGTGAAAGGGGTCTGCAAACTTAACCTAGAAATCACACAATTCGATATACAGAGCTCGAGCACCTTCAAAAACCCTAGTTTCCTTTGGTTCTCCAAACCCTAGCCACCCTACACTAAACCCTAGCCATCATACACAAACCCTAGCCTCCTATATGCTTGCACACTCCCCCATATACTCATACACTAGCCTTTAACCATCTTTTGAAGACTGGAGGAGCTGCAACCCGAAGCTTGAAGATAACTCTTGAAGACGAAAGACGAAGATCAAGACCGAGGACCGAAGACTGCACGACGCGCAAAATAAACAAGATACAAGGTAGGCTCCCTCTTTAATTTTCCATACTTCCCCCCTCTCTCTTCTCTCTCCAACCCACTTGGGTTTCGTCTATTTTAATCCCCCATCTCTTTTCCCCCCTTTCTTTGCATGCTTGAAACAAGGGGATTCCCGGTCCATGTGTAGGATTGGACTATGGGAGAGTCACTGTGTCGGGGGCTTTCTTCTAGTCTAACCAAAGACCACGTGAGTCCGGCCCCCTTGATTATGTGGTGAAGCCTTAACCTTGTATGTTCACGACCCCAAATTGCATTGTGCATATCATAGTCTTGCATCGTCCAAAATTCGTTTTCAAAAAGTTGTTTTCAAAAATCATTTTCAAACTTGTTTTCAAAATTGCATCAAAAGCTCTTTTTCAAAAACATGTTTTCAAAATCACAATCCTAGGGTGATTCTAGCCTTTCCGTGGCTAGGGTTGCTTTAGGAAAATGTTACATTAAAAGTGACCTTTTGGTCTATATTTTCAAATCTTGTTGTTTTCAAAACCGCTTTCCTAAAGTGGTTCTAACCTTCTTATGGTTAGAATTGCTTTAGGAAAGTGAGATGTTTTTACACCTTCTAAAAACTCTCTTTAAAAATCTCTTCCTAAAAATCTCTTTTCCAACATACTTTCCTAAAGCTCTCCTCTCCAAAATGGTTTTCAAAAACTCCCTTCAAAAATCTATTTTTCAAAACTCTCTTTTTCAACTCCTCTCCAAAATCTTTTCCTCAAAATTCACTTTCTAAAAACACTCCATAGATTCACCTTCCTAAAAACTCTCTTCAAAAACCTTTCTAAATCTTCCTTCTAGAAACTCCCCTCTAGGATTTTTCCTCCCAAAATCTATGTTTCCAAAAACACACTTTCCAAAAGTCCTTCCTAGGATTCCCTTCTAGAAAATCTACGTTTCTAAGAACACACTTTCCAAAAACTCTTTTCTTAGAGCCCAAGTCAAGCCTTAGAGCCCACAATTAGGAAAACCCTAATTTTCTTTCCAAAAACATGATTTTCAAACTTTGCCCTAAACCTAGGTTTCCAAAATCTTTTGTTTTCTACATCAAAACTATGCATGTTTTCAAAACCTCTTTTCTACGTCAAAACCACAATTTTTCAAAACTAGGGTTTCTAGAATCTCCCTTTCCAAATCCTTGTCAAATCAAATCTTCCCTTTAAGAAACCAAATCCAATCTCCCCGTTTAGGAAACTAAATCTAATCCTCCGTTTTTGGAAACAAATCCCAAACCTTTCCTAATTCAACTTCTACTTAATTTCTTGCCTTCCTAAACCATAAGTTTCCTAAACCTAAATTTTAAATCTTTCCTTAAATTTCAAAATCCAACCCTTTCTTAATTCGAATCCTTCCTAAACTTCCGTTTTCCTAAATCTTAAACTTGAACATAAAAATCTTTCCTAAACTTTAAAACTCAACTTTTAAATCTTTCCTAATTCAACGCTTTCCTAATTCTACCCCTTTCCAAAATCTTTTTCAAATCTAAGCTTTCAAATATTTCCTAAACTCAAACCTTTCCTAATCTTAAGATTTTCTAAAACTCTAAAATTTTCTAAAATCTTAAATCTTTCTAAACTCTAAAACTTTCTAAATCCTAAACTTTCCAAATTTCAAATCTTTCTAAAATTCTAAGCTTCCTAAATTCAAAACTTTCTAAATTTGAAACTTTCTTAAGTTGAATCTTTCTAAACCTAAAACTTTCTAAATTCTAAACTCTCTTAAACTTCAAAATCTTTTCAAATCTAAGACTTTTCTAAACTCAAAACTTTCTTAATTCAAACATTTCCTAAACTAAAAACTTTCCTTTTTCAAACCTTTCTTAAAACGGAACTTTCTTATTTTCAAAACTTCCTTGTTGTCAAAACTTTCCAAATTCAAAACTTCACTTTTTCAAAACATTTCTAAATTCAAAACTTTTCAATTTTGAAAACTTTCCTAAACCTAAAACTTTCCTAAATTCAAAACTTTCCTAATTCGAACACTTTCCAAAAATGGAACTTTCCTAATTCGAAACTTTCCTAAATCGGACTTTTCCTAATTCGAACCTTTCTTAAATCCAATCTTTCTTAAACTCTTGAGTCTTTCCTAAGTCTCATCTTTCTTAAGTCTAGGTTTCCTAAAACCAAGTCTTTCCAAAATCAATCTTTCCAAAGCAAGTCCAATCTTCTTAAATTCAATCTCCTCTTCTAATCCCAAATCAAATCCAGTTTTCAATTCAACCTCTTTCTTCCAATCCAACCTCTCTCTTCAAGTCAATCTCTTTTTAATCGGACTTCGGTTCGAACTACGATTGACCTGATTCCCCCAAAGGGATACGTAGGCAACCTTCATAGGTGCGGTCACAATACTTTTCAAACTTTCAATTCCACCCTCATGGGTGCGGTTTCCAAAATCTTTCTAAATTTCAAATTCCAATCTATTTTCAAACTTCCAATTTCAAAATTTCTATTTTCAAATTTCCAATTCCAAACTTCTATTTCCAAATCTCAATTCCAATTTCCAAATTCAATTTCAATCTTCAAACTCAAGCTTTTATCTTTTTAAATCAAATCAATTTCCAAATCTATTTTCCAATTCTCTTATCTTGCACGTGCATATCATGCATCATATTAGTAACGTTTTTAAAAAAAAAACGTTCTTTTTCGAAGTGAATATGGTTGAATTATAGTTAGTCGAAGACTCTCATAGGTGAATCTAGGGTAGATTGACGTGTAGGTACTGAAAGGGTGGGGTAGGGTGATAGCTTAGTGCGTCTTCCCTACACGTAACCAACCTCCGAACCTAGATCACTGTTTTCAAAGACCAAAAAGGAGTTATTTTTCAAAAAGGGCTAAATGTTTTCCAAAGGTTACCAAACAACCTGTTTTCCTTAAAAACCCTCTCTTGAGGAGATGTTTTTCAAAATCGTTTTTCAAAAAACCCTAAGTGTAGTTTTCGGATTATGCTTAGTTTTTAGGTGACCTAACTCACCTTAATCAAGTTAGGTGGCGACTCCAAATCTTTTTCAAAAGCCCTTTATTCAAACTTGTTTTCAATTCAAACCTAGTCGCACTCATTCTTTTAGGAGGGTGAGTTCTAACGAGAGAGTACAACATTTTTCCCGCTTAGCTGAGTAATCCTCGAGTGCGAAAAATCTGGGCGCGACAGCTAGCGACTCCGCTGGGGACACTTAGAGGGTTAGGCCGTTAGTCATGTCTCTTTACCCTTTACCCATGTAGAGTCTTCAATTAACTTGGTTCAATCCTATTCACTTCAAATTTTCAAAACCAAATTTTCAAAATATGTTTTCAAAAAGCATGCATCTACTCATATTATCTTGTATTATGTTTGTCATCCACATACTAACACTTGCATCTTTGTTTTGTAGGTGCGCTTTATGTTTAAATTTTATTAATTGCTTTGCATGAATGTGATGTACAGGATGAATGGGAGTTGTTGGGCCCTTTTGTAAGCACCCCATTTTTGATCGCTCGACAGTCTACACTCCGTCCAGACTTGTTTTCAAGTCATTTTGGGCATATTCCAATCGAAACCAATCCTCTAGGTCCAAATTCCGTCTTTCCATCGCTTCGCAGGCCTATCAGGCCCAAATAGAGGCAAAATGACCAAAATGCCCTTAGGGGCATTGTCTTTTCTTATTCCAATTCCAATCCCTCTCTCGAGACAGTTTATTCCCCGAGACGGTCCGAGTAGCAAAACTACTCACAAAACCGTTAGAGTGGCGGAAACACTCACAAAACCGTTAGAGTGGCGGAAACACTCACAAAACCGTTAGAGTGGCGGAAACACTCGAAACTCAGGCACGTCTCTTCCGAGACGGTAAGACCCCTTTCCAATCCTACTCTCGAGACAGTTTATTCCTCGAGACGGCTCCAATCCAGGCACTTTTCTTCGGAGACGGTAAGACCCCTTTCCAATCCCTCTCTCGAGACAGTTTATTCCTCGAGACGGTCCGAGTAGCAAAACTACTCACAAAACCGTTAGAGTGGCAGAAACACTCACAAAACCGTTAGAGTAGCGGAAATACTCACAAAACCGTTAGAGTGGCGGAAACACTCAAAACCCAGGCACGTCTCTTCGGAGACGGTAAGACCCCTTTCCAATCCCTCTCTCGAGACAGTTTATTCCTTGAGACGGTTCCAATCCAGGCACGTCTCTTCGGAGACGGTAAGACCCCTTTCCAATCCCTCTCTCGAGACAGTTTATTCCTCGAGACGGTCCGAGTAGCAAAACTACTCACAAAACCGTTAGAGTAGCGGAAATACTCACAGAACTGTTAGAGTAGCGGAAATACTCATAGAACCGTTAGAGTAGCGGAAATACTCACAGACTCGTTAGAGTTGCGGAAATACTCACAAATCATCAACCCCGTCCGAGTAGCGAAAATACTCCCAAATCATCAACCCCGTCCGAGTAGCGGAAATACTCACGAATCATCAACCCCGTCCAAGTAGCGGAAGTACTCACACCGTTAGAGTGGCGGAAACACTCAAAACCCAGGTCAACACCAGTGTCTGTTAGCTCACTTCGGTGAAAAATGACCAGACTACCCTTAGGACCTTTTCCGAGACTTTTCGGTCAAGATGACCATTTTGCCCCTAGGCATCCGGATGCCCCGGGAACCATACCGGCTCTGGGTATCAAACCGGTAACCCTCTGAGATTGCTTTTTATAGTGCTCTCAACCTTCCCTTCTCTTTTCGGATCATTCTGAGTCAGTTCCGGGCAACCCGGTACAAAATGACCGTTTTGCCCTTGGAGGGCCGGTCTCCTTCTTCGACCATACCGACTTTGAGTATCAAACTGGTAATGACCCGAGAATACTTTTTATAGTATTCTCAACCTTCCTTTACCTTTCCGAATCATTCCGAGTCAGTTCCGGCCAACCCGGTACAAGATGACCGTTTTGCCCTTGGAGGGCCGGTCTCCTTCTTCAACCACACCGGCTCTGGGTATCAAACCGGTAATGACCCGAGAATACTTTTTATAGTGTTCTCAACCTTCCTTTACCTTTCCGGACCATTCCGGGTCAGTTCCGGCAAACCCGGTACAAAATGACCATTTTGCCCCTGGTGGGCCGGTCTCCTTTTTCGACCACGCCGGCTCTGGGTATCAAACCGGAAACCTCTGGGAACATTCTAAATAATATTTCCAGATCCCAAGTCTTCTTCCGGGACAGTTTGAGTCTGTCCCGGCAGTTTTCCGGTCCGGTTGACCGTTTTACCCCTAAAGGCTCGGTCAACCTTTCCGACACATCTTATCCTCACTTTTCAAGTCAAATACCTCCAGGACACTATTTTAAGTGTTCCTGCTCCCTTCCGGCCTTTCGGCTCATCCTCGGCTCCTTCAAATCATTCCCGGACTTTCTGGAGTCACTCCTAGTGAAGTCAGGCTAAAGTTTACATGGTAGTCACTAGTACAGGCACCCAAATCTAGTCAAAGATACGTTGCTTGCCGACCTTAATTATTTCCTAAATGGCTGGCGCCACTACAAACCAAAAAATGGCCTGGCGCCACTAGTGTATAATTTGGCCTGGCGCCACTGCAACAAGCGTTAGGTTTGTCTTCCCTCTATAAATATAGAGCCTCGTTCAACATGAAAAGGGTCTGCAAACTTAACCTAGAAATCACACAATTCGATATACAGAGCTCGAGCACCTCCAAAAACCCTAGTTTCTTTAGGTTTCCCAAACCCTAGCCACCCTACACTAAACCCTAGCCTCCTATACACTCATACACTCCCCCATACACTCATACACTAGCCTTCAACCACTCTCTGAGGACTTGAAGAGCAGCCATCCAAAGCTTGAAGACAATCCTTGAAGACTGAAGGTGAAGATTAAGACCGAAGACCGAAGATCGAAGACTGCACGGCGTGCAAAATAAACAAGAAACAAGGTAGGCTTTCTCTTTAATTTTCTGCACTTCCCCCCTCTCTCTTCTCCCTCCAACCCACTTGGGTTTTCTCTGTTTTAATCCCCCATCTCTTTCCCCCCCTTTCTTTGCATGCTTGAAACAAGGGGATTCCCGGTCCATGTGTAGGATTGGACTATTGGAGAGTCACCGTGTCGGGGGCTTTCTTCTAGTCTAACCAAATACCACGTGGGTTCGGCCCCCTTGATTATGTGGTGAAGCCTTAACCTTGTATGTTCACGACCCCAAATTGCATTGTGCATATCATGATCTTGCATCTTCTAAAAATTCATTTTCAAACTCGTTTTCAAAATCGTTTTCAAACTTGTTTTCAAAATTGCATCAAAAGCTCTTTTTCAAAAACATGTTTTCAAAATCACAATCCTAGGGTGATTCTAGCCTTTCCATGGCTAGGGTTGCTTTAGGAAAGTGTTACATTAAAAGTGACCTTTTTGGTTTATATTTTCAAATCTTATTGTTTTTCAAAACCAGTTTCTTAAAGTGGTTCTAGCCCTTTTATGGTTGGAATCGCTTTAGGAAAGTGAGACGTTTTCATACTTTCCAAAAAACTCTCTCTCTTCAAAAATCTCTTCCTAAAAATCTCTTTTTCAACATACTTTCTTAAAACTCTCCTCTTCAAAATTGTTTTCAAAAACTCCCTTCCAAAATCTATTTTTCAAAACTCCATTTTTCAACTCCTCTCCAAAATCTTTTCCTCAAAATTCACTTTCTAAAAACACTCCCTAGATTCACCTTTCTAAAAACTCTCTCCAAAAATCTTTCTAAAAAACTCTCTTTCCAAAAATCTTCCTTCTAGAAACTCCCCTCCCAAAATCTATGTTTCCAAAAACACACTTTCCAAAGACTCCCTCTTTCCAAAAATCTTTTTCCAAAAACTCCATCTCCAAATTCACTTTCCAAAAACTCCTCCCTAGGATTCCCCTTCTAGAAAACCTTCGTTTCCAAAAATGCATTTTCTAAAAACTCTTTCCTTAGAGCCCAAGTCAAGCCCTAGAACCCACAATTAGGAAACCCTAATTTTCTTTCCAAAAACATGATTTTCAAACTTTGCCCCAAACCTAGGTTTCCAAAATCTTTTGTTTTCTACATCAAAACTATACATGTTTTCAAAACCTCTTTTCTACGTCAAAACCACAATTTTTGAAAACTAGGATTTCTAGAATCTCCCTTTCCAAATCCTTGTCAAATCAAATCTTCCCTTTAAGAAACCAAATCCAATCTCCCCGTTTAGGAAACTAAATCCAATCCTCCGTTTTTGGAAACAAATCCCAAACCTTTCCTAATTCAACTTCTTCCTAATTTCTTGCCTTCCTAAACCATAAGTTTCCTAAACTTAAATTTTAAATCTTTCCTTAAATTTCAAAATCCAACCCTTTCTTAATTCGAATCCTTCCTAAACTTCCGTTTTCCTAAATCTTAAACTTGTACATAAAAATCTTTCCTAAACTTTAAAACTCAACTTTCAAATCTTTCCTAGTTCAACCCTTTCCTAATTCTACCCCTCTCCAAAATCTTTTTCAAATCCAAGCTTTCAAACCTTTCTTACACTCAAACCTTTCCTAATTTCAAGATTTTCTAAAACTCTAAAACTTTCTAAATCCTAAACTTTCTAAATTTCAAATTTTTCTAAATTCAAAGTTTCCTAAATTCAAAACTTTCTTAAGATAAATTTTCCTAAACTTCCAAACTTTCTAAATTCTAAACTTTCCAAAACTTCAAAATCTTTCTAAATCTAAGACTTTTCTAAACTCAAAACTTTCTTAATTTAAGACTTTCTTAAGTTGAAACTTTCTTAATTCAAACATTTCCTAAGTTGAAAACTTTCCTTTTTCAAACCTTTCCTAAAACGAAACTTTCCAATTTCCAAACTTTCTTAATTCAAAACTTTCCTAACTCCAAAACTTTCCAAAAATGACACTTTCCTAATTCTAACCTTTCCTAATTTCAAAACTTTCCTAAACCTAAAACTTTCCTAATTTCAAACTTTCCAAAGATAACATTTTCCTAATTCGAAACTTTCCTAATCCAAATCTTTCCTAAATTCCAAGTTTCCAAATCTTTCCAAATCTTCCAAATCCAACATTCCAATCCAATCTTTCTTAGTCTTAAGTCTTACCTAGGTATCCTATCTTTCCTAAGTCTGGGTTTTCTTAAACTTTCTCTTTTCCAAAATAAGTCCAAATCAATCTTTCCAAAGCAAGTCCAATCCTCTCCATTCCAATTTCAAATCTCCTTTTCTAATTTCAAATCAAATTCAATGTCCAATTCAAGTTCCTTCTTCAAATCCACTCTTCTATTTTCAATCGGACTTCGGTCCGAACTACGACTGACCTGATTCCCCCAAAGGGATACGTAGGCAACCTTCATAGGTGCGGTCACCATACTTTTCAAACTTTCAATTCCACCCTCATGGGTGCGGTTTCCAAAATCTTTCCAAATTTCAAATTCCAATCTATTTTTAAAATTCCAATTTTAAAATTTCTATTTCCAAATTTTCAAACTTTCCAATTTCAATTCTATCTCTTCAAATCTATTTTCAAATCAAATCAATTTCAAATCAATCTCTTTCCAAATCTATTTTTCAATTCTCTTAACTTGCACTTGCATATCATGCATCATATTTATTTCAAACATTGTTTTTCAAAGTAAATAGGATTGGCCAATAGTTAGTTAAAGACTCTCATAGGTGAATTTAGGGTAGATTGACATGTAGGTACCGAAAGGGCAGGGTAGGGTGATAGCTTAGTGCGTCTTCCCTACACGTAACCAACCTCCGAACCTAGGATCACTGTTTTCAAAGACCAAACGGAGTTATTTTTCAAAAAAGGGCTAAATGTTTTCCAAAGGTTGCCAAATAACCTGTTTTCTTAAAAACCCTCTCTTGAGGAGATATTTTCAAAATCGTTTTCCAAAAACCCTAAGTGTAGTCTTCGGATTATTCTTAGTTTTTAGGTGACCTAACTCACCTTAATCAAGTTAGGTGGCGACTCCAAATGTTTTTCAAAAGCCCTTTATTCAAACCTGTTTTCAATTCAAACGTAGTCGCACTCATTTTTTTAGGAGGGTGAGTTCTAACAAGAGAGTACAGCATTTTTCCCGCTTGGGTGAGTATTCCTCGAGTGCGAAAAATCTGGGCGCGACACCTTTCCTCCACTTTTAAGAATCACACACACACTGCATGTGCACTTGCATTCTGCATACTTGCATACCCTGATGTGTCCTTTCTAGTTAGAAAGGGGGAACGGTATATTGGTTGTGGGCAAGATGCTGTGTTAGTTTCTTCGCCTACGGCCTCTTGATGGTTCCCCCGCTCGGATCACCAACCGATCATGACACCACCTCAGGGAGTGGGCCTAGGTTTGAAGATCCGGGGACCGAGCCTTTTTAGGACGCATTAGTCAACCCTCAACCTCATACTCATATAGACACCATGCATAGCCGAACCTCTGCCGGATTTAGGACATGAGCACCGTTTTCAAAATCATGGAGGAAAGGGCGACTGCTTTTACTTTCATTTATACTTGCTGTTATAATGCTTGTGTTTATACTGTTATAATGCTTGTCTAACTATTCATGCATGCTTGTACTTTCTCTCCTTATACTTTTTGCATATTCATGTTCATACATTTAATATCCCATGTCAAGACAAGAGTTCCAAGCAACTCAAGTCACTGCATTCCCATGCATATGATCAACCCATTGAGAGTGACACCAACGTCACTCTCCCTTGCATTAAACCTACCCAAACCCTAAGGATTCCCGCGTAACCCTAAGGGACTCATTGCATGCATCTCGATTCATTCCATAAGAGGGGCCCCAATTCCTCTATGCTCACGGAGATAGGGTTGCCAAGAAGACAAGGGGCAATCAATCAACAAGGTCTCTCAGCGACCTCCTCAACATCAAATCCAAGGAAGGCGAATCCGAAGACTCAAGAGTAGTTTAGGTTTTTCCTTTTGTAAAAGTAGATAGGTGGAAGTCCAAAGGAAAATGTTCCCCCTCCCCCTATTAAAATGTATTTCAATTCTTTTGTATTTCAAACCGAGAATTTAATATACTTCTTTATTTTCATGAATGAATGCATGAATGGCTGAAGGTTCCCACCTGACGGTAAAGTGTCTGCATACAGGGGCAAACCCCCTATCTCCAAAAGTGAGCCAATACATCATGTTTAGTTTCCCTCTTAAAAAGGGGCACCCTAGGACATGCATTGCATAAAGTTCTCTAAAAACCAAAAACTAACTTGTGACTTGTGTTTTTGTCTTTTTCTTTTTTGTCTTTTTATTTCTATTTACAGAAGTCACCTTGCACTGAGTCAACATTGTTCCCAAGAAAGCGCAACATCCACCTAGGGATCCTATTATCACTCGACACAAAGCATCACTGATGGCCGCTAACCCCGAAGAATCCTCTCAAGTCTCTCGAGAGGAAGGTAATGAAATGAGGACTAAGATGGATGAGATGCTCAAACTCATTCAAACTCTGGCCATGAAGGATGCTACTGCAGTCCCGTCATCATCAACGACTTCATCTAAAGATCTTGAACCCGCTAATCCGAGGATCTTGCTTCAGTCTGACAATGCTGGGAAAACCAAAGAAGATGCCAAAAGGGTCAATACTGACGAAGAGGAGACCATATTGCTTTCACCTGTTACGAAGAAGGCCCCTCTAGACCCTCTCAGTCTGAAAATCCAAGGGTTGGAGGATTTGTTGCGAAGTCTCCATGGCCATGATGCTTACGGTTTCACCTCATATGATGAGCTATGTTTCTTCCCTGACCACCCAAGGCCTGCTAAGTTTAAAATGCTTGACTTCCAGAAGTACGACGGTACTGGTAACCCTGTTGCTCATCTTCGTCTATATGCTGGAGCACTAAGTGGACATGGCAACGACCCGAAGCTCCTTATGCAGTTATTCCAACACAGCCTCACCGGGTCGGCTCTACAATGGTTTGCTCGTCTAGACTTAAGGAAGATCACAACCTGGATGGAGTTAGTCAATGCATTCAAAGCCCAATACCGTCACAACATCGATCTCACTTCCGATTGCTGGTCCTTGATGACGATGAGCAAGGGTGAGAAGGAGAGTTTTAAAGCATACGCCCTAAGATGGAGGGAGGCCGCTGCACAAGTTAATCCCCCGTTGGAAGAAAAAGAGTATGTACAACTATTTATACATACTTTTCAAGGTATATTCTATGAGAAACTCTGCACAAGCGTGGGAAAAAGCTTCTCCGAACTCATCATGCAAGGGGAAATGATAGAAAATTGCCTTAAGACAGGAAGAATCACAAATCCCTATGCCAAGACTGGAGAAAATACCACCAACATAGCCAAGAAGGTGGCTACTACAAGGGGCACAATCAGGAAGGAAAGCGAAGTGTCTGCTATTCTGTCTAGCCAACCACCTCAATACCGACCTCCCCTACAATCACCCCTAGTACTGCCCTTGCCCACCTTGACCATGCCTGCTCCAACCCCAAACTACGGTCCCGCTGGGGCACGACCCAACTTCAATAGACCTACTCGACGTATCCGCACCTTCGATGCCTTAGCTTGCACCCAAACCGAGGCCTACCATAGCCTTCTAAAGAACAATATCTTGAAGCCCATCCCTGCTCGCCCGTTGCCAAGCCCTTTGCCCCCGACCTTTAATGCCGCCCTTACATGTGAGTATCATTCAGGTGGCCAGGGCATGACACCAAAAGCTGCTTTGCTCTCAAGCACAAGATCCAAGACCTGATCGATAATAAGACCATCGATTTGCAGCCGATAAAACCTGCTCCCACTCCCAATGTGACTGCTAACCCTCTGCCAGATCACACCGTCAATATGATACTAGTAGCAATGGAAGGCGAGAGAGTGTTTGACGAGCCTAAGGTTGAGGACTATGAGGACGATTGGGAGACCGAGGAAGAAGATGACTGGGAGGAGGATCTCCCATTATGCCCAATATATCTCCATAACCCTGATGAAGTGCCTGATGCTTCCGATTGGCCCATTGAGGAGCCAATGTTCCTGGGAGATGAGACTACTGAAAACATGGTTGCTGATGGATGGGGTGCTGAGTTTCTGCATCTGAAATATGTCGTGGCCGAACGTCATTTGCTAGAGAATCATCGGCCCACAAATGAGTACAACTATGAAGAAATGAGCTGGAGGATAGAGAGGCCAAGAGCACAAGCAGAGCCATTCGAATTGGAAGGGGGTGAGCTGGACACCCTATTTACAGAAGAACCCACTACACAGAACAAGAAGGAGGCTGACAACCGCATCAACAATGTCAACATCTATGGAGCTCTAGGGGAAACCTTTGCTTGTCTCGCCTTGGCAGAAGATCCGGGTCGTGAATGGAGCATCGAAGACGTGGGAATTGTCCCAAGGCCGTACTAAAAATGTGTTCTTTACACAAGCGTATAAGAGAGGGGTGTTTTCACCCACTTTCTTTCTATCCCTTTTACTTCTTGTTTTTAAATTAATGCTTACATTTTCTTAGTGAACTTGATGCTTTCTGTAAACATAATAATAATAATCAAATGACAGTATTTTATTCCATTGTTGTTGTCTTATCTTCCCTGGGAATAGTGATTACTTTCTACGCAAGGGGCATGGTTTGTCTTATGGAATGGTCCAACTTGAAGGGATGATAGTATGAGTGAACCACCCGCCAAATGATCAGCCTTCCATAGAGAGAGAGAGAATAAGGATGAGTGAGGATACTACCTAAAGGCAGCACTTGCAAGACTCTGAGGTTAAGTGATGTGTGGCCAGTTTATCAAAATGAAGAGGAGCCATCTTTCATTCCCCCACATATAAAGAATAAATAACTAAATAAATGAACAAATGTGCTCATATTCCCTTTGCTTAACCCCTAGTGTCTCGCGGAAAGCGAAAATTTTTCTTGTTAACCTTGATCCAAGACTGTTCTCCCCACACTGGGGCAGACAATAGTTGAGAACTCTAGGAGTGGTGTCCACCTCTATCATGCTAGGATAGTGTTGAAAGCTCTATAGATCAAGCAATCTTATTCAAAATGAAGAGAGGCCCTCATTTCATTTCCCATACAGTCAAAAGCAACCTCTTGCCAAACCCGTTGAGCCACTTATCCTTTCTTAACAAAACCCTAACCTAGGGATCACCGCCCACACTGGGTATATTGAACTTCTAAGGAAAAGATTTAAGGGGAAAGGGTTAAAGAATTGTTTTGTTTCATAAAAGAAAAGAAAAGAAATAGAAAGGAAAGCAAAATAAAGGAGTTGCCAAGGGGCAAGAGGCCAAAAAAAAAAAAAAAAAAAAAAACTATGATTCTAAAGAAAGGCCTGAAGAAAATCGTGATTGAGTTAACTTCAAGGGCACAGAAAAGAAAATCATGTTTATCTCAAGAAGTACATGGAAAGGGTGAAAGAACGAGGTTACTTTTACCCTAAGAAATATATGGCCAAAAGCGAGAAGGAAATTTAAAGGTGATCCTAGGTTACAAGGAAACCCAGTAAGTACGATAGGTTTGAGCCTTTACCTTTTCTTGCAAAACCCTGAAACCATGGCCTACATTACAACCCTATTAAAGTCCCCTCTGATTGAAAATAGATTGCTTGATCTAAATGAGTTAGATACGCTGCCAAAGCTAAAACAAAAAGAAAAACAAAAAAAAAGGATGCTACTCCTACCGAAGAACGGTTAAGGACAGTTTGGATCTAAACCTTGCTGAAAACAACATTGAATTTGAGCCTACATATCCCGTTGTTTCTAAAACCCCATAACCTAGCCTACATTACGGTCCTAAACAAAGTCTTCTCAGATTGAAATGGCTGGCCACTTATCACTCTGCCAGAGGTCAGGTAAGTTGTTGCTAAGACCCCGAGAGTTGAGAGTCTCAGCCTAATAACCCTATACACTAACCCTAAGACAAAAGAGTTGGGGGCGATCAAGAGGTTGAGTAAAGTACGAAATGCTATCATCCAATCGAGGGAAGGTTGAGCCAAAAGAGAGGCTAAACCCCCGAAGAGGAGAGAGTTACCATTCCCAAGGCTACAAGTCTAACAGCACCCTGTGTCAGTCTATTAACATATTTTTAACCTGTACATATGTCTAAAAAAAAAAAAAAAAATCAGCATGAGCTTTGCACATATAGGATATAAATCCCTGTAGAAATAGAAATCACCAATATCAACTTATGTAATAAACATCCAACATCATCATACATCACATGCCTTTGATCATATGTATCTGTCTATCTGTGCATCTAAGTACCATAAAGATCCATCCTTATACAAAACTAAGCAAAATAAAACTATCTAACATCAATACATCTCAGGGACAAGGGGCAAAAGAGGATCAGAGTCTCCACAAGGGGCATCAATCACAGGTCAAAATCAATATCATCTGGATCAAAATCCCTAAAACCCGGCATCGGAGGAGGTGGATAACTACTCGAAGCACCACCATCCTGCAGGGAAGACAGAACCGAAATTAGCTGCATACAAAAGGAACTAAGCAACAGCAGAGCAAGAAGAAGCAAAGAAAGAATAACTTACCCCCCCACCACCCATCTGAGACAACCGAGCCGTCAGGGAAGCTACCTCGGCCTGGTACTGGTCCCGCTCCATCTGGTACCGATCTCTCTGGTCTCTCACAGCAGTAAACTCGGCCTGGGGCACATATCCTCCATCACGGCGCCACAAGTCAACCACCTCCTGGCCAACAGCGTACCCGCCGACTACTACCTCAAACCGGGTGAAGGCACCAACCGAATGGGCTCCAAAGTGCGCAGCGTAATCCGTATCTGGAGGAAGCAAGAACTCGGCACCTGGCTGGCGCTCCTGGTAGGGGATGGGTACTCCGGCCACCAGGGCTCCAAACATGTACTCTGGCGGAGCCCCTGCTGATCGAAACTCCTCGTGAAACTGCCGCCAATGCCGCTCCCTGAGATAGGACTCCCAGGTGTCATCACTGAGAAAAGCAGCTCTCGACAAGGACAACGGGACCAGGTACCGGATCGTCTCGTAATGGACTGATCCAATGAAGGGCCGCCAGGTCACATCCCTCGCCTCAATCAGCTCCAGGTTAGCCCAGAGCGTCACGAAGTTAGTAATCTCCGATCGCTGGGCTACCCAGTCACGAGCCCACCTCAAAGCGCGAGGATAGAGGTCATCATCAACAACTGCGGGGCGACGCACTGGCAGGTACTCGTAACTCCACCAGACAAGGAAGGGCCAAAAGCTAGTCATGCTGCCCCAGTGAGCAGAAATTCGGACTCGGATCGATCGAAGAAAGCAGCCAAAAGAAAAGGACCCCCAGTCCAACTCAGACAAAGCTCCCAGATCGGCTACTATACTCACCAGACGGCACGACACGAGTGACTTGTTGTTGTTGCAGAAGTAGCTAAAGATGATATACAACACAAGTCGCCGTCTCATAATATCCCGCCTGGCAGGCGATGGCTCAGTAGCAAAAGTACGCTCGCCCTGACTAATCCAAGAGACTGGGAAGGCAGAACGCTCAGGCTGAGGTAAATCCAACAGCAAGCAAGCCTCGTCCCTGCTAACCGGGTGCAGGGTGATCCGCCGGCCAACAAAGGAGAGTCCTGTAATAATCGCCCAATCTAAAGGAGTGGGGCCTAACTCGAAGTCGACAAAATGGAAGGTCCCAGTCTCCCCGAACCACCTCTCGACAAGTGCCAGTACCAAGTGCCGGTTCAGGCGGTTAGCCTGTAATCCCATAAAGGCGCCAAACCCGATCTCTGCCAAGAAGGCGTGGTATAATGGGGCAGCCTGCTGCATGGTCACAAAAACCTGATGAATAGCCCCTCGAAAAGCTGTATGTACTCGCGGAGGTGGCAAATGCTGTCTGGAATATACACTAGGGTTGTAGGCCAGATCCCCGAGAGGTGGGACATCTGGTATCTGCAAATCTCCCAAGTTGGCGTCTGTCTGCCTATGCCTGGAAGAAGCTCTCCCATAGCCGGTCACTTGGTCCCCAAGGCCCGGTACCTCCTCCTCGGCGTCAACCTCCTCAGCAAAAGCCTGCTCAACCGGAGGAAAAGGGTCGACAGGTAGTCTACTCCCCTGCCCGCTCTGGCTAGATGAGGATCGTCCGGTGGATCGTCGACTACCTCTGGATCGACTAGAACCGCCAGTAGAATCGGTCCGGGCCGCCTTCCCCGAGCGGCGTCTCCTCTCGGAACCGTCATCACCTGCATCTGCCATTCTGAAAAGGTAAGCCAAGGTAAGTGATGTTAATATACCATCCATGCAGTTTAAATAATAGTAAAATAAAACAAACAAATAACACAAAACAAATAAAGGATTTCGCAATAACAAATCAAAGACAAAATCTTCACACATCTTGATTTTCCAACTCCAAATCACATCTCAAGGGTTCTCTGCCTTTTCCCTTCAAAAGGATTTTATTTCTAAAATTTTAACCAACTCTTTCCATAATTTCTAAAAATTTCGGCAGAGTCCCATTTAAAAGTGGCCCCTACAACACCCATGACATCAACATCAAAACACGAAATATGCACCTTCCAACGCCACAATCACATGACAATGGCACCCGTGCACACTTTCAAAATTTTCAAAATTTCCAAAACCCATGTTTATTTTTCAAATAAATCAATGGTTTTCAAAAGGTTTCCAAAATTTTTCAAAATCACCTCAAATGTTTTCAAAATATTCTTACATTTTTCCAAATTTCAAACTTCAAACATTTCATCAATTTCTTGAATTTTTTAATTTTTCTAATTTTCTAAATATTTTTCTATTTTTCAAAAAATAAAAAATTCACCGAGTTTTCAAAAAATCATGAAACTTCATACGGTTGTTAAACACATTTTTCTAAGGCACATTGCACAAAAACATAGCCAGAAAACCCATTACCCATGCCTGTAGGAACAAATCCCCTAGTCCTGCAGAAAACCCCCGTCACACATTTACATATAATCACTCAAATTCAATCAAACAACCATCAAATTGCTAAAACAACGTCACCAAAGGGTTCAAAACATATCAAAACATCAATTTCCACTATTCACATGATTCAAATGAAGTTCTACACATCAAAATCAACAAAATTTGAAAACTCACCTTTTCGAAGTTCTCCGGCGAAATCTTCACTTCCGGCGACTTTTCCGGCGACGTGGACTCCCTCCGGCAATCACCCGTGGTCTCCAAGGAGTGCTCCTTCAATATCCAAGACGGATTCCTCGCAATGCCTCACAAATTTGCAAAAAACTCTTCAAATCCCGTGGGTGTTCGAACCAGAAATTTTCTGGTTTTTAACCTTAAGCCTGGCGCCACTAGCAGAGGCGCCAGTGCGTTTTTGCCAAAGGCGCCACTGCTAGTGGCGACAGTTATAAATTTTGGGCAGTTTTGCCCTTTTTCCCGCCAAAACTTGTTTTCGAAGGCCTTTTTGGTCCGTTATCCGTTTTCGACCCTGTCGTCGAAAGATTTCCGGTGTCCGTCCCTCCGATTGCCTCGCGGTCAACATAAGACTCTTACTCTTATCGTTTTCTGTCTTTGACAAGCAAAGACAGAAAAAGAGGGGCAGCTGTAAGCACCCCATTTTTGACCGCTCGGCAGTCTACACTTCGTCCAGACTTGTTTTCAAGTCATTTTGGGCATATTCCAATCGAAACCAATTCTCTAGGTCCAAATTTCGTCTTTCCATCGCTTCGCGGCCTGTCAGGCCCAAATAGAGGCAAAATGACCAAAATGCTCTTAGGGGCATTGTCCTTTTTTATTCCAAGTCCAATCCCTCTCTCGAGACAGTTTATTCCTTGAGACGGTCCGAGTAGCAAAACTACTCACAAAACCGTTAGAGTGGCGGAAACACTCATAAAACCGTCAGAGTGGCGGAAACACTCACACCGTTAGAGTGGCGAAAACACCCAAAACCCAGGCACGTCTCTTCGGAGTCGGTAAGACCCCTTTCCAATCCCTCTCTCGAGACAGTTTATTCCTCGAGACGGTTCCAATCCAAGCACGTCTCTTCGAAGACGGTAAGACCCCTTTCCAATCCCTCTCTCGAGACAGTTTATTCCTCGAGACGGTCTGAGTAGCAAAACTAATCCGTCCAGACTTGTTTTCAAGTCATTTTGGGCATATTCCAATTGAAACCAATCCTCTAGGTCCAAATTCCGTCTTTCCATCGCTTCACAGGCCTATCAGGCCCAAATAGAGGCAAAATGACCAAAATGCCCTTAGGGGCATTGTCCTTTCTTATTCCAATTCCAATCCCTCTCTCGAGACATTTTATTCCTCGAGACGGTCCGAGTAGCAAAACTACTCACAAAACCGTTAGAGTGGCGGAAACACTCACAAAACCGTTAGAGTAGCGGAAGTACTCACAAAACCGTTAGAGTGGCGGAAACACTCGAAACTCAGGCACGTCTCTTCGGAGATGGTAAGACCCCTTTCCAATCCCACTCTCGTGACAGTTTATTCCTCGAGACGGCTCCAATCCAGGCACGTCTCTTCGGAGACGGTAAGACCCCTTTCCAATCCCTCTCTCGAGACAGTTTATTCCTCGAGATGGTCTGAGTAGCAAAACTACTCTCACAACCGTTAGAGTAGCGGAAATACTTAACCGTTAGAGTAGCGGAAATACTCACAAACCCGTTAGAGTAGTGGAAATACTCACAGACCCGTTAGAATAGCGGAAATACTCACAAGACCCGTTAGAGTAGCGAAAATACTCACAAAACCGTTAGAGTAGTGGAAATACTCCCAAATCATCAACCCCGTCCGAGTAACGGAAATACTCAACCCCGTTCGAGTAGCGAAAATACTCAACCCCGTCCGAGTAGCGGAAATACTCACATCGTTAGAGTGGCGGAAACACTCAAAACCTAGGTCAATACCCATGTTTGTTAGCTCACTTCGGTGAAAAAGGACCAGACTACCCTTAGGACCTTTTCCGAGACTTTTCGGTCAAGATGACCATTTTGGTCCCTAAGCATCCGAATGCCCCGGGAACCACACCGGCTCTGGGTATCAAACCGGTAATGTCCCGAGAATACTTTTTATAGTGTTCTCGACCTTCCTTTACCTTTCCGGACCATTCCGAGTTAGTTTCGGCCAACCCAGTACAAGATGACCGTTTTGCCCCTAGAGGGCCGGTCTCCTTCTTCAGCCACACCGGCTCTGGGTATCAAACCGTTAATGTCCCGAGAATACTTTTTATAGTGTTCTCGACCTTCCGTTACCTTTCCGGACCATCCCGAGTCAGTTCCGGCCAACCCGGTGCAAAATGACCGTTTTGCCCCTGGTGGGCCGGTCTCCATTTCTGACCACGCCAGCCCTGGGAATCAAACCGGCAACCTCTGGGAACGTTCTAAATAATGTTTCCAGAACCCAAGTCTTCTTCCGGGACAGTTTGAGTCTGTCCCGGCAGTTTTCCGGTCCGATTGACCGTTTTGCCCCTAAAGGCTTGGTCAACCTTTCCGACACATCCAATCCTCATTTTTCAAGTCAAATACCTCCAAGAAACTATTTTGAGTATTCCTGCTCCTTTCCGGCCTTTCGGGTCATTCCCGGCTCCTTCAAATCATTCTCGGACTTTCCGGAGTCACTCCTAGTGAAGCCAAGCTAAAAATTGCATGGTAGTCACTAGTACAGGCGCCCAAATCTAGTCAAAGATACGTTGCTTGCCGACCTTAATTGTTTCCTAAATGGCTGGCGCCACTACTAGTGGCGCCAAGCCAAAAAATGGCCTGGCGCCACTAGTAGTGGCGCCAGTGTAAATTTTGCCCTGGCGCCACTACAACAGGCGCCAGGCTTGTCCAACTTCTATAAATACAGAGCCTCATTCAACGTGAAAGGGGTCTGCAAACTTAACCTAGAAATCACACAATTCGATATACAGAGCTCGAGCACCTTAAAAACCCTAGCCTCCTTAGGTTTTCTAAACCTTAGCCACTATACACAAACCCTAGCCTCCTATACACTCATACACTCCCTTATACACTCATACCTTAACCTTCAACCATCCTTGGAAGACTTGACAAGTAGCCCTCCAAAGCTTGAAGACAACCCTTGAAAACTGAAGGGTGAAGATCAAGACCGAAGACCGAAGACTGCACGGCGCGCAAAATAAACAAAATACAAGGTAGGCTCCCTCTTTAATTTTCTGCACTTTCCCCCTCTCTCTTCTCTCTCCAACCCACTTGGATTTTCTCTATTTTAATCCCCCATCTCTTTCCCCCCCTTTCTTTGCATGCTTGAAACAAGGAGATTCCCGGTCCATGTGTAGGATTGGACTATGGGAGAGTCACCGTGTTGGGGACTTTCTTCTAGTCTAACCAAAGACCACGTGAGTTCGGCCCCCTTGATTATGTAGTGAGGCCTTGACCTTGTATGTTCACGACCCCAAATTGCATTGTGCATATCATAGTCTTGCATCTTCCAAAATTCGTTTTCAAAAAGTTGTTTTCAAAAATCGTTTTCAAACTTGTTTTCAAAATTGCATCAAAAGTTCTTTTTCAAAAACATGTTTTCAAAACCACAATTCTAGGGTGATTCTAGCCTTTCCATGGCTAGGGTTGCTTTAGGAAAGTGTTATATTAAAAGTGGCCTTTTGGTCTATATTTTCAAACCTTGTTTCCAAAACCACTTTCTTAAAGTGGTCCTAGCCTTCTTATGGTTAGAATTGCTTTAGGAAAGTGAGATGTTTTTACACCTTCTAAAAACTCTTTCTTCAAAAATCTCTTCCTAAAAATCTCTTTTTCAACATACTTTCCTAAAACTCCCTCTTCAAAATTGATTTCAAAAACTCCCTTTCAAAATCTCTTTTTCAGAACTCTCTTTTTCAACTCCTTTCCAAAACTTTCTTTCCTCAAAATTTACTTTCTAAAAACACTCCTTAAAAATCTTTCTAAAAACTCTCTTCCCAAAATCTTTCTTCTAGAAACTCTTATCTAGGGTTTTCCTTCTAAAACTTGTTTCCAAAAAACACGCTTTCCAAAAACTCCTTCCCTTTAAAATCCTTTTCCAAAAACTCCCTCTCCAAGTTCACTTTCCAAAAACTCCTCCCTAGGATTCCCTTCTAAAAAACCTTCGTTTCCAAAAACGCGTTTTCCAAAAAAAAACTCTTTCCTTAGAGTCCAAGTCAAGCTTTAGAGCCCACAATTAGGAAACCCTAATTTTCTTTCCAAAAACATGATTTTCAAACTTTGCCCTAAACCTAGGTTTCCAAAATCTTTTGTTTTCTACATCAAAACTATACATGTTTCCAAAACCTCTTTTCTACATCAAAACTATACATGTTTCCAAAACCTCTTTTCTACGTCAAAACTATAATTTTCCAAACCTAGGGTTTCTAGAATCCCCCTTTCCAAATCCTTGCCAAATCCTATCTTCCCTTTAGGAAACCAAATCAAATCTCCCCGTTTAGGAAACTAGATCCCGTCCTCCGTTTTTTGGAAACAAAATCAAACCCTTGTTTTTAGAAACCAAATCCAACCCTTTCCAAATCCAAGCCTTTCTTAATTCAATTCCTTCCTAAACCATAAGTTTCCTAAACTTAAATTTTAAACCTTTACTTAAATTCCAAAATCCAACTCTTTCCTAATTCAAATCCTTCCTAAACTTTCACTTTCCTAAATCTTAAGTTTCCACAACTTGAACATAAAAATCTTTCCTAATTCAATCCTTTCCTAATCCTACCCCTTTTCCAAATCTTAACTTTCTAAATTCAAACCTTTCTTAATTTTCAAGATTTTCTAAAACTCTAAAATTTTCTAAAATCTTAAATCTTTCTAAACTCTAAAACTTTCTAAATCCTAAACTTTCCAAATTTCAAATCTTTCTAAAATTCTAATCTTTCCAAATTCAAAACTTTCCAAATTTGAAACCTTCTTAAGTTAAATCTTTCTAAACCTAAAAACTTTCTAAATTCTAAACTTTCTTAAAACTTCAACATCTTTCCAAATCTAAGACTTTCCTAAACTCAAAGCTTTCTTAATTTAAGACTTTCTTAAGTCGAGGCTTTCTTAATTCAACATTTCCTAAACTGAAAACTTTCCTTTTTCAAACCTTTCCCAAAACGAAAATTTTCTTATTTTCAAAACTTCCCTTTTTCAAAACATTTCTAAATTCAAAACTTTCCTAAATTCAAGACTTTCCTAATTTCAAAACTTTCCAAAAATGAAACTTTCCTGATTCAAAACTTTTCTAAATCGAACATTTCCTGATTCAAACATTTCCTAAATCCAACCTTTCCTAATCTCCTAAAACCTTCCAAGTCGAGTCAAGCCTTTCCTCAATCTAGTTTTCCTAAACCTCCATCTTTCCAAAGATCAATCTTTTCAAATCAAAGTCCAATCTTCTTTTCAATTTCAATTTCCAATCTCCTCTTCTAATCTCAAATCAAATCCAATTTTCAATTCAATTTCTTTCTTCCAATCCAATCTCTCTCTTTTCAAATCAATCTATTTTCAATCGGACTCTGGTCCGAACTACGACTGACCTGATTCCTCCAAAGGGATACGTAGGCAACCTTCATAGGTGCGGTCACAATACTTTTCAAACTTTCAATTCCACCCTCATGGGTGCGGTTTCCAAAATCTTTCCAAATTTCAAATTCCAATCAATTTTCAAATTCCAATTTCAAAATTTCTATTTTCAAATTCCTATTTCCAAGTTTTCAAAGTTTCCAATTTCAATTCCATCTTTTCAAATCTATTTTCAAATCAAATCAATCTCTTTTTAAATCTATTTTTCAATTTTTGTCTATTGCACTTGCATATCATGCATCATGCTAAATTAGCTTTCAAACATTGTTTTTCTAAAGTGAATAGGGTTGAACTATAGTTAGTCGAAGACTCTCATAGGTAAATCTAGGGTAGATTGACATGTAGGTACCGAAAGGGCGGGGTAGGGTGATAGCTTAGTGCGTCTTCCCTACACGTAACCAACCTCCGAACCTAGATCACTGTTTTCAAAGACCAAACGGAGTTATTTTTCTAGAAAGGGGCTAAATGTTTTCCAAAGGTTGCCAAACAACCCGTTTTCCTTAAAAACCCTCTCTTGAGGAGATATTTTCAAAATCGTTTTCCAAAACCCTAAGTGTAGTCTTCGGATTATTCTTAGTTTTTAGGTGACCTAACTCACCTTAATTAAGTTAGGTGGCGACTCCGAATCTTTTTCAAAAGCCCTTTATTCAAACCTGTTTTCAATTCAAACCTAGTCGCACTCATTCTTTTAGGAGGGTGAGTTTTAACGAGAGAGTACAGCATTTTTCCCGCTTGGGTGAGTATTCCTCGAGTGCGAAAAATCTGGTCGCGACAGTGACCTAACTCTCCTTAATCAAGTTAGGTGGCGACTCCAAATCTTTTTCAAAAGCCCTTTATTCAAACTTGTTTTCAATTCAAACCTAGTCGCACTCATTCTTTTAGGAGGGTGAGTTCTAACGAGAGAGTACAACATTTTTTCCGCTTGGGTGAGTATTCCTCGAGTGCGAAAAATCTGCGCACGACACGACTAGGTTTGAATTGAAAATTGATTTGAGTAAAGGGCTTTTAGAAAAGACTCAAAGTCGCCACCTAACTTGATTAAGGTGAGTTAGGTCACCTAAAAACTAAGAATAATCCGAAGACTACATTTAGGGTTTTTGAAAATTGATTTTGAAAATATCTCCTCAAGAAAGGGTTTTAGGAGAACAGGTTGTTTGGCAACCTTTGGAAAACATTTAGCCCTTTTTTGAAAAATAACTCCTTTTGGCCTTTGAAATTAGTGATCTAGATTCGGAGGTTGGTTACGTGTAGGGAAGATGCACTAAGCCATCACCCTATCTCACCCTTTCGGTACCTACATATCAATCTACCCTAGATTCACCTATGAGAGTCTTTAACTAACTAATGTCCAATTCTATCCACTTTCTAAACAATGTTTGAAAAGAAACTAATATGATGCATGATATGTAAGTGCAAGAAAAGAGAATTGAAAAATAGATTTGAAAAGAAGAATTTGATTTGATTTTAGAAAAAAGAATTGAGAAGATAGATTTAAAATTGAAAAGTTTTAGAATTTGAAAATTGAGATTTGAAAATAGATTTTTGGAATTGGAAATTAGAAATAGAACATAGAATTGGAGATTGAAGAAGATTGTAGAATTGGAGATTTGAAAAATGTAGAATTAGAAATTTGAAAAATGTTGTAGAATTTGAGATTTGAAAAATATGGAGAAATTTGAAATTTGAAAGAAGTGGTGACCGCACCCATGAAGGTTGCCTACGTATCCTTTTGGAGGAATCAAGTCTTTCGTAGTTCGGACAAGAGTCCGATTGAAAATAGAAGAGTTGATTTGAAGAAGGAGATTGAATTAGAAGATTGAAAGATTGAACTTTGATTGGAAGATGTGAAAAGATTGGTTTTAAAAGACCTGGTTTTAGGAAACCTAGACTTAAGAAAGATTTGAGATTTAGGAAAGATTTGACTTAAAATGTGGACTTGGAAAAATTAAGAAAGATTGGATTTAGGAAAGATTCGAATTGGGAAAGTTTCAAATTAGGAAAGTGTCATTTTAGGAAGGTTTCAGAATTAGGAAAAGTTTTGAAATTAGAAAAGTTTTCAAATTAGGAGAGTTTCAAAATTAGGAAAGTTTTGAATTTGGAATGTTTCAACTTAGGAAAGTTTTGAATTAAGAAAGTTTCATTTTAAGAAAGGTTTTGAAATAAGAAAGTATTGAATTTAGAAATGTTTTGAATTAGGAAAGTTTAGTTTAAGAAAGGTTTAGACTTTGGAAAGTTTCAAGTTAAGAAAGTTTTGAATTTGGAAAGCTTAGAATTTTAGAAAGATTTTAAATTAAGAAAGATTTAGAAAAGGTTTGAATTAAGAAAGTTTCAACTTAAGAAAGTTTTGAATTAAGAGAGATTTAAAATTTAGAGAGTTTAAGATTTGAAAAGTTTTAGAGTTTGAGTTTTTAGAAAATCTTGAGATTAGGAAAAGTTTGAGTTTAAGAAAGATTGGAAAACCTAGTTTTAGAAAGTTAAGATTTGAAAAGGGGTAGAGTTAGGAAAGGGTTGAATTAGGAAAGATTTGAAAGCTTAATGTTTAAGGAAAGATTTGGAAGTTTTAGGAAACCTATGGTTCGGAAAGGTAGGAAATTAGGAGAGAGTTGAATTAGGAAAGATTTAGATTTTGAGTTTTAAAATTTAGGAAAGATTTTTATGTTCAAGTTAAGATTTAGGAAAGTAGAAGATTAGGAAAGAGTTGGATTAGGAAGGGATTGGATTTTGTTCCGAGGAAGAAGTGCGTTGATTTTGTTTCCATAAACGGAGGATTGGATCTAGTTTCCTATACGGGGAGATTGGATTTGGTTTCCTAAAGGGAAGATTTAATTTAGTTTCCTAAAAGGAAGGTATGTTTTGACAAGGATCTGGAAAAAGAAAATTCTAGAAACCCTAGATTTAGAAGTGTATAGTTTTGACGTATAAAATAGGCTTTTAGAAATGTGTATAGTTTGGATGCGAAAACAAGAGGTTTTGAAAACTTCGGTTTTAAAGCAAGTTTGAAAACCACGTTTTTTGGAAAGAAAATTAGGGTTTCCTAATTGTGGGTTCTAGGGCTTGACTTGGGCGCCAAGAAAAAGGATTTTTAGAAAGTGCGTTTTTGGAAACACGTTTTTAGAAGGAAATCCCAGAGAGGGGTTTCTAGAGGGAAGATTTTGGCAAAAGAGTTTTTTTTAGAAAGATTTTTGGAAGGAGATTGTTGGAAAGAGTTCTAGGAAACTGAATTTAGGGAATGTTTTTAGAAAGTGAATTTTGGGGAGAGGATTTTGGAAAGGAGTTGAAAAAGGGAGTTTTGAAAAATAGATTTTGGGAGGGAGTTTTTGAAAACAACTTTGGAAAGAAGAGCTTTTGGAAAGCATGTTGGAAAAGAGATTTTTAGGAAGAGATTTTTGAAAAGAGAGTTTTTTTTGAAAAGTATAAAAACGTCTCACTTTCCTAAAGCGATTCTAACCATAAGAAGGTTGGAACCACTTTAAGAAAGTGGTTTTGAAAACAATAAGATTTGAAAATATGGACCATAAAAGCCACTTTTAATGTAACACTTTCTTAAAGCAACCCTAGCCATGGAAAGGCTAGAATCACCCTAGGATTGTGATTTTGAAAACAAGTTTTTGAAAAGGAGATTTTGATGCAATTTTGCAAAAAAGTTTGAAAACGATTTTGAAAACAACTTTGAAAACAATTTTTGGAAGATGCAAGATCATGATATGCACAATGCAAATTTGGGGTCGTGAACATACAAGGTTAAGGCTTCACCACATAATCAAGGGGACCAAACCCACGTGGTCTCTAGTTAGCCTAAAGGAAAGCCCCCAACACGGTGACCATCCGATAGTCTAATCTTACACATGGATCGGGAGTCCCCTTGATTCAAGCATGCAAAGAAAGGGGAGGGGGGGGGGGGGGGGGGGAAAGAGATGGGGGATTAAAATAGAGAAAACCCAAGTGAGTTAGGAGAGAGAAGAGAGAGGGGGGAAGTGCGGAAATTTAAATAGAAAGCCTACCGTATGTCTTGTTTATTTTGCGCACCTTGCTTGTCTTCGATCTTCGTCTTCAATCCTCAAGAGTTGTCTTCAATCTTCAAACTGTAGCTCTTCAAGTCTTCAAAGAAGGGTTGGAGGCTAGTGTATAAGTGTATGGGGGTGTGTATGAGTGTATAGAAGGCTAGGGTTTAGTGTATGGTGGCTAAAGTTTGGAAAACCTAGGGAAACTAGGGTTTAGGGAGTGCACGAGCTCTATATATCGAAATATATGATTTTTAGACTGAGTTTGCGGACCTCTTTCACGCTGGAAGAGGCTTTGTATTTATAGAGCGAGGAATGCACTAGCGCCTGTTGCAGTGGCGCTAGGCCAAACATTACACTAGCGCCACTAGGAGTGGCGCCAGGCCAGCCATTTAGGAAATGTTTAAGGTCGGAAAGCAACGTATCTTTGACTAGATTTGGGCTCCTGTACTAGTGACTACCATGCAATTTTTAGCCTGGCTTCACTAGGAGTGACCCCGGAAAGTCTGGGAATGATTTGAAGAGGCCGGGAATGACTCGGAAGGCTGGAAAAGAGCAGGAACACTTAAAATAGTGTTCCGAAGGTATTTGACTTGAAAAATGAGGATAGGATGTGTCGGAAGGGTTGACCGGGCCTTTAGGGGCAAAACGGTCAATCTGGCCGGAAAGCTACCGGGACGGACTCGGATTGTCCCGGAAGAGGACTCAAAATTTAAAAAAATTATTCAGAATGTTCCCAAAGGTTGCCGGTTTAATTCCCAGAGTCAGTGTGGTTGGAAAAGGAGATCGGCCCAACAGGGGCAAAACGGTCATTTTGTACCGGGCTGGCCGGAACTAACTCAGAATGATCTGGAAAGGTAGAGGGAGGTTGAGAACACTACAAAAAGCAGTCTCAGAAGGTTACCGGTTGATACCCAGAGCCGGTGTGGTTGGTAAAGGAGACCGGCCCACCAAGGGCTAAACGGTCATTTTGTACCGGGTTGGCCGGAACTTACTCGGAATGATCCGGAAAGGTAGAGGAAGGTTGAGAATACTATAAGAACTAATCTCAGAAGGTTACCGGTTTGATACCCAGAGCCGATGTGGTTCCCGGGGCGTTTGAATGCCTAGGGGCAAAATGGTCGTCTTGACCGGAAAGTCTCAGAAAAGGCCT
This sequence comes from Euryodendron excelsum, assembly GCA_033060915.1. Classification (NCBI taxonomy): domain Eukaryota; kingdom Viridiplantae; phylum Streptophyta; class Magnoliopsida; order Ericales; family Pentaphylacaceae; genus Euryodendron; species Euryodendron excelsum. Next base: position 33,258,028 of record CM065386.1, read on the forward strand.
AAGGGGCAGTTTGGTCATTTTTCACCGAAGTGGGCTAGCAGGCACTGGTGTTGACTTGGGTTTTGAGTGTTTCCGCCACTTTGACGGCGGTCGTCCTGACACAGGGGTTTGTTGGCAATTTCCTATATCAACCTGGTTACGAGTATTTCCGCTACTCGGACGGCTGTGATGTTTGCGAGTATTTCTGCTACTTGGACCGTCTCGAGGAATAAACTATCTCGAGAGAAGGATTGGAAAGGGGACTTACCGTCTTCGGAAAGACGTACTTGATTTGGAACCGTCTCGAGCAATAAACTATCTTGAGAGAGGGATTGGAAAGGGGACTTACCGTCTTCGGAAAGACGTGCCTGATTTGGGACCATCTCGAGGAATAAACTGTCTCGAGAGAGGGATTGGAGTTGGAATTGGAGATAACAATGCCCCTAAGGGCATTTTGGTCATTTTGCCTCTATTTGGGCCCGGCGGACCTACGAAGCGATGGACAGACGGGATTTAGACTTAGAGAGTCGGTTTCGATTGGAATATGCCCACAATGACTTGAACACAAGTTTGGACGGAGTGTAGACTGTTGAGCGGTCAAAAATGGGGTGCTTACACTAAGGTTAAACTAAGAGAAAACCCCCGATATGGTGACTTTCATTAACTCTTCCTATGCATGAATCGGGGAGTCCCTTATTTCAAGCATGCAAGAAAGGGCAGGTAGAAGATGGGGATTAAAATAGAAGAAAACCAAGTAGGTAGGAGAGAGAAGAGAGAGGGGGGAATTGCATAAACGTAAATAAAAAACCAACCTCGAGTTCTTCTTATTTTGTTTACTTTGTTTGCTTTGCTTTACTTGAACCTTGGGAGTTTCGAACTTGTAGCACTTCAATTTTCAATGGATGCTTGGAGGTTTGTATATAAGTGTATATAGGCTAGGGTTAGAGTGTATGGGGGCTAGGGTTTGAAGAGGCCTAAGAGAGCTAGGGTTTGGAGAGAGTTCGAGGTCTGTTTGCAGAGAGACAGAGTTTATGGACTTAGATTGGCGACCATTTTTATGCAGGGGAAAGGTCTGTATTTATAGGCAACCTAAACCGACCTGGCGCCTACTGTAGTAGTGCCAGGGCAAAAATTACACTGGTGCCACTAAAAGTGGCGCCAGGCCAATTTTTGGCTTGGCGCCGCTACTAGTGGCACCAACGACTTAGGAAAGTTTTTTTGGCGGCAAGAAACATATCTTTGACCCTTGATACGCAAGACAGAAGATTTGAACACCTGTCCTAGTGACTACCATGCATTTTTTGGCTTGGCTCTATTAGAAGTGACTTCAGAAGGTTTGGGAATGTTCTGGGAGGCCGGGAATGATCTAGAAGGCCAGAAATGAGTAGAAACCCTTGAAGTAATATAATAGGCTTGAAAAAGAATGTCGGGATGGTTGAAATGGTCAATCGAGCCACCAGGGGCAAAATGGCCATTTGGACCAGAAAACCACTAGAATGGACTCAGAATGACCCAAAAGAAGGCTTGAAGCTTGGAAAAACTATCAAGAGTGTTCTGGAAGATTGTCGGTTTGACACACAAAGCTGACGTGGTTGGAAAAGGTGACCGGCCCACCAGGGGTAAAAAGGTCATTTTGCACTAGGCTTACTAGAATTGACTTGGAATGATCCAAAAAGATATTGGAAGGTTGAAAATACTATTATAAGCATCCTTAGAAGGTTACCGGTTTAATACCCAGAGTCGGTGTGGTTCTTAGAGGCAATCGGATGCTTAGGGGCAAAATGGTCATTTTAACTAGATGGTCTCGGAATTGGTCCGGAACCAACTAGAAGGCACTTAAACGTGCCGGATTGTCTTTGGGACAATCTTGGAAAGGTGGACTTACTTCTTTGAGGACTTAGGTACTTTCTCGAAAAGTGTGGTAGAAAGGCCTTAGGGGCAGTTTGGTCATTTTTCACCGGAGTAGGCTAGCAAGCACTAGTGTTGACCAGAGTTTTGAGTATTTCGGTCACTCTAACATTGTGTGACGAGTTGCTTTCCAAAGGTATCACGTCCTTTGGTAAACGTGTTGAGGCCAAGAGGCATGTTTAGTCCCGTGACATAAGGATTTTGTTGGCAATTCCCAATGTCGACCTGCTTGCGAGTGTTTCTGTCACTCTGATGGTTGCGATGTTTGCTAGTATTTCCTTCACTCTAACAATTCGTGTTCATTCCAGAGACTGCCTGATCTCGGGAAGCTGCTAGGTGGACTTATCGTTTGAGGAATAAGCTTTCTCGAAAGACGTGCCGAATGATAGACATTATATATTGGTGGGCTAGTAGACGCCAAAAGTGAACCGTTCTACCATCTTGGGGACTTGGGTCTCGCTGGATCAACAGGTTTGAAGGGACTTATCGTTCCAAAGAATTTTCTCAAAAAACATGCTAGACTGGATGGACTTACCGTCTGAGGGATCAACTTTCTTGAAAGATGCGCTGAATTTGATTGGACTTAGAATTGGATTTGAATTTGATTTTGAACTTGGAATTGAGATTGAAATGGGAACTTACTGTCGTTGGGAAGACGTGCCAATTGGAATTGGACCTAGCAATGCCACAAGGGCATTTTACTCATTTTGCCTCTATTGGGCCCACGAAGCTATTGATTGATTGAATTGAGTTTGAAAAATTGATTTAAACTTAAATATGTCTATATCGATTTGAATGAGAGTCCGGACGGACCAGAGATTGTCAAGCGGGCAAAAATGCAGTGCTTACAAGTAGGTTATCAGCCTCAGCACACCATACACAATCAACTCCAGCCAAACCTCCAATCTCCACAGAATAAACCACTGATCATATCAATTAAGCTCAATCCAACTGACACTTCCAGTCTCCGTATGCACAATAGTACTACCGATAAGCAATTAACACCAAATCCTAACTGCCTCTATCATTTACCCAACCAAAGCAATTACAAAAAAGAAACAATCCTAAAAAGAAGGGAAAAATAAGGAATGAGATGCTCACAAAGAAAGTCCTAACTAAGGGTGGAAAGAAGTTACCTAATGTGTGCTTTGTTGACTTCGGTGTAAATGATGGTGTGGGAGAATTCTTCTTGTCTTGAACGATCATTTCGCATAGGAATTCCAACCCTTTTTTCTTTAGTTCCACGGAAACGGCGTCAAATTATTTGACTCACTCCAAAAAGTTCTTGAGATGATATCCCAAGTGCAGGATACGCGAAGCAGTAGATACCCAGTAAGACTAGGGTCGAACCGTAAGGAACTGGTGGACTGACATGTAGAAATTGCTCTGAAACTCAAAAACCAAGGAAAACTCACCAAAAGAGAAAGAAAAATAGAAGTTTGATTGATTGTTGTATGAAAAAAACTAGAATTGAAATTGAATGTAAAAATAAAGGGAAGAATCTCGGCTAGGAATGATCCATTTGTTAGTTAAATGTGTAATTGTTCAAGGTAGGTTTAACTTAATTCAACAACTATAAGAGTGTTGTTGAATCGGAAGATTTTTCAATAAAAATCATTTGGAATCTTGATGGGTTCTTGAGAATTTGTAAGAGATTAGTTTTCAAAGAATTCTTACCAGGGATCTAAGCAATTGGTATCCCAAAATCTAATTTGTGTATAACAACTCAAAGATTTGATAAAAAATCTTGAGTTCTAAAGTAAATCCTCAAGAAAGCATAAAGATTCGTAAAAGAAAGATATAAACTTTAAAACTTATGTGTTACCTTGATCAACCACACAAAACCTTTAAATCTTCATATTCTCATGCCAAGAGATGATTAGCTACACAAAGGCATTAAGAAATATTGATTTGAATAGATAAATATTGTATTTGATTACAAGAAATTGAAAGCACAATTAAAACTAAGTTAATCTCCCTAAGAAACTCTTAAAAAGGCTTAGAAAAAGTTCTCCTTGAATTAGAGTTACAAATACACTTACATAGGTTTAGGAAACTAAAAAAAGTAAAAAATGCAGGTTGCCCTTTGAACTCTCGACCAGCCATTCGAACCATGGATTTCTGAGCCTTAGACAGTTTGAACCTTGAGTGGATCGTTTGAACAATTTATGTTTATGGTCTGACCAATCGAACACCAAGTTAGACCGTTCGAACAGTCTATAGTTGCAAAGGTTTTTGTCAGTTCATTTTGACCCATTTAGAGGTCCATTCAGCCAACATGCATTAGAGGAAAAGTTGTATGGTTTGAAGTTTTCTTTCCAATGTCATAAAAATTAGATCAATCGGACTTCTAATTGCCAGTTTGTTCTCTTTGAACCTTCTTTGATCATTGTTGCTCCCTTTTGCCTCTCTTTGCTTCCTAAAGCTACAAAACATACAGAAAACATAGTCAAATATATAGCTAACTAAAATAAGGCAATATACAATATTCTAACTCTAACAAACTGTGAATTAAAGGCTTATGATTATACTTTTATAGTGCAATCACCTAGATAGCATTGCCTAAGGCAATTATTGACTAAGTGCCCTGCTCTTGAGATGCCCGAGCTCTTGGTAAATAGAACGATATTCGAAAGTTGAAGAAGATGCTCTGCTACCAAACCAAGAATGGGACGGTGATAAAACTATAGCCAAGAAAGATGCTAAGGAGGCCAAAAAGCCTCAAAGAGAGGAAGCCGAGTAGAAGAACAAGAAAACCTACGAGGGTATGAATACAGTCTTCAAAGAGCTGATCTACAGGATACTTCCACAGATAAAAGGTAAGCCATACTTTTGATGATCGTAAGAGATGATGGAGGATCCAAGCACTTGAGACCAAAGGAAATACTGCTCGTACCATTGAGAGATGGGGTACATGACCGAGAATTGCAAAAACCTCAAGAGTCAACTGGAAGACCTCGCTAGGGTTGGGCACCTTGGGCAATTTGTTTATGACTCCAAAATAAAGGAGGAAGAGTGGTCAAAACCCCTAGATACTCCTTAGAAGGAGAAATCATTCCACTGATTGGCTTCAGCTCGGACCCAGTCTAGCCATTGGGAAAGGTGGCCTTTCCGGTGATGGCCAAAACAGTAATCCTCCTAATTGAATTCCTTATGGTGAACGTACCATCACTGTATAATACAATAATAGGTCAGGACTTGGTTACACTTATTGAAAGCTATACTCTCTACCTATCGTCAACTGATTCGGTTCCCAAGCAAAGAAGGCATACAGGAAATCTGAGGTGATCAGGTCACCGCCACGCAATGCTTCCTAACAGCATTCACTAACAAATTCAAGCCTGATCTGGTACAGATGATGGAATTACACGAAGGTACTCCCACCTTGAAGGACGTTGGGGAGCTTCCAAATAAGAAGGTCACTGAGGATTGGAAGAAAATCGAAGTGGATGCAATTGACCAGGAAAAGTACTTCCTTATTGGCACTTCGCTGACAGTAAAAGAAGAGGCAAGTTTGGTCAAACTATTGATAGAGAACATGAAAGTCTTCACTTGGACACCCTACGAGATGCTAGGGATAGACCCAGAGATTACTAGCCACCATTTAAATGTGACCCTCAAAGCTGACCTGTGGAATAGAAAGGGAGGAGAGCAGCAACACATCATACAAATGCTGTGATTGAAGAGATGGAAAGTGTAACATCCCATATTTTTTTATTGTGGTTAATGGGGGTGATGGGTGTATGAATTATATATTGACAAATTTATGATTTGTTTGACCTAAATAGTTGTCGTTTGCATGGCTTTCTTTTGTGGTTATGGGTTGATTGTTGAAAGAATGAATAAAGTATTAGAAAGAGTGAGTGGAGGGAAATATTAAAGAAAGGAAATAATAGATTTCCTAAATTACTTCTCAAAAAAGGGAATCATTTAGTTAAAGTGAGGGAAGGGATTTTATATAAAATAATAATTAATTCTAATGGTGGAAAGGCAAGCAAGGGTAAAAATGACAAAAAGATGAAGGGGATTAATGAAAGAAATTAAGAGGATAAGAGGGTTAGAGTGTGATTAAAGTATACATAATTCTAAAATAAGAAATGAAAAATTTGCAAGGGATGCCCAAAGGAATTAGTAAATAACATAAGAGACCTTTTCTTGTCCTCCAAGTTCATCCGGCCTATAAATACAAGAGCTTAGGCCTTGCTTTTCCTCACAATATGATTAGGAACAATCAGTAACAAAGAGTGAGGGAGGTTCTGCCAAAGAAAAAAAAAGAGGAAGGGGTGGGGGGGGGGGGGGAATGGTTGCTCGGTTGAAAAAAAAAAGGCAGGAAAGAAAAGAGGGAAAAAAATGTGAGGAAAGCTTTACTACTTTGGTTTTAATTTATGAAGGATAATTTCGGTGGTGTGGTGATCTCGGTAAAATTTGTGGAATACATTTGAGATAAACCGGGTGTATATAATATGCTCATTCCTAAATCTCTATGCAAAGAGTTTATTTATATTATTCTTGGATTGTATTCCTTTTGATTATTCGTACTCGTTGTTAAACTTCATGATTATATTATTGTTGGCTTTATTAAATTTTTTCCACCACATCCTTGAATATCGTGTTCATTGATTATTTCAATGACAAAATTGTTTTTGAAAATTGTTAGATTATGTTTTGGCAGATGTGCCATGGAATTGATTAGTTCATGTTTAAACGCACCAGTCAGCCTATTATTGAAAATGGTTATGGAATAATGACCCTACAGGGTGCTAGTTAGGAAAGAATGATCCCATGGGGTGTTGTTTATAGAATTTGGTATTATTATGTAACACAGGTGGCGTTTGGCAGTGTACTAAAAAGGGTCAAGTATTCGGGCCATGATAAAAATATTAGTACGATTGTAAGTACCTCATTTTTGTCTGCTCGGTAATTTTCGATCCAACCTATCACTCCAGTAAAATGTCCCAGTACTATCAAGCCCAAACTAGCTCTTCAAAACTCAAATCAAGTCAAAATAGTCCCTTTCGTGCCCTGAGGGCCCAATTGAAGCCAAAATAGTCAAAATGCCTCGTTGGCATTTTCTTGCAATACAGGTAGTTTTCTTAGACCGGGCAGCCTCTGAAACCAACACCACATCTAAGCAACTTTCCAAGTCTAGGAGGTCTCTGAAACCAATACCACAACCATGAAACTTTCTTAGTTTGAGTAGTCTCTGAAACCAATTGCCACCTTTGGAGTGATGAAAATACTCACAAACTTTAAACAGTTCACTTCTGGCGCCTGCTAGCCCGTCAATATAAAATGTCCGTTAGGCAGCTTCCTGAGATCAAGCAATCTCCGGAACCAATGCTGCACTATCAGAGTGACGGAAGCACTCATAAACGTTTAAGCTATCGGAGTTGCCAAAAATCACTCACAGATAGGTCGACATGGGAATCCTGCCAAACCCATAGTGTCACGGGACCGAACATGCCTCTTGGTCGTGACACATTTTTTGAAGGAAAGAGAGACCTTTAGAAACCAATGTTGGCCCAAAAGGCAACCCAAGGGGGGGGGTGAATTGGGTTTTTCGAATATTAATAGCAATTAAGATTAATCAAAATTAATCTAAGCAATGTAACAGTGATCAAACTATATGTAATGTAATGTAATCAAAAGGAGAAGAGAAAATAGAGCAATAGAATGAACACAGAGATTTACCGAGGTTCAACCACAAATCGTGGTCTACGTCCTCACCCTAAGACTCCCTTGAAGTCTTTTTCCACTATGAAATCTCCAATTAAAAATGGGATGCCGATTGACAAAGTGCTTAGCTCACTATACACAAGAACTCCTCACCAAGTTCTTCAGCCACCAAGTGGTTTTGTCCAAGTTCCACTCAAACTTACAAGAGTTTTTCTTTCTCAAGAGAACTCTCAAACTCTCACTTACAAGTGTATAAGAATATACAAGTAACAAACTTACTCTCTATCAAGAGTAGATGATACAATCAAAGCTTATAAGTTAAGACAGGAAGAATATTTAGGAATTTCAGGTTGATCAGTCAGTGATTCTTGTTTCTTGTCTCTCTTCCTTGTTAAAAATGCAGCTGGAAGCTTATATATAAACCTCTGTATTGATTCCATTTGTTAGAGGTTTTTGGGCTTCATTTAATGCACGTCCAGTCCATTATAACGTTAGAAAAACTAGCCGTTATATCCCAGGGGTCGACTCCAGGCTTGTAGAGTCGACACTTTTAGTTCTGCATTTACCAGATATTGTCCACTGTCTTCATGAGTCCACTCTTCATATCAATGAGTTGGCTCCTTGTTCATTATGCCTTCACTTCATTTTGCTTCTGTAGTCACGAGGCGACTCTTCAATTTCATGAGTCCGCTCTTTGTACAAAAAACTCACTTCAGGTTTCATGAGTCGATTCTTTAGATCAAAGAGTCGGCTCTTTGCTCATTTAGTCTTTAGGTTTTCTGCTTCTGTCTTCATGAGGCAACTCCTCATTTCCATGAGTCAGCTCTTTGTCCATTTGGTCTACAGGTTTTTACTTCTGTGCTCATAAGGTGACTCTTCATTTCCATGAGTCCGCTCATTGCCCAAAAATCCGTATTATGTGTTCTAATGATCCAGATCATCTCAGCAGCAGTATAAGATCTTCAAGGAGTATCTCTTTGGGATATGATGATCAATCAAACTCTTTTAACTCATCAGAGTTAACTTCTATTCAATTTGGATTGAATCAATCATTTGACATTCATCTTCTCTTGACTCTCAAACAGTCAGAGCTTCATTAGATCAATGTTAATCTTTTCTTCTTCATTTACAAAGCTTCTTCTTTCACTATTTCTTTCAATGCCGAGCTTCCTCAATTATGTAAAGCTTCACAATGCTTCATTTATGATTTCTTCTCTTTGCTAGCAATTCTTCTTTCTTCTTTAAAATCATTTCAATGAGACTTTTGCAAACTTGATGAAATCTCTTCATATATCTAGTCTTCATTGATTCTTTATATTGTAGAAGAATTCTTCACTTGTATTCCATGTAGAGATCAGACAATCATTGTGAGTCTTCTTTTCAGGTAACTTCAATCACATAATCTGGAATTGATCTTTGCATGCTTGATGAAGTCTTCTCTTGAGCAGTTTCAATTTCTTCAACAATCAATTCATCTCCAACTGATCATTACAGATTCTGATGAAGTCTTCAATCTTTCTTGAGCACAAGTCAGTCTTTAATGAATCTATGCATACTTGATGAAAGCTTCATTTGAACACCTTCAATCTCTTTGAATCTAAAACATTTGTTTGAAACAAAAATAGGCGTCAATCCTTTATTTGGTTCATTGCATAGCTCTTGGAGTTTATTGCTTGATCTTGAACTTGTTGTGCATTTACTTTGACAAGTATTAGACTTAAGATTGAACTCTAAGTCTAAATTATAAACTTTATTAATCTGCACACTAAGTAAATGCATTAGTAAAATAACACAAGGTTTAGTTATCATCAAAATCAGCATGAGAATCAACCTTGAGTCAACAACCAACTCGTCATAACCATCGGAGTGACGACAACACTCATAAACCCATGTCAACACCGGTGCCTGCTAGCCCGACATGGTGAAAAATGACGAAATTCGCCCCTGGGCATTTCGTCTAGTCCTTCAAAAAAGTACAAATTCCTCAAGGCGGTAAGTCGACCCCCTATCTCCGGACAGTTTGGCACATTCAAGATGTTGATCAAATCGCCTCTGCACTCATTCTAGTGATACCCATAGTTGTCAATCCCGTACCGGCCAGCGTACCGCTTTTGTCATTGGAACGGTACGTACCGGTACCGGTGCGTTTCGGTGTACCATTTCAGAATTATCGCTATAAATATTATGCATATAATTCATATTTAATTAACCTGATCAAGTAACTAGACACATAATTGGTCACTATATGAGTAGGGGCAAAACTACACTTGTAGTTGCGCGCGGGGGGGGGGGGGGGGGCAGCCCAGCTTTTTGTCGTACCCCTTTATATGCAGTATATAAATGTATAAGTCCACTAAATATCTATTCTTTTGGCACCGTCTACAATTTAAAATCTTTCTCAAAGCTCTAATATATTTAAATTTCATAAAATATTTTATGTAATGGACTGTGGCTTCTACCCAATTTTTGCATAAGAAACAATTAATTTGTCTTTTTTTCATTTTTTTTTAATGTTGAATAGAAGTTGGTTTTATTTTTCACGTAGAAATTTAGTCTTTCATTCTAATATATTTCTAGTGCTTGAATTTAAAAGTATGTGTAAAAAAATAAAATATAACAATTATATCCACAGGTGAAAAATTTTATGTCATATTTCGGCACCCAAAAAAAAAAAAAAAAAATCCTAATTCCGCCCCTAATCATGAGACTCTTCTTTAGTTTACCAAGTCAAAATTCTTTTGATCATTCAGTTTTTTTATTTCCAAAAATAAATGATAGAATAGAAATTGTGAATCAAACTTTTTTTCTTCTACATATTTAAAAGAGGGACTCTTGATATGACTATTGTAAATTAAAAAAAGAGGGACTCTTGATATGGCTTCACCAAAAATGCCTTGAAAATCTAACCCCTTTTGACATTTCACAGACACAAAAAATAACAATTTCAAACACGACTTCCCATGAAAGTATTCATTCACTTGCCTTGTAACCATAAATATACATATATACATCTATGTGTATATGGTATATACAACTTTCATTCTAAGAAGAGGGGTCTATTGCATTAGTGTGGGCGTAGACAGAGAGATTTGGGATAGCACAAGACTAGCAGTGTCTCCGACATTGGTTGAATGGGATTTAGTCTGGCCAAATATTTTACTCTTTTCTTTTGTTACATAGGAGAATCAGACTGCAAGACCCTTTCTCTCTCTCTCTCTCTCTCTCTCTCTCTCTCTCTCTCATACACACGACACACACACACACACACACACACACACACACACACACACACACACACACACATCTTTTTCTTCTTTTGAAATTTTGATACACGATTAAGGTTGAGAAGGGGAGTAAAATCAATCATGGTTGTTTGTACTGGACGAAACTAGTATATGTCGGAATAGGCAAAACACACCAGTGCGAAACACCCTGGAATAGTCTGGTAAGTTGACTGGAACGAAATTGAAGGTTGAACATTTCGTTTCCTTGCTAGAATGGTACATCTCAGACTGAACAGACCGGTATGGTACAAGATTAATAACTATGGTGATACATGGTTAAAATGATCATTTTGTCCTTGGGCACCCCGGCACATCTTTGAGAAAGTACAAATTCCTCAATGTGGTAAGTCCACCCTTCCAAAACTGTCGTTAGACAGTCTGGCATGTTCAATATGCCATTCAAGTCCATCACGGTCCCATTTCGGCAAGTTTTGGTCAAAATGAGTGTTTGGCCCTCGGTGGCTAAGGATGTTAATTGGGCTTGCTTGGGCCGGGCCCAAATGTGAAGGGGAAGGCCCAAGCCCAGCCCTCGGCCCTAGGGATAGGCTCGGTCTTCGGGCTTGGTCCTCAGGCTTTGATGAGCTTTTTGGGTGGGTCTTTGGGCCGGGCCTCTTTGGCCCAGTTTTTTTTTTTTTTTGTAGCATTATGTTTTTAAAACTAATAAATTTAGTTATAATAAATTATGCACTATAATTCTACGAATTAGAAATTTATTTGTAAGCTTATATGTATTTAATTTTTTTAATCTTATGTAAAAAAACTTTATCCTTACATTTATTATTATATATAATTAATAAGATTACTAAAGTAAATTATTTATACAATTACATTTATAAAATTAGTGAACATGCTTAAGAAAAATGAATTTGAAGGGGGGGGGGGGGGGGCGGGGAGGTCACAGGTGTGGGTGTTTAAAAAAAAATCCAAATTGAATTTGAAAGGTTGGAAATCACTTCGATGAAAGCTAAAGAGAATCAATTTTTTGAAAACTACTTTAGACAAAGGAAGGTTTGGAAAACCACTTTTAGGGGGTTGGAAAACCAATCTAGTAAGTAGGGGTTCATATGGTCAATTAAAGGGGAAATCGCTCAAGAGAGGACTCCATAGGGACCATTCCAACCTCAAACTTAAGAGAGCAAAACTTTGAAAATCATTGAAAACCCTTTTTAGAGAGGGTGGTTTTGAAAGCCATTTTTGGCAAGTTCAAAGGAGTGAAATGCAATGATGCAAAATGGAGGTAAGGTTTGTAGGAAGGGTTCCAAAGGCATGGAAATCTATGGCTCTTGGTTTGGACTTTAAGAAACTCCAACTTAGGGGCTCTTTTTAAAAAATATTTGAGCATGTACTTTGAAGAACTTTTGAAGGTGGAAACAATGGTGTTTTGAAAATGGTTTGAAAGATAGAAAATAAAGCCAAGGCAAGCATAACATGGACATTATAACATTTATATGCAAAAGGTCATGAATATGCAAGGGGTTAGGCTTCACCACATAGCAAGGAGCTCCAAGGGCCATATTCTGCTTAAGTAGGCTTGTGAGAGGTCCCCCAACCGGTGGTTCTCACAAGCTTTCCTCTACGCATGGCCTAGGAGCTCACTTGTTTCAAGCACATAAGAAAGGAAGGTAGAAGATGGGGATTAAAAGGGAAGAATAGCCCAAGTGGACTAAGGAGGAGAAGAGAGGAGTGGGAGAGACATAAATCTAAATAGAAGTTTACCTTTGGCCTTTAGACTTCTTCAATCCACCATGGTTGAAGGGACTTGAGCTTTGGAGAGGTTTAAAGGAGCTTGGATCTTTAAGAGACTTAGGTTTTTTGGAATTTTGAGGGTTTATGTTGAATTGGGTAGGGTTTCCCCATTGTTTTCAGCTCTAAAATATCAAGGGGGGAGGCCACTATTTATAGGCTAAGAAAGCCCCTAGGGGCGCATGTCCTACATGCAGCAGGCCCTCCCTAGTGGTTGAGAGCCATGTGGCACTCCTTCTACTACCCTATCTTAGGGAGCAAACAAAGTTTTGGATGATTTGATCATTTTCTGGGTGTATGTAGCACATGCTCCATTGCCGGGAACTCTTATGTTGACTTTGCCTTGATATTCATATAATTTGAGAAAGATTCGGAGAAATTGGTTGCATTAATGACATTCCCCCCTGTTTCTCATGAACAGGAAGCCCTCGAGGAGCTCAAAAGGATTTTGGATGACATAGATATTTTCTCGGGTAGTGCGCATGAAAATAACCTTTTTGGAGCATATGCTAGACGCTCCAAGGGTTTTTGGGAGCTCTCGGGGAGCTTTAAAGGATTTTGGATGACAAAGATATTTTCTCGGGAAGTGTGCATGAAAATAACCTTTTTGGAGCATCTGCGAGACGCTCTGAGGGTTTTTGGAAATGGCAGTTTTTGAGCCACATGATTGTGGCCTCCGGGAAGCGACATCTTTAATTGAACCATACCGATGGGAGGTCCTCCGAACAAGCTTCAAGGAATTCCCTAATTTATGAATTTCTCAAGTCATTTGACGATGCATTTTAATTGAGGAAGCAAAGAAAAAGTCAACCTCGGTGGAGCGTCGGTGAGATGCTCCAAAGCTTCTTAAAGTAGTTGTTTTGTACCATATGATTGCCCAATCTGATCGTACCGATAGAAAGCCTTCTGGAATGGCTTTATGGAATTCTTTAATTTATGCATTTCTTAAGTCGTTTGACATTGCATTTTAATCAGGGAATCGAAGAAAAAGTTAACCTCAGCAGAGTGTCTGTGAGATGCTTTGGGAAACCTTTATTAACTTGAAGGTGTTTCGAGTCAAAGGACTCGCTTAGAAATGGATGGGGATGCTCAGCGGGTGTAAGCACCCCATTTTTGAATCTCCAGCCCGACCGAACTCACATTCAAGCATCACAGTACATTCCAGCCCAGATCAGCTTTCTAGACTCCAGTCTAGTCAATTGGTTGCTTCCCGGGCCCAATGGGCCCAACTGAAGCCAGATGACCAAAATGCATTTCGTGGTCTATCAAATTCAGCACGTCTTTTGAGAAAGTACAAATTCTTCAAGACCGTAAGTCCTTGTTGGCACATCTTTGAGAACGTACAAATTCCTCGGGATGGAAAGATTGCTTCTAGTCTAAAGCAGCTCACTTTTGGCCCCTACAAGCCTGCCAATATAAAACGTCCGCTATGCTCTAGTGGCATCGACTCATCTTTAGAGAAAGTACCTAAGTTCTCAAGATGGCAAGACCATCCAATTCGATGTGCTCTTCGAGAAATCACCTAAGTCCCCCCGACACATCTCTAAGGAAGTACAAATTCCTTGAGATGGAAAGTCCGCATCAATTCCAGAGCGGTTCACTTCTGGTGCTTACTAGCCTGCTAACGTAGAATGTCCACACCCTGGCACGTCCCTCAGAGAAAGAACTAAGGCCTCGGGACAGAAAGACCAACTAGTTCGGCGTACTCTTCAAAGAAAGTACCTAAGTCCTTAGTGTGATAAGTCCCTCTGACCAGTCTTTCAAAGAAAGTACCTAAGTCCTCAAGACGGTAAGCCTACCCAGTCTAACCCAAACTGACACGTCCCTTGAAGAAAGTACCAAAGGCCTTGGTGTCGCGCCCAGATTTTTCGCACTCGAGGAATACACACACAAGCGGGAAAAACACTATACTCTCTCGTTAGAACTCACCCTCCTAGAAGAATGAGTGCAACTAGGTTTGAATTGAAAATAGATTTGAATAAAGGGCTTTTAGAAAAGATTTGGAGTTGCCACCTAACTTGATTAAGGTGAGTTAGGTCACCTAAAAACTAAGAATAATCTGAAGACTACACTTAGGATTTTTGAAAACGATTTTGAATATACTACCTCAAGAGAGGGTTTTTAAGAAAACAGGTTGTTTAGCAACCCTTGGAAAACATTTAAGCCCTTTTTGAAAATAACTTCGTTTTTGGTTTTTGAAATCAGTGATCCTAGGTTCGGAGGTTGGTTACGTGTAGGGAAGACGCACTAAGCCATCACCCTACCCCGCCCTTACGGTACCTACATGTCTATTCACCCTAGATCCACCTATGAGAGTCTTCAACTAACAAATGTTCAATCCTATCCACTTTGAAAAAGAATGTTTAAAAAAATATGATGCATGATATGCAAGTGCAAGATAGTAGAGTTGAAAAATAGATTTGGAAATAGATTTGAAAAGAAAGAGATAGAAGTTTGAATTTGGAAAGAAGGTTTTGGAAATTGAAAATAGAGATTTGGAAATAGAAATTTGGAATTGGAAGTTTGAAAATAGATTGGAGATTTGGAAAGATTTCGTGAAAATAGCAACTTGAAAAATGTTGTGACCGCACCCATGAGGGTTGCTTATTTATCTTTTTGGAGGAATCAGGTCAGTCATAGTTCGAACAAGAGTTCGATAGAAAATAGAAGGTTTTGATTGGAAAGAGAAATTGAGTTGGAATTCGAATTTGAAAATTGAGAGATTGAACTTTGATTGGAAGATTTGATTTTTGGGAAAGCTCGGTTTTAGGAAACTTAGACTTAAGAAAGACTTGAGACTTAGGAAAAATTCGGCTCGAGTGTTGAACTTGGAAGATTAGGAAGAATTGGATTTAGGAAGGGTTCGAATTAGGAAAGGTCCGAATTAGGAAAGTTCTGATTTAGGAAAGTGTCATTTTTGGAAAGTTTCGTTTTAGGAATGTTTCAATTTAGGAAAGTGTTCGAATTAGGAAAGTTTTCATTTTAGGAAAGTTTTCGAATTAGGAAAGTTTTGAAATTAAGAAAGTTTTGAATTTGGAATATTTTGAAATAGGGAAGTTTTGAAAGTTAGAAAGTTTAGAATTTAGAAAGTTTCGAATTTAGAAAATTTTAGATTTGGAAAGATTTGAAGTTTAGGAAAGTTTAGAATTTCAGAAAGATTCAAAGTTTGAGTTTTAGAAATTCTTAAAATTAGGATAGGTTTTGAGTTTAAGAAAGATTTGAAAACTTAGATTTGGAAAGTTAAGATTTGGAAAGGGATGGAATTAAGAAAGGTTGAATTAGGAAAGATGTGAAAGTTGAGTTTTAAAATTTAAGAAAGATTTTTATGTTCAAGTTTTGGAAACTTAAGATTTAGGAAAGTAGAAGATTGGGAAGGATTTGAATTAGGAAAGATTTAGACTAGGAAGAGTTAAAATTCCTAGTTCCTAAAATAAGGGATTAGATTTTGTTTCTAAAAGAGAATGCTTGATTTTGTTTCCAAAAATGGAGGATAGGATCTAGTTTCCTAAATGGGAAGATTGGGTTTGGCTTTTGGCTTCTTAAAGGGAAGATTTGATTTGATAAGGATTTGGAAGAGGAAGTTTTAGAAACCCTAGATTTGGAAGACTATAGTTTTGACGTAGAAAAGAGGTTTTGGAAATATAGATAGTTTTGATGTAGAAAACAAGAGGTTTTGGAAACCTAGGTTTTGAGGCAAGATCAAAAACCATGTTTTTGGAAAGAAAAATTACGGTTTCCTAATCGTAGGTTTTAGGGTTTGACTTGGGCTCTAAGAAAAGAGATTTTGGAAAGTGAGTTTTAGGGAGGAAGATTTTTAGAAGGAGATCTAGAGAAAGAGTTTTTAGAAAGTGTGTTTTGAAAAGAATTTTAGGAAGGAAGTTTTTGGAAAGTAAAACTTTGAGAGAGTTTTGGAAACAAGATTTTGGAAGGAGATTGTTAGAAAGAGTTTTTAGGAAAGAGATTTAGAGAGTGTTTTCTAAGAAGGAAACCTAGGGAGTGTTTTTAGGAAAGAAATTTTGAGGAGAGTGTTTTGGGAAAGAGTTTTAAAAAATGAGTTTTGAAAAATAGATTGTTGGAGGAAGTTTTTAGAAAACAATTTTGGAAAGAAGAGTTTGTAGAAAGCATGTTGAAAAAGAGGGTTTTAGAAAGAGAGACTTTTGAAAAGAGAATTTTTTGGAAAGTATAAAAATATCTCACTTTCCTAAAGCGATTCTAACCATAAGAAGGTTAGAACCACTTTAAGAAGGTGGTTTTGAAAACAACAAGCAGTTGAAAATATAGACCATATCGGTCATTTTAAATGTAACACTTTCCTAAAGCAATCCTAGCCATGGAAAGGCTAGAATCACCCTAAGATTGTGATTTTGAAAACAAGTTTTGAAAAAGGAGATTTTGATGCAATTTTGAAAACAAGTTTACTGCAAGTTTTGAAAACGAGTTCGAAAATGATTTTTGGAAGAATGCAAGATAATGATATGCACAATGCAAATTGGGGTCGTGAACATACAAGGTTAAAGCTTTACCACATAATCAAGGGGGCCGAACCCACGTGGTCTCCGGTTAGACTAAAAGAAAGCTTCTGACACAGTGACCCTCCAATAGTCTAATCCTACACATGGACCGGGAATCCCCTTGTTTCAAACATGCAAAGAAAGGGAGGAAGAAGATGGCAGATTAAAATAGAGAAAACCCAAGTGGGTTATTAGGGAGAAGAGAGAGGGGGAAGTGTAGAAACTTAAAGAGAAAACCTACCGTATGTCTTGTTTATTTCGCTTGGCTTTGCACTCCTTGCTTTTCTTTGGTCTTCGCTTCACTTCAGTCTTTGAGGGCCTGTCTTTGATCTTCAAAGCTTGTAGTTGCAGCAATCCAAGCCTTCGAGGGAGGGTTGGAGGCTAGTGTATAAGTGTATGGGGGTGTGTATGAGTGTACAGGAGGCTAAGGTTTGTGTATGGTGACTAGGGTTTGGAAAACCTAGAGAATTTAGGGTTTAGGGGGGCTACGAGCTCTGTATATCGAATATTAGGGTTTTCAGACTGAGTTTGTGGACCTCTTTCATGCTAGAAGAGGCTCTGTATTTATAGAGATAGGATAGACTTGGCGCCTGTTGCAGTGGCGTTAGGCCAAATTTCCTCTTGGAGCCACTAGGAGTGGCGCCAGGCCATTTCTTGGCTTGGCACCACTAGTAGTGGCGCCAGCTAGTTAGGAAAGTTTTAAGGTTGGCAAGCAATATATCTTTAGAAGATTTGGGCACTTGTACTAGTGACTACCATGCAATTTTTAGCCTGACTTCACTAGGAGTGACTCCGGAAGGTCCAGAGATGAATTAAATAGGCCGGGAACGACCTAGAGAGCCGGAAAGGGACATAAACCCTTAGAATAAAGTCTCGGGGACAAAGGACTTGAAAAATGATGACAAGATTTGTTAGAAGGGTTGACCGGGCCATTTAGGGCAAAACGGTCAACCTGGCTGGAAAGCTGTTGGGATGGACTCGAAATGTCCCGAAAAAAGACTCGAGATTTGGAAACATTATTTAGAATGTTCCCAAAGGCTACCGGTTTGATACCTAGAGCCGATGTGATCAGAAAAGGCGATCGGCCCACCAGGGGCAAAACGATCATTTCACACTGGATTTGCTGGAACTGACTCGGAATGATCCGGAAAGATAAAGAATGATTGAGAATACTATAGGAAGAAATCTCGAGAAGTTACCAGTTTGATACCCTGAGCCAGTGTGGTTCCCGGGGCGTTTGAATACCTAAGGGCAAAATGGTCATTTAGCTTCAAATGGGCCCTACGGGTCTAGGAAGCAACCAGTGAACTAAATTGAAGCTTAAAAGTTGTGTTAGAGTCCCAATATCCGTGTGATGTGTGAAGATGAGCCCAGTTGGGGTAGAGATTGCTGAGCGGGCAAAAATGGAGTGCTTACACTTGTAGCCCAAGGTGAATCAAATCAAATTTTTGCAAAATCTAGAGCTAGGCACCACTCTTAGTGGTGTCTGGCCAAATTTTGGCCTGACACCACTCCTAGAGGTGCCACCTACCCCCATTTTTTTTTTATTTATAAATATAGGCCACCCCCCAGCGTATTCCGGGTCCAGGAAAACGTAGCAAAGCTCTGCCAAATCTCTGTAACCCCCGAAATTCCAAAAAACCCTAACCTCTCTAAGGGTTCGAGCCTCCCTAGCTCTATACACTCAAACCCTAGCCTTCAAACACCATTGAAGGCCAACTCCAGCCCCTTCAAAGCTCTTGAAGGCCTTTCAAGTCCAAGGCAAAGTCACCATTGAAGGTTGAAGAAGAAGTGAAGACAAGGTAGGGTTTCTTTAAGTCTATGCTCTCCCCCCCTCTCTCTCTTCTCCCTTCTAGTCCACTTAGACTATTTTCTATTTTAATCCTTATCTTCTTCCTCCTCTTCTTACATGCTTGAAACAAGAGGACCTTGGGCCCATGCCTAGGGAAAGTCTTGGGGAGGTCACCGGTCTAGAGCCTTCCTATAGTTTACCTTGTGATGGTGTGGTCTCGAGCCCTCTTGATTATGTGGTGAAATCTTAAACCTTGTATGGTCATGACCTTTTGTATTATAATTGTCATGATCATGCATTGTTTACAATTGCTTTGTTTTCAAACTCACAATCCTAGGGTAATTCTAACCTTTTTATGGTTAGGGTTTCCTTAGGAAAGTGACATACTCAAAGTGGCCACCAAGGTCTATATTAGGGTTTCAAAACCCTAATTTGTTTTTCAAAATCACAATCCTAAAGTGATTCTAGCCTTTTTCAGAGTTAGGGTTGCTTTAGAAAAATGAAATATTCAATGTGACTTCCAATGTCCATATTAGGGGTTTCATAAGCCTAACCATCTCTTTTCAAACCCTAGCTATTTTAAATCTCTCAAAAACTTGCACAGAAGGCATTTTTCCAAAAATTGGTCCGATAGTTGTTTTCTTGAAGCCAAAGTTAAAGCCCTAGACGTTCATGCCTTGAGAAGCCCCCTTTTATCCCCTAACCTTCATTCTTACATCCTTGGATTCATTGCATCAAATTGGTTTTCAAAATCCTTGTTATATTATGTTTTCAAAGGTGCATAACTCTCTTGAGTTGTTTTAAAAAAGTGTTACATAAAATCACAAAATCATTTACATGAAATCATAAGATTTTCAAATCCAATCTTGCCATTTTCAACTTTAAATCAAATCAAATCAAATCTTCCATTTTTTGAAACAAAATCAAATCTTTCCATTTTGGCAAAAAAATAATTCTTTCCTTTTTCAACATAAAATCATATATTTGCTTACATAAAATCATAGATTTTTCAAATTTTCTTTTCAAGTGCATGCATAAAACCACCAGGGCCAAACCCTAACTTAAAACTACTTTCTAAAACCATTAGGGCCAAACCCTAGGTCAACCTGAACCCTAGCTGGTCAACCAAACCCTAGGTTAAGCTAAACCCTAGTTGGTCAATCTAAACCCTAGTTGGTTAACCAAACCCTAGGTCCACCAAACCCTAGGTCAACCTATCCCCTAGTGGTCCAACTCTATATCAACCTAATCCTAGTTGGTCAACCTAGGCCTAGTGGTCTAACCCTAGATTAAGCAAACCTTAGTGGTCCAACCCTAGGCCAACCAAACTCTAGTTGGTCAACCCTAGGTCAATCTAACCCTAGTGGGGCAACCTAGTCCTAGGTCAACCTAACCCTAGTTCACCCAACCAAGGTTAGATGCCTTCAAGATTTCAACCCTAAAGACTCCTTTCAAACCATACGTCATATCAAATGGTTTTCATAGCATGTTTCTAAAACTCATATTCCATCTCTCTTGAGTTTCTAAACCAAGTTCAAAGCCTTTTCAAATGTTACCATACCCCTTGTTCAAATGCTTTCAAAAGCTCTCTGCAAGTTTGTCTAAAACCTCAAATGGCTAGACACTTACCACTGTCAAAAACTATTTTCAAAATGATTTCAAAAACTCACAACCCTAAGGGGATTTTAGCGCTTCCACGGTTAAGGTTCCCAAAGGAAAGTGACATATCAAGTGTGACCTTGCTAGGTCCATGATAGGGTTCCATAACCCTAAACATTTTCAAAACTATTTTCAAAGTCTTTTCTAAAGCTCACAACCCTAAGGTGATCCTAACCCTCTTCATGGTTAGGGTTGCCTAAAGAAAGTGATACATCAAATGAAACCTACATGGTTCATTTTAGGGTTCTAAAACCCTAAACATTTTCAAAAACCTTTTTCAAAACCAACTTACAAACATCACATGCTTGAAGCAACCCTAGGCTACCCGTGGTTAGGGATGTCCAAGTTAAAGTGAGATATTCAGATAAGGGTTCTAAAACCCTAAAGTGTCCAAAACCTAAGGGAAGTTTCTTGTCCCTTTTTCCTAAAATGTTTTTCAAAACTCATAGCCTTGATGGAGTTTAGCTTTTAAATAGCTAATCTCTTAAAGGCAATGAAATATTCAATATACCTTTTATAAGGTACATAAAAACTATTTCAAAAATCATTTCAAGACAAGTTCACAAGAGCTTTTGCAAGTCCAAGTCCCACTTTCAAATCCCTAATCAAGTTTTTAAAACTTCCAAAACTCTCTTGAGTTACTTTAAAAAACATTCCAACATCCAATTTATATCAAAACGCTCTTCAGTTCAAGTTTCAAAACATCTCAAAACCCACACGAGTCTCTTTTCAAATGCACCTTTGTCTGAACTATGACTGACCGGGTTCTTGCTAAATGAGATATGTAAGTAACCTTAAATAGGTGCGGTCATAACTCCTTTTTAAACTCAAAATCCCTTTGCGAAACTTCCATTCCAAACTTCTTCCAAACTCTTGTCAAAACTTGCATCATGCATCATACCATCCAAAAAGTGATGACAACAATCCCTTTCCAAAATTCTTAAAGTGGATACAATTGGGCATTTAGTAACTGGAGATTCAAGTGAGTGAATCTAGGGTGAATAGACATGTAGGTATCGAAAGGGCGGGATAGGGTGATGATCTTAGGATATCTTCCTTACATGTAACTAACCATTGGACCATATATTTCTGTTTCAAAGAGCAAAACCGGAGTCATGTTTCAAAAGGGCTTTAAACATTTTCAAAAGTTGCTAAACAACTTTATTTTTTAAAAAGCACCTCTCTAGAGGACATTTTCAAAACCATTTTTGGAAAACTAAGTTTGGTCTTCGAATTACACTTAGTTTTAGGTGACCTAGCACATCTTTAACTATGTTAGGTGGCGGCTCCAAATTTTTTTTAAAAAACCCTTAATCAAATCTGGTTTTCAAGCACAAATCCCCGTTGCACTTGTCCTTTTAGGAGGGTAAGTTCAAACAGAGAGAGTACCAGCTTTTCCTGAGCCAAGAGTGCCAAAAACTGAGGCGCAACAGCTAGCAACTCCACTGGGGACATTTAGAGGTTTAGGCCATTGTCGTGTCCCTTTACCCTTCACTCACCCAAAATTTGCTACTCTGTTCAGTTTATCCACTTTTCAAACTTTCAAAATTCGAAGTCAAACATCATCTTCTACAATTTTTTAAGTGTTCAAAAGTTTTCAAAAAATGTCATCACTTGCATCCATTCATACTTTTGCATTGATTTACATTCTTTTACATTTAACTATTGTATTTTGCGTTGAGTTTTTAAAAGGGTACTAACTCTTTGCATCTCTTTTGCAGGTGGACCTTTGTTCACACTTTATTTTTATGCCCATTAACTACTATGTATGCATGAATGACAAGATGGATGTGTGTTGCTGGGCCCTTTCTTCCAATTTTAAAAATTCCCCGCACAATTGATACGTTTACTTGCATTTGCATCTTTACATACTTACCTGGTTACTACTGTTCTAGTTAGAAAGGGGAACAATATATTGGTTGTCGGCAGATGCAATATCTGTTTCTTAGTCGATGGCCTCTTGATAGTTCCGCCGCTCGGATCACTAACCGATAATGGCACGACCTCGGGGAGTGGGCCTAGGTTTAAAGATCTGGGAATCGGGCTTTTTAGGAAGCATTAGTAACCCCCAACCTCATGCTTATGAAGCACCCCATGCATAGCCGAACCTTTGCCGATTTTAAGACACATGGGTTAATTTCAAAACCAAGGAGGAAAGGACAACCACTTTACTTTTTTTGCGTTAATTTCAAAACCAAGGAGGAAAGGGCAACCGCTTTACTTTTTCTTACTTTCTATCAAGTTAAATTGCTTAATTTCTGCTATTATACTGCTTATGCATTTTTTACTACTATAAAAACATCATATTGCTCATCCATCTATTATCTAAATCAAGACAAGAATTCCAAAGTAACTCAAGTCACTGCATTTTATGTATATGATCAACCTGAAGAGAGTGGTCTAAAACCACTCTCATTCAAATAAAAGCCTACCAAAACTCCTAAGGGTTCCAAGCAACCCTAAAGACTCATAACATGCATAAAATCTCATCCCATGAGAGGGGCTCCAATCCCTCTCCACTCATTGTCGCGCCTAGATTTTTTACACTCGAGGAATACGTACACAAATGGGAAAAATACTATACTCTCTCGTTAGAACTCATCCTCCTAGAAGAATAAGTGCGAATAGGTTTGAATTAAAAATTGATTTGAATAAAGGGCTTTTAGAAAACATTTGAAGTCGCCACCTAACTTGATTAAGGTGAGTTAGGTCACCTAAAAACAAAGCACAATCCAAAGACTACACTTAGGGTTTTTGAAAATAATTTTTGAAAATACTTTCTTAAGAGAGGGTTTTTAAGAAAATTGGTTGTTTGACAACCTTTAGAAAATATTTAAGCCATTTTTTTTGAAAATAACTCCGTTTTGGTCTTTGAAAATAGTGATCTAAGTTTGGAGGTTGGTTATGTGTAGGGAAGACGCTCTAAGCCATCACCCTACCCTGCCCTTGCGGTACCTATATATCTATTCACCCTAGATTCACCTATTAGAGTCTTCAATTAACAAATGTCCAAAACTATTCACTTTGAAAAGAATGTTTTAAAAAAAGGAATTGACATATTGCATGATATGCAAGTGCAAGAAAAAGATTTCACTTTGAAATAGATTTGAAAAGAAATTGATTTGATTTTGAAAGAAAGTTTTAGGGATTGGAAATAGAGATTTGAAAATAGATTTTTTGAATTGGAAGTTTGAAATAGATTATGGAATTGGAAGTTTGAAAATAGATCATAGAATTGGAGATTTGAAAAAAATTTATGACCGCACCCGTGAGGGTTGCCTACGTATCCTTTTTGAGGAATCAAGTTAGTCGTAGTGCGGACAAGAGTCCGATTGAAAATAGAAGGTTTTGATTTAAAAAAGAGTTGGAGTGGAACTTAGAATAGAAGATTGAAATTTGGAATTTGGAATTGAAAAGATTAGACTTTAATTTGAAAAGATAAAACTTTGAAGAAGGATTTAAACTTGTTTTGGAAAGATTGAGATTTAGAAAATCAAGACTTAGGAAAGATAGAATTTAGGAAGGACTTGAGATTTAGAAAGATTCAACTCGAATGTTGGATTTGGAAAATTAGGGAAGTTGGAATTTAGGAAAGTTTAAAAACAGGAAAGTTCCGTTTTAGGAAAGTTTCATTTTAGGAAAGTTTTGATTTAGGAAAGGTTCGATTTAGGAAAGGTTTTTAGGGAAGTTTCGAATTAAGAAAGTTCCAAATTAGGAAAGAATTAAAAATGAAAAGTTTAGAAATTGAAATGTTTTTGAAATAGGAAAGTTTAAAATTTTGGAAAGAGTTGATTTTGGAAAGATTTGAATTAGAAAAAGTTTGATTTAGAATTTAGAAAGTTTCAACTTCAGAAAGTTTAGAATTTAGAAAGTTTTGGATTTAAGAAAGTTTTGAATTTAGGAAAGTTTAGGATTTGGAAAGTTAAAATTTAAGTTTTAGAAATACTTGAAATTAGGAAAGGTTTGAGTTTAAGAAAGATTTAAAAACATAGATTTGGAAAGTTTAAATTTGGAAAGGTTTGGAATTAAGGAAGGTTGGAATTAAGAAAGATTTGGAAACTTAAAGTTTAAGGAAAGATTTAAAAGTTTAAGTTTTGGAAACTTAAGGTTTAGGAAGGTATGAGATTAGGAAGGATTGAGATTCCTATTTTCTAAAATGAAAGGTTTCTAAAAGAGATGATTTGATTTTGTTTCTAAAAACGGAGGATTGGATCTAGTTTCTTAAATGAGAAGATTGGATTTGGTATGCTAAAACAAAGGATTTGATTTGGCATGGAACTGGAAATATGAAGTTTTGGAAATCCTAAATTTTAAAGTAGAAAATAGGTTTTAGAAACTTAAGATTTTGATGTAGAAAAGAGGATTTTGGAAACCTAGGTTTTAAGGCAAGATTGAAAATCACATTTTAGGAAAGAAAATTAGGATTTCCTAATCATGGGCTCTAGGGTTAAGTTGGACTCCAATGAAAGAGATTTTAGAAAGTGAGTTTTTAGAAACGAAGACTTTTCGAGGGAGATCCTAAAAAGGAGTTTTTGGAAAGTGAAATTGAGAGGACTTTTACAAAGAAGATTTTGGAAGGAGCTTTTAGGAAAGAGTTTTTTGGAGCTTTTGTAGAAAGTGAATTTGAAGAAGGTGTTTTGGAAAGGAGTTTAAAAAGACATTTTGGAAAATAGATTTTTGAAGGGATTTTTTAAAAAACAATTTTGGAAAGGAGATGAGAGAGAGTCTTTTGGAAAGTATGTTGGAAAAGAGGATTTTTAGAAAGAGAGATTTGAAAAGAGGGTTTTAGAAAGTTTATAAGAATATCTCACTTTCCGAAAACGATTCTAACCATAAGAAGGCTAGTACCATTATAAGATAGTGGTTTTGAAAACAATAAGGATTTGAAAATATGGACCATATTGGTCCCTTTAAATGTAACACTTTTCTAAAGCAATCCCAGCCATGGAAAGGCTAGAATCACCCTAGGATTGTGAATTTGAAAACAAGTTTTGAAGAATAAAATTTAATGCAAGTTTTGAAAACGATTTTGATGCAAGTGTGAAAATAATTTTAAAAATGAATTTTGGAGAGATGCAAGATCATGATATGCACAATGCAAGTTAAGGTCGTCAACATACAAGGTTAAATGCTTCACCACATAATCAAGAGGGCCGAACCCACGTGGTCTCCGGTTAGACTAAGAGAAAGCTGCCGACACGGTGACCTTCAATAGCCTAATCTTACACATGGACCGGGAAGTCCCTTGTTTTAAGCATGCAAAGGAGGGGGGGGGGGGGGGGGGGGGGGGGGAAGAAGATGGGGGATTAAAATAAAAGAAAACCCAAGTGGGTTAGAAGAGAAAAGAGAGAGAGGAAAGATGCGTAAACGTAAAAAGAAAGCCTACCTTGCGTCTTTTTATTTGCTTTGCTTTATTCGCCTTGTTCTCCTTGCTTTCTTCACTTCGATCTTTGCTTTGCTTTGCATTGGTCTTCGAGAGCTTGCTTTGATCTTCAAGAGCTGTGGAGTTGCAACACTTCAAGTCTTCAATGGAGGCTTTGGAGGCTAGTGTAAGAGTGTATAGGGGTGTATGTGAGTTTATGGGAGCTAAGGTTTGTGTATGGAGGCTAGGGTTTTGGAAAACCTAAAGAAGCCACTTAGGAAAGTTTTAAGGTCGGTAAGCAACGTATCTTCAGAAGATTTGGAGGCTTGTACTAGTGACTACCATGTAATTTTTAGCTTGGCTTCGCTAGGAGTGACTCCGGAAGGTTCGGGAATGATTTGAAGGGGTCAGGAATGGTTCGGAAGATCGAAAAGGGACAGGAACCCTTAGAATAGTGTCTCGAAGGTAATAAACTTGAAAAATGATAACAAGATTTATTGGAAAGGTTGACCAGGCCATTAGGGGCAAAATAGTCAATCGGGCTAGAAAGCTACCAGGACAGACTCGAAATGTGCCGGAAGAAGACTCGAGTTCTGGAAACATTACTTAGAATGTCCTAGGAGGTTATTGGTTTGATACCTAGAGTCGGTGTGGTTAGAAAAGGAAAACGGCCCACTAGGGGCAAAACAGTCATTTTGCACTGGGTTTGCCGGAACTGACTCAGAATGATCTAGAAATGTATCAAAAGGTTAGGGATGCTATAAGAAGCATTCTCGAGGAGTTACCAGTTTGATACCCAGAGCCGGTGTGGTTTTCGGGGCGCTCGAATGCCTAGGGGCAAAAAGGTCATCTTGATTGAAAAGTCTTGGAATTGGCTCGAAACTGACTGGAAGACACCTAATCAGGTCGGATTGTCTTTAAGCAATCTTGGAAGAGTGGAATTACCATTCTGAGGACTTAGGTACTTTCTCAGGAAATGTGCCGAAAATGGTCCTAGGGACAGTTTAGTCATTTTTCACCAAAGTGGGCTAGCAGGCACTGGTGTTGACCTGGGTTTTGAGTGTTTCCGCCACTCTGACGGCAGTCTTGTGACATAGGGGTTTGTCGGCAATTTCCTATATCGACCTGTTTACAAGTGTTTTCGTCACTTTGACGATTGCGATGTTTACAAGTACTTTCGTTACTCTAACGGGTCGCTCATTCCAGAGACTGCCTAATCTTTGGAAGTTGCTAAGTGGACTTAGAGCCTAAGGAATCAACTTTCTCGGAAGGCGTGCCAAAACGGACATTGCTTGATTAGCGGGCTAGCAGGCACCAAAGGTGGACCGTTCTACTATCTAGGGGACTTGGGGTCTTGTCTCGATCGACGGGTTTGAAGGGACTTACCGTTCCAAAGAGTTATCTCAGAAACGTGCCAGATTGGATGGCCTTATTGTAAGCACCCCATTTTTGACCGCTTTGCAGTCTTCGCTCTGTCTAGACTTGTACTTAAGTCAATATGGACGTATTCCAATCAAAATCAACTCTGTAAGTCTAATCCCGTCTATCCATCGCTTCGTGAGCCCACCAGGCCCAAATAGAGGCAAAATGACCAAAATGCCCTTAGGGGCATTTTCCTTTCCAATTCCTTTTCTAATTCCAATCCCTCTCTTGAGATAGTTGATTCCTCGGGACGATAAATCTATTCCATCAAGCACGTCTTTCCAAAGACGGTAAGTCCCCTTTCCAATTCCAATTCTAATCCCTCTCTCGAGACAGTTGATTCTTTGAGACGGTAAATCTATTCCAAATCAGGCACGTCTTTCCCAATACGGTAAGTCCCCTTTTCAATTCCAATTCCAATTTCAATCCCTCTCTCGAGACAGTTGATTCCTCGAGACGGCAATCCGACACATTTTCTGAAGAAAATCTGTTCAGAACGGTAAGTCCCTTTAAACCCGTCGACTGGGACGAGACCCCAAGTTCCCTAGATGGTAGAATGGTCCATTGTTGGCGCCCACTAGCCTGCCAATGCAAAAATGTCCATTTAGGCACGCCTTCCAAGAAAGTTGACTTCTCAAGCGCTAAGTCCCTTTAGCAGCTTCCCGAGATCAGGCAATTTTAGGAATGATCGCGAACCGTCAGAGTAGCGGAAATACTCACAAACATCACAATCGTTAGAGTAGCGGAAATACTCACAAGCAGGTCGATGTAGGGAATTGCCAACAAACTCCCGTATCACGCGATCGTCGTCAGAGTGGTGGAAACACTCAAAACCCAAGTCAACACCGGTGCCTGCTAACCCACTTTAGTGAAAAATAACCAAACTGCCCCTTGGGCCTTTTTCCGGCACGTTTCTTGAGAACACACTTGAGTCCTCAGAACGGTAATTCTAACCTTTTGAGATTGTCTTAAAAGCAGTCCAGCACGATTAGGTGCCTTTTAGTCAGTTTCGGGCTAATTCCGAGACTTTTCAGTTAAGATGACCATTTTGCCCCTAGGTATCCGAACGCCCTGGGAACCACACTAGCTCTGGGCATCAAAACGGTAATCTCCCGAGATTGCCTCTTATAGTATTCTCAACCTCCCTTTACCTTTCCGAATTATTTCAAGTAAGTTCCGGCAAACCCGATATGAAATGACCGTTTTGCCCTTGGTGGGTCGGTCGCCTTTTCCGACCACTCCGGCTCTGGGTATCAAACCGGTAACTTCTCGAGAATACTTTTTATAGTATTTTCAACCTTTCTTTATCCTTTCGGATCATTCTAAGTCAGTTCTGGCAAACTCGGTGCAAAATGACCGTTTTGCCCCTGGTGGGCCGGTCACCTTTTTCGACCACACCGGCTCTAGGTATCAAACCGAAAACCTTTGGGAACATTCTGAATAATTTTTCCAAATCTCGAGTCTTCTTCCGGGACAGTTCGAGTCTGTCCCGGTAGCTTTCCGGTTTGATTGACCGTTTTGCCCCTAAAGGCCCGGTCAACCCTTCCGACACATCATATCCTCGTTTTTCAAGTCAAATACCTCTGGGACACTATTCTAAGTGTTCCTGCCCTTTTCTAGCCTTCCGGGCCATTCTTGGTCCCTTAAGTTATTCCCGGACTTTTCGGAGTCACTCCTAGTGAAGCCAGGCTAAAAATTGCATGGTAGTCACAAGTACAGGCACCTGAATCTGTTAAAGATACGTTGCTTGCCGATCTTAATAGTTTCCTAATTGGCTGGTGCCACTAGTAGTGGCGCCAAGCCAATATTTGGCCTGGTGCCACTAGGAGTGGCGCCAGAAACATTTTTCGCCTAGTGCCACTACAATAGGCGCCAAGTCTATCCCATCTCTGTAAATACAGAGCCTCTTCCAACGTGAAAGGGGTCCCCAAACTCAATCTAAAAATCCTAATTTTTGATACACAAAGCTCGTACACTTCCTAAACCCTAGCTTCCTTAGGTTTTCCAAACCCTAGCTACCATACACAAACCCTAGCCTCATATACACTCATATATACCCTTATACACTTATACACTAGCCTCCAACCCTGTATTGAAGACTTGGAGTTCTGCAACTATGAAGATTTGAAGACCAAGACAAAGCTCTCAAAGACTGAAGTGAGGCGAAGACCGAAGAAAAGAAAAGTGCGCAAAGCTAAGTAAAATAAAGAAGACACAAGGTAGGCTTCTTATTTAAATTTTCACACTTCCCCCATCTCTCTTCTCTCTCCTAACCCACTTGCGTTTTCTCTATTTTAATCCCCCATCTCTTTCCCCTCCCTTTCTTTGCATGCTTTAAACAAGGGGACTCCCGGTCCATGTGTAGGATTAGACTATTGGAGGGTCACCGTGTCGGGAGCTTTCTTTTAGTCTAACCGGAGACCACGTGGGTTCGGCCCCCTTGATTATGTGGTGAAGCCTTAACCTTGTATGTTCACGACCCCAATTTGCATTGTGCATATCATTATCTTGCATTCTTCCAAAAATGGTTTTCAAACTCGTTTTCAAAGCTTGCATTAAACTTATTTTCAAAATTGTATCAAAATCTCCTTTTTCAAAACTTGTTTTCAAAATCACAATCCTAAGGTGATTCTAGCTTTTTCTATGGCTAGGGTTGCTTTAGGAAAGTGTTACATTTAAAGTGACCAACATGGTCCATATTTTCAACTCTTTATTGTTTTCAAACCACTTTCTTAAAGTGGTTCTAACTTTTTTATGGTTAGAATCGCTTTAGGAAAGTGAGACGTTTTTATACTTTCCAAAAAACTCTATTTTCAAAAGTCTCTCTTTCTAAAACCCTCTTTTTCGACATGCTTTCCAAAAATTCTTCTTTCCAAAATTGTTTTCTAAAAACTCTCTCCAAAAATCTATTTTCTAAAATTTCTCTTTTTAAACCCCTTTCCAAAACGCTTTCTTCAAAGTCCACTTTCCAAAAACGTTCCCTAGGTCTCCTTCCTAGAAAAACTCTTTCCAAAATTTTTTTTCCAAAAACTCTCTCAAAGTTTTACTTTCCAAAAACTTCCTTCCTAATACGCTTTCTAAAAAACTCCTCTTTAGAATCTTCCACCAAAATCTTCATTTCCAAAAACTCACTTTACAAAAACTCTTTCCTTAGAGTCTAAGTCAAAGCTAGAACCCACGATTAGGAAACCCTAATTTTCTTTCCAAAAACGTGATTTTCAACCTTGCCCCAAACTTAGGTTTCCAAAAGCCCCCTTTCTACGTCGAAATCATAAGTTTCTAAAAAACCTCTTTTCTACGTCAAAACTATAGTTTTTCCAAAACTAGGATTCCTAAAACTTCCTTTCCCAAATCCATGCCAAATCCAATTTTCCCTTTTGTTCACCAAATCCAATCTTCCGTTTAGGAAACTAGATCCAATCCTCCGTTTTTGAAAATAAAACCAAACGTTCTCCTTTAGAAACGAAATCCAATCCCTTGCTTTAGGACATATGAATCTTAACCCTTCCTAATCCAAATCATTCCTAATTCAACTCCTTCCTAATCTTCTACTTTCCTAAATCTTAAGTTTCCAAAACTTGAACATAAAAATCTTTCCTAAATTTTTTAACTCAAAATCTAAATCTTTCCTAATTCAACTCTCTCTTAATTTCCTACCTTCCTAAACCAGAAGTTTCCTAAAACTTCCAAATCTTTCCTTAAACATTAAGCTTCCAAATTTTTCCTAGTTCAACCCTTTTCTTAATTCTACCCCCTTTCAAATTTTAACTTTCTAAATCTAAGTTTTCAAATCTTTCTTAAACTCAAACCTTTCGTAATCTCAAGATTTTCTAAAACTCAAACTCTAAAACTTTCTAAATCCTAAACTTCCTAAATTTCAAATCTTTCCAAATTTGAAACTTTCTAAATTTGAAACTTTCTTACGTTAAATCTTTCTAAATTCTAAACATTCCAACTTTGAATCTTTCCAAAATTCTAAACTTTCCTAAACTTCAAGTCTTTCTAAACCTAAAACCTTTCCTAATTCGAACTTTTCTTAATTCAAAACATTTCTAAATTCAACACTTTCCTATTTCAAAACCTTTCTTAAAATAAAGTTTTCTTAATTCAAAATATTCCAAATTCAAAACTTTCCAAATTTTGAAACTTTCCTAATTCGAAAAATTTCCTAATTCTAAAATTTTCCTAATTTGACACTTTCCTAAAATGACACTTTCCTAAAATGAAACATTCCTAATTTGAATCCTTCCTAAATTTGATCTTTCCTAGTCGTCCAAACCCTTCCAAGTCAAGTCAAATCTTTCTTAAACCTTTAGTCTTTCCTAAGTCTAGGTTTCTTTAATCTCCATCTTTCCAAAACAAGTCTAAACCTTTCTTCCAAGTTCTATTTTTCCAAATCAAAATCCAACCTTTTCAATTTCAAAATTCTAAATTCCAATCTTCAATATTCTATTCTAAATTCAATTCAAATCTTTTTTCCAATCAAAATCTCTTTCTTCCAATTCAAACTTCTATCTTCTATCGGACTTTGGTCCGAACTACGACTAACCTGATTCCTCCAAAAGGATACGTAGGCAACCCTCATGGGTGCGGCCACAATATTTTTCAAATTTCTAATTCCATAACTTCTTTCAAATCACCGATTCTACAATCTTCTTCAAGTTTCTAATTCTATGTTCTATTTCCATTTTCCAATTCCAAAAATCTATTTTCAAATTTCAATTTTCAATTTCTAAAACTTTCCAATTTCAAATCTATCCTTCCAAATCTCTCTTCTAAATCAAATCAAATTCTTCTTTTCAAATCTCTTTCCAACTTTCTTTTCTTGCACTTGCATATCATGCATCATGTTTTTTTTTTAAACATTTTCTTTTTCAAAGTGAATAGGATTGAACATTGGTTAGTTGAAGACTCTTATAGTTAAATCTAGGGTAGATTGACATGTAGGTACCGCAAGGGCGGGGTAGGGTGATGGCTTAGTGTGTCTTCCCTACACGTAACTAACTTCCGAACCTAGGATCACTGATTTTAAAGACCAAAAGGAGTTATTTTTCTAAAAAGGGCTAAATTTTTTCTAAAGGTTGCCAAACAACCTACTTTTCTAAAAACCCTCTCTTGAGATGGTATTTTCAAAAACCGTTTTCAAAAACCCTAAGTGTAGTCTAAGGATTATGCTTAGTTTTTAAGTGACCTAATTCACCTTAATCAAGTTAGGTGGCGACTCCAAATCTTTTCTAAAAGCCCTTTATTCAAATCAATTTTCAATTCAAACCTAGTCGCACTCATTCTTCTAGGAGGGTGAGTTCTAACGAGAGAGTACGGTGTTTTTTCTGCTTGTGTGTGTATTTCTTGAGTGCGAAAAATCTGGGCGCGACACTTACCACCTCTAGGAATCAACTTTCTCGAAAGGTGTGTCAAATTTAATTGGATTTGGAATTGGAATTGGAATTGGAATTGGAATTAGAATCGGAAAAGGGACTTACCATCTTCGAAAATACATGCCCATTGGAATTAGACTGAACAATGCCCCCAAGGGCATTTTGGTTATTTTGCCTCTATTTGGGCCCAAAGGCCTCGCGAAGCGATTGATTAACGGGATTAGACTTGAAAAGTTGATTTAGATTGGAACATGTCTATATTGACTTCAATACAAGTATGGACGGACTGGAGACTGCCGAGCGGGCAAAAATGGGGTGCTTACAGCTGCCCCTCTTTTTCTGTCTTTACTTGTCGAAGACAGAAAACGATAGAGTAGGTGTCCCATGTTGACTGTGAGATGGTTGGAGGGATGAACTTTGGAAATTTTTGAAAACGGGAGTTTGGAAATGGACATTGGGCCCAAAAGGCCTTTGAAATCGAGTTTTGGGGGGAAAAAGGGCAAAACTGCCCAGAATTTGGAACTGGTGCCATTGCTGTGTTAAAATTGGCTTGGCGCCACTAGTAGTGGCGTCAGGCTTGGGAACAAAACTAGAAACCTTTCTGGTTCGACATTACTGCGGGAATTGAGGAATTTTTTAAAAATCGAAAGGCATTGTGAGAAAACTGACTTGGACATTACAACAGTGCTTCATAGGGACCATGAGGGATTGCCGAAAGTAGACATCGTTGCCAGAAAAGCCGCCGGAAGGGAATATTTTGCCGGAGAACTCCAAAAGGTGAGTTTTTGAGTTGTAGAATTCCGTTTGAACCATGTGAATAGTGGAAATTGATGTTTTGATATGTTTTGAACACTGTGGTGAAGTTATTTTTGCATTTCAGTGCCTGTGTGATTGAATTTGAGTGATTTTACGTGATTATGTGAAGGAGGTTTCTACAGGAATTGGGGGTTTATCCCTACAGCTTTGGGCATTGAGCTTTTAGGCTAGATTTTTATGCGGTGTGCCTTAGAAAAATGTGTTTAACAACTGTGTAATTTTAGTGATTTTTGAAAACATTTTGAATTTTTTATTTTTTGAAAAATAGAAAAAGACTTAGAAAAATAGGAAAAATGGAGAAAATTGAGAAAGTGATGAAATCAATAGAGTTTAAAATTTAGAATTTTTAGAAAACATTTGAAATGATTTTGAAAAATTTTAGGATAACTTTGAAAACCGTTGATTTGTTGGAAAATAAAACAAGTCTTTTGAAAGTTTAAAATTTTGAAAAATGTGCGCGGGTGTTGATGTTATGTGATTGTGATGTTGTAGAGTGCATGGTTTGTGTTTTGTGTTGATGTTGTAAGCGTGGTAGGGATCGTTTTTAAGCGAAACTTTGCCGAAATTTTTGAAATTTAGGAAAAAGGTTGGAAAATTTTTTGAAATAAGATCTTTTTGAAAGAAAAAGACAGAAAACCCTTGAGATTTGACTTGAAGTTGACAAATCAATATGTGTAGGAAATTCATTTTGACTTATCATTTGAAATCTTTTTATTATTTGTTTGTTTGTTTATGTTTGGCATGACAGTTACCCTCCGGATGAGCAGGATATCTTTCGCCGGTCCTTCGGTTGGGTGGCTTCACTCTTGTCAGTGCAGCTTATTCCAAGGTTCATGGAGGTAGTGGCTCCCTTTTGGCAGCCTAGCTTCTCTCTTTTCCGCTTCGGGGAGTGCGAGCTTACCCCTACTTCTCACGAGTATGGATTTTTTCTTGGTTTTCGAGATGATTCTGCCAACATCATAGGACCTATCTTTCTTAACGGTTGTATTACAGTGGTCTCATCCCAGCTTGGACTCTGGTGTGCGGTTCTTTTGTCTTCCTCTCTGTCCCAGTTTCCTTACGTTCCAGTAGAGTTCCTCTTTTCTCGCTTTGAGTTCACCATGGGTATGGAAACCCACTCAGGTGATTGGCACACTTCCCAGGACTGGTCTGTTTCTCGCATAGTTGCTCTAGCCCTGCTTCTTCTGAACTACTTGGTGTTCCCACAAGGAGATGATTTAGTTGACTGCCAATTATGTGCACTACTGGCTTAGATTCGTAAGAGGCATTCCTATGCTCCCATGGTTGTGGGGGAGACCTTAATGAGCCTTACCAGATTCCAGCAAACTGTTGACGCTCATTTCCGAGGATGCGTTGCTCTCTTTCAGCTTTGGGCGATTGGGCACTTATTTGTTACTCCTCTATTCCAGCATACATGATATCCCAAGCTCGACTATATACGCTCATTGGCGAGATTTCAGATAGCTATGGTGGATGAGGGGAGGTTTTTGTAGACCGTTGCAGGCGGACTACCTTCAAAGCATGTGGTCAGGCACGGTCAGGTGATATTCAGGACTTGTTGGTAGGTACTGCTTGAGGGTTTGGCCTTCCGAGAGAGCCTTCGTGCCTCTAGCAAGCTTATGGGGCATTGCCCTTTTCTTTGGGATTCGAGTTATGCGACAGCTTGGTAAGAGTCAAGATATCCCCTACTTGGCATCTGCGGCTAAGTTCACTCTTGTATTTGAAGCGTCGATCCCGAAAGCGTTAGTGGAGAGAGTTATGGATATATGGAGATCTTTGCTTCCTCACGTAGATGATGACGGTCCATTCTCTGTCATGCCCCTTGAGACTGATACCTATCGCTATTGGCTCCAACACTACGTGTTAGGTCCCAGCAGACTTGGGGACCTACTCTTTGAGACTCCTTTATCTCTTGTAGGGTACACCAACTTCTTGACAGCTATGATTGTTTAGGGGCGTCGTCACGGGCGCCAGAACTGACGGTTGATGTGAGTGTTGCATGATCGGTTGAGAGCGAGAGATGTTGAGGTAGCTTCTCTGGAGATGCAGCTAGCAGCGGCTAGATCGACACATGATAGCTCACCCTTGAGTATTGCGAGGTGACGTAGGCGGCCACGTGGTGCTCTAGACAGTTCCACTCCCTTAGAGCATGATGTTACAGATAGTCAGTCTTTGCGAGAGGCTATAGAGTCGCTTACCTGGGAGAGGGATATGCTTCTGGCCAGATGTGTAGACTACGAGCAGGGCTGGCTTGGGTCATTGACATATAGTACATCTTCGAGCATTCCCCTTGCAGTTGGTGAGCCAATTGATCCCTGCTTAGTCAATTCCTCTTCTGATGATGATGAGGAGCGATATATTTTTGCCCCTCGCTCCTAGATCTATTGATTCCTGCATTTATATAAAGACAGACTTCATTTTAGTATCGTGTACCTTTTTGTCTTATGAACTTATAGCCTTCCATACTTTTGATATGCTTTTCCTGCATGGTTAGTATAACAACAAACTTGAGGAAAGTTGAACGAAAACCACAACTCAGTGGAAAATTACTCCCTTTGGTTTGATACTCTGACTAACTGATTGTCCCACGAAAAAAAATCCTTGCTTCCTTTAACCTTAACTCGGTTAATCCGGAGAATGCTTTTCGAGACACCTTCTGACTCTCACACTATTGTCTTCATATGTATGACTTCTGGGAACACTACACCTTAAGTTATTTCTTACATCTAAGCCCCTCCCCCCCTCTTTTTTTTGGTGCTATTTTTGCTACTGGCGCCTGTGAGGGTTTTCACTAGTCTCAGCTTTGTCATTTTTGCATCAAGGCGCCTTTGTAGGTTTTCACCGAGGTCGACAGTTTTATATCTTGCCACATCCCTACTCTTTTACCTACGGCGCCCTTTCGGGTTTTCACTGCATCCTCGGGAACGTGCTTATTTTCTCTCTTCTTCCTTTCTCTTTCCTTAGCTTGGTCTCTGGTTTCTGTTGAGAAACTTCTAAATACTACTTACGCCATCTCCTAGCTTTCCTTGCCGATAGCATATTTTGGTAAGCTTGTTTGTACTAAGCAATTTAATTATGATCTGAAAGGACTTTTAGGGTTTGTGGTGTGGGTTTTTACTTTTGAAAGAAAAGGAAAAGACTCAAACTTACCATTCTACTAGCAATCATTGTTAATGATTTTTGGTCTAATAGCACTTTTCTGCGTATTCTTATCTTTCTTTGGATATCTCATCACTTTTTGGTGAAATAACAACGTTAACGAAACCACATGTGCAAACTTAGAATAATACTTCAAGGACTCCTCTTTTTTTTTTTTTGGTGAAATAACAACGTTAACAAAAGCACTTGTGCGAACTTAGAATAATATTTCAAGGATTCCTCTTTTTTTTTTTCCGGCATATCTCTAGTGCTCTAATTTGACCTAGCATGATCACTTTGTTAGGAAATATTCTTGAAGGAAAATAACTGGCTCTAAGGGTTTGACAAAGGTTGTTTCTTTTTACTACATGGAAATGAAACGAGGGCCTCTCGTCATTTCGAAATTAAATCGCTTAGTCCATAGAGCTTTACCATTAAAATCATACCCTATTGATTAGCTAAGATTAAGGAAAGTAGATTTTATTGCTTCCGCACAGAAACCAAAGGTCTAGCTTTCGGAATCACATATAGTAGTGTTTGACAACATCTGAATTCAACGAACTAGGAAATTCGTGACCATCCATTTCCTCCAAAATGAGAGCTCCTCCAAACAGGACCTTTTTTCTAATCACGAATGACCATTTATAGTTTGGAGCAAATTTCCCCTACGCTGCTTCCTGATGGGGGAATACCTTTTTGAGCACCAAATCTCCCGGCTGGAACAATCGATGCCGCACCTTCTTATTAAACGCCCTGGCCATTCGTCTTCTGTAGCATTGAGCGTGATAAATCGCAGCTAACCGCTTCTCATCTAATAGGCAAAGTTGGGCATATTGGTCTTTGATCCATTTTGTTTCATCCAGCTTAGTTTATGTTAAGATCCTTAGGGGAGGAATCTCAATCTCAATGGGGATGACTGTTGTAAGTATCCCATTTTTGACTGCTCAGCAGTGTACAGTTCGTCCAGACTTGTATTCAAGTTAATGTGAACATATTTTGAGTCAAATCAACTTTCCAAGTCTAATCCCATCTATCCATCGCTCCACGGGCTCGCTAGGCCCAAATAGAGGCAAAATGATCGAAAAAGCCCTTGGGGGCATTATTCGGTCCAATTCCAACAGGCACGTCTTTCCGAAGATGGTAAGTCCCCTTTCCAATTCCAATTTCAATCCCTCTGTCGAGAAAGTTGACTCCTCGAGACGGTAAGTCTATCATTTTAGCACGTTTTTCGAAGAAAGTCTCTTCGGAACGGTAAGCCCCTTTAAAACTGTTGACCAGGACAAGACCCCAAGTCCCCTAAATGGTAGAATAGTCGACCTTTGGTGCCTGCTAGCCCACCAATGCAGAAATGTCCGTTTTGGTATGCCTTCCGAGAAAGTTGACTTCTCAAGTGCTAAATCGCTTTAGCAGCTTTTCGAGATCAGGCAGTCTCGGGAATGATCGCGAACCGCCAGAGTAACGAAAGTACTCGCAAACATCGCAACCGTCAGAGTAGCAAAAATACTCGTAAACAGGTCGATATAGGGAATTGCCAACAAACCCCTATATCAAGAGACCACCGTCAGAGTGGTGGAAACACTTAAAAACCAGGTCAACACTAGTGCCTACTAGCCCACTTCGGTAAAAAATGACCAAACTGCCCTTAGGGCCATTTTTCAGCATGTTTCTTGAGAAAGTACCTAAGTCCTCAGAATGGTAAGTCCACCCTTCCAAGATTGTCTTAGAGACGATTCGGCATAATTAGATACCTTTTAGT
The DNA here is from genome assembly GCA_033060915.1 of Euryodendron excelsum. NCBI lineage: Eukaryota > Viridiplantae > Streptophyta > Magnoliopsida > Ericales > Pentaphylacaceae > Euryodendron > Euryodendron excelsum. Next base: position 33,296,452 of record CM065386.1, read on the forward strand.
TAGTTTCGGGCCAATTCTGAGACTTTCTAGTCAAGATGACCATTTTGCTCCTAGGCTTCCAAACGCCCCAGGAACCACATGGCTCTGGGTATCAAACCGGTAACCTCCTGAGAATGTTTTTTATAGTATTTCCGACCTTCCTTTATCTTTCCGGATCATTTTGAGTTAGCTACGGCAAACCTGGTGCGAAATAACCGTTTTGCCCTTGGTGGGCCAGTCGCTTTTTCCGACCACACCGGCTCTGGGTATCAAACCGGTAGCATTGGGAACATTCTAAATAATGTTTCCGAATCTTGAGTCTTCTTTCGAGATATTCCGAGTCCATCCCGGCAGCTTTCTAGCCCAATTGACCGTTTTACCCCTAATGGCCCGGTCAACCCTTCCAACAACCCTGACATCCTTTTTAAAGTCCATTACCCTCGAGACCTTGTTCTAAGGGTTCCTGCCCTTTTTCGTCCTTCTAGGCCATTCCCGGTCCCTTAAATGCTTCCTAGACTTTCCGAAGTCACTCCTAGTGAAGCCAGGCTAAAAATTATATGGTTGTCACTAGTACAGGCGCCCAAATCTTTTCAAGATACATTACTTGCCGACTTAAAAACTTTCCTAAGTGGCTGGCGCCACTAGTGGTGCCAAGCCAACAAATGGCCTGGCGCCACTCCTAGTGGCGCCAATGTAAAGTTTGGCCTGGCACCACTGCAACAGGCGACAGGTTGCTCTTTCCTCTATAAAAATAGAGTCTCCTCCAGCGTGAAAAAGGTCTGCAAACTCAGTCTGAAAACCCTACTTTTTGATATACAGAGCTCGTAGCCTCACTAAACCCTAATCTCCCTAGGTTTTCCAAACCCTAGCCTCCTATACACTCATACACACTCTCATATACTCAAACACTAGCCTCAAACCCTCCATTGAAGACTTGGATCAACTACGAAGTTTTGAAGATCGAAGACAAACTCTTGAAGACTGAAGTGAAGACCGAAGCAAAGCAAGAAAAGTGAAGCGCGCAAAGCAAAGCAAAATAAATAAGACACAAGGCAGGCTTCTTATTTACATTTACGCATCTTCCCCTTCTCTTTTCTCTCTCTGAACCCACTTGGGTTTTCTTCTATTTTAATCCCCCATCTTCTTCCCCTCCTTTCTTGCATGCTTGAAACAAGGGATTTCCCAGTCCATGTGTAGGATTAGGCTACTGGAAGGTCATCGTGTCGGGGGCTTTCTTTTAGTCTAACCGGAGACCATGTGGGTTCGGCCCCCTTGATTATATGGTGAAGCCTTAACCTTGTATTTTCACGACCCCAATTTGCATTATGCATATCATGAGCTTGCATTCCTCCAAAATTTGTTTTAAACTTGTTTTCAAAAAATTGCATTAAACTTGTTTTCAAAACTTGCATCAAAAACTTCTTTTTAAAAACTTGTTTTCAAAATCACAATCCTAAGGTGATTCTAGCCTTTCCATGGCTAGGGTTTGTCGCGTCCAGATTTTTCGCACTCGAGGAATACTCACACAAGTGGAAAAAATGCTATACTCTCTCGTTAGAACTCACCCTCCTAGAAGAATGAGTGCGACTAGATTTGAATTGAAAATTGATTTGAATAAAGGGCTTTTGAAAAAGATTCGGAGTCGCCACCTAACTTGATTAAGGTGAGTTAGGTCACCTAAAAACTAAGCATAGTTCGAAAACTACACTTAGGGTTTTGAAAAACGATTTTGAAAATATCTCCTTAAGAGAGGGTTTTTAAGAAAACAGGTTGTTTGGCAACCTTTAGAAAACATTTAGCCCTTTTTTAGAAAAATAACTCCGTTTTGGTCTTTGAAATTAGTGATTCTAGGTTCAGAGGTTGGTTACGTGTAGGGAAGACGCACTAAGCTATCACCATACCCCGCCCTTTCGGTACTTACATGTCAATCTACCATAGATTCACCTATGAGAGTCTTCGACTAACTATCGTTCAATCCTATTCACTTTGAAAAACAATGTTCGAAAGAAACTAACATGATGCATGATATGCAAGTGCAAGTTAAGAGAATTGAAAAATAAATTTTAAAAGAGATTGATTTGAAATTGATTTGATTTGAAAATAGATTTGAGGAGATGGAATTGAAATTGGAAAGTTTGAAAATTGAAAGTAGAAATTTGAAAATAGAAATTTTGAAATTGAAATTTTGAAAATAGATTGGAATTTGAGATTTGAAAATGTGGAGACCGCACCCATGAGGGTGGAATTGAAAGTTTGAAAAGTGTTGTGACAACGCCTACGAAGGTTGCCTACGTATCCCTTTGGGGGAATCAGGTCAGTCGTAGTTCGGATCGGAATCCGATTGAAAATAGAAGGTTGGATTGGAAGAAAAAGATTGAATTGGAAATTGAATTTGATTTGAAATTAGAAGAGGAGATTGGAAATTGAAATAAAGAAGATTGGACTTTGATTTGGAGAGATAAATTTGGACTTGTTTTGGAAAGAGAAGGTTTAAGAAACCTAGACTTAAGAAAGATGAGACTTAGGAAAGACTCAAGAGTTTAAGAAAGATTGGATTTGGAAAAGGTTCAAATTAGGAAAGGCTCGATTTAGGAAAGTTCCGAATTAGGAAAGTTTCATTTTTGGAAAGTTTTGAAATTAGGAAAGCTTGGAATTTAAGAAAGTTTGGAAATTGGAAAGTTTTGAATTTAGAAAGTTTTGAAATAAGGAAGTTTCAACTTAGGAAAGTTTGAATTTGGAAAGGTTTGAAGAAGAAAAGTTTTCAATTTAGAAAATGTTTGAATTAAGAAAGTTTTGAGTTTAGAAAAGTCTTAGATTTGGAAAGATGTTGAAGTTTTGGAAAGTTTAGAATTTAGAAAGTTTGGAAGTTTAGAAAGATTTAACTTAAGAAAGTTTTGAATTTAGGAAACTTTGAATTTGGAAAGATTCGAAATTTAGAAAGTTTAGGATTTAGAAAGTTTTAGAGTTTTAGAAAATCTTGAAATTAGGAAAGGTTTGAGTTTAGGAAAGGTTTGAAAATTTAGGTTTGAAAAGTCGAGATTTGAAAAGAAGGTAGAATTAGGAAAGACTTGAAAGTTGAGTTTTAAAATTTAGGAAAGATTTTTATGTTCAAGTTTTGGAAACTTAAGATTTAGGAAAGTGGAAGTTTAGAAAGGATTTGAGTTAGGAAAGAGTTGGATTTTGAAATTTAAGGAAAGATTTAAAGTTTAGGTTTAGGAAACTTATGGTTTAGGAATTAAATTAAGAAAGGTTTGGATTAGGAAGGGATTGGATTTTGTTTCCAAAAACGGAGGATTGGATCTAGTTTCCTAAATGGGAAGATTTGAGTTGGTATGAATTTGGAAAAAGGAATTTTAGAAACCCTAGATTTTAGAGACTATAGTTTTGACGTAGAAAATAGGTTTAGGAAACATGTATAGTTTGGATGTGAAAACAAGGGATTTTGGAAACCTAGGTTTGGGGCAAAGTTTGAAAATCATGTTTTTAAGAAGAAAATTAGGGTTTCCTAATTGTGGGTTCTAGCGCTTGACTTGGGCTCCAAGGAAAGAGTTTTGGAAAGTAAACTCGAAGAGAGAGAGAGTTTTTGGAAAGAGATTTTTAAAGAAAAGGAGTTTTTGGGAAAGTGTGTTTTTAGAAACGAAGATTTTAGAAGTAAAATCCTAGAGGAGAGTTTCTAGAAGGAAGATTTTGGAACGAGAGTTTTTTAGAAAGATTTTTGAAATGAGATTGTTGGAGAGAGTTTTTAGGGAAGTGAATTTAGGGAGTGTTTTTAGAAAGTGAATTTTGAGGAGAAGATTTTGGAAAGGAGTTGAAAAAGGGAGTTTTGAAAACTAGATTTTGGAAGGGAGTTTTTGAAAACAATTTTAGAGAGGAGAGTCTTAGGAAAGTATGTTGAAAAAAAGATTTTTAGGAAGAAAGACTTTTTGAAAAGAGAATTTTTAGAAGGTGTAAAAACATCTCACTTTCCTAAAGCAACTCTAACCATAAGAGGGCTAGAACCACTTTAGGAAAGCGGTTTTGAAAACAACAAGATTTGAAAATATGGACCGTATTGGTCACTTTAAATGTAACACTTTCCTAAAGCAATCCTAACCATGGAAAAGCTAGAATCACCCTAGGATTGTGATTTTGAAAACATATTTTGAAAAGAGATTTTGATGCAATTTTGAAAACAAGTTTAAAAACGATTTGAAAAACAACTTTGAAAACGGTTTTTGGAAGATGCAAGATCATGATATGCACAATGCAATTTTGGGGTAGTGAACATACAAGGCTAAGGCTTCACCACATAATCAAGGGGGTCAGACCCACGTAGTCTCTGGTTAGACTAGAAGAAAGCCCCCGACACGGTGACTCTCTAACAATCTAATCCTACACATGGACCGGGAATCTCCTTGTTTCAAGCATGCAAAGAAAGGGGGGAAAGAGGTGGGGAATTAAAATAGAGAAAACCCAAGTGGGTTAGGAGAGAGAAGAGAGAGGGGGGAAATGCAGAAATTTAAATAGGGAGCCTACCGTATGTCTTGTTATTTTGCGTGCCTTGCTTTCTTTTGTCTTCGGTTTTCATCTTGATCTTTACCTTCAGTCTTCAAGAGTTGTCTTCAAGCTTCAAACTTCAGATTACAACTCTTCAAGTCTTTGAAGGAGGGTTGAAGGTTAGTGTATGAGTGTATGGGGATGTATAGGAGTGTATAGGAGGCTAGGGTTTAGTGTATAGTGGCTAGGGTTTGGGAAACCTAGGGAAGCTAGGGTTTAGGAGGTGCTCCAGCTCTTGTATATCGAATTATATAATTTTTAGGTTGAATTGCCGGATCCTTTTCACGTTGAATGAGGCTCTGTATTTATAGAGGTTGGACAACACTGCCGCTTGTTGCAGTGGCGCCAGGCCAAAGTTTACACTGGCGCCACTAGGAGTGGAGCCAGGCCATTTTTTAGGGGCAAAACGGTCAATCGGACTGGGAAACTGCCGGGACAGACTCGGATTGTCCTGGAAGAAGACTTGGGATCTGGAAACATTATTCAAAATGTTCCCGGAGCTTGCCGGTTTGATTTCTAGAGCCGGCGTGGTCGGAAAAGGAGATCGGTCCACCAGGGGCAAAATGGTCATTTCGCACCGGGTTGGCCGGAACTGACTCGGAATGATTCGAAAAGGTAAAAAGAGGTTGAGAACACTATAAAAAGTAGTCTTAGGAGGTTACCGGTTTGATACCCAGAGCCGGTGTGGTCGAAAAAGGAGACCGACTCACTAGGGGCAAAACGATCATTTTGTACCGGGTTGGCCGGAACTGACTCGGAATGATCCGGAAAGGTAAAGGGAGGTTGAGAATACTATAAGAAGTAATCTGAAAGGATTACCGGTTTGATAGCCAGAGCCGGTGTGGTTCCCAGGGCGTTTGGATGCCTAGGGGCAAAATGGTCATCTTGACCGAAAAGTCTCAGAAAAGGTCCAAGGGTCGGTTTGGTCATTTTTCATCGAAGTGGGCTAACAGACACTGGTGTCAACCTAGGTTTTGAGTGTTTCCGCCATTCTGACGGCGGTCGTCGTGACACAGGGGTTTATTGGCAATTCCTTATATCAACCTATTTGTGAGTATTTCTACTACTCTAACGGTTTTGTGAGTAGTTTCGTTACTCGGACCGTCTTGAGGAATAAATTGTCTCGAGAGAGGGATTGGAAAGGAGACTTATCATCTCCAAAGAGACGTGCCTGAGTTGGAACCGTCTCGAGGAATAAACTGTCTCGGTAGTGGGATTGGAAAGGGGTCTTACCATCTTCGAAAAGACGTGCCTGGATTGGAATCGTCTTGAGGAATAAACTGTCTCGAGAGAGGGGTTGGAAAGGGGACTTATCGTCTCCGAGGAGACGTGCCTGGATTGGAACCGTCTCGAGGAATAAACTGTCTCGAGAGTGGGATTGAAAAGGGGTCTTACCGTCTTTGAAAAGACGTGCCTGAGTTGGAATCGTCTCGAGGAATAAACTATCTCGAGAGAGGGGTTGGAAAGGGGACCTACCGTCTTAAAAAAAGATGTGCCTGGGTTGGAACCGTCTCGAGGAATAAACTGTCTCGAGAGAGGGATTGGAAAGGGGACTTATCGTCTCCGAAGAGACGTGCCTAGGATTGGAACCGTCTCGAGGAATAAACTGTCTCGAGAGAGAGATTGGAAGGGGGTCTTATCGTCTTTGAAAAGACGTGCCTAGGATTGGAACTGTCTCGAGAAATAAACTGTCTCGAGAGAGGGGTTGGAATCGGAAAGGAAAGGACAATGCCCCTAAGGGCATTTTGGTCATTTTGCCTCTATTTGGGCCTGACAGGCCCGCGAAGCGATGGACAAATAGGATTTGGACTTAGAGAATTGGTTTCGATAGGAATATGCCCACAATGACTTAAACACAAGTCTGGACGGAGTGTAGACTGCCGAGCGGTAAAAAATGGGCTGCTTACAGGGTTGCTTTAGGAAAGTGTTATATTTAAAGTGACCAATATGGTCTATATTTTCAAAACATTGTTGTTTTCAAAACCATTATCTTAAAGTGGTTCTAATCTTCTCATGGTTAGAATCGCTTTAGGAAAGTGAGATGTTTTTTGTACTTTCTAAAAACTCTCTTTTCAAATCTCTCCCTCTAAAGATCTTTTTTCAAACATGCTTTCCATAAACTCTCTCCAATATTCTTTCCAAAATTATTTTTAAAAGCTCCCTCCAAAAATCTATTTTTCAAAACTTCCTTTTAAACTCCTTTCCAAAAATTTCTCTTCAAAATTTCTTTCCTAAAAACACTCCCTAGGTTTCCTTCTTAGAAAACTTACTCTCTAAATCTCTTTCTTAAAAACTCTTTGCAACAATCTCCTTCCAAAAATCCCCTTCCAAAAACTCTCTCTTCAAAACTTACTTTCTAAAAACTCCTCTCTAGGATTTCCTTTCAAAAATCTTTCTTTCCAAAAACTCACTTTCCAAAATCTCCTTCCTTGGAATCTAAGTCAAACCTTAGAACCCACTATTAGGAAACCCTAATTTTCCTTTCTCAAAAACATGATTTTGAATCTTTCCTTAAAACCTAGATTTCCAAAACCTCTTGTTTTCTACATCAAAATCATAAGTTTTCAAAAACCCCTTTTCTATGTCAAAATTATAATTTTCCAAATCTAAGGTTTCTAAAAACTTCCTTTCCAAATCCATGTCAAATCCTATCTTCCCTTTAGGAAGCCAAATCCAATCTCCCATTTAGGAAACTAGATCCCATCCTCCGTTTTTGGAAACAAAATCAAATCACCTCTTTAGAAACAAAGTCCAATCCCTTGTTTTAGGAAATAGGAATCTCAATCCTTTCCAGTCTAAATATTTCCTAATTTAACCCTTTCCTAATTCTATACCTTTCCAAATCTTGATTTTCCAAATATAAGTTTATTCAGATCTTTCCTAAACTTCAAATCTTTCTAAATCCAAAACTTTCTAAACTCAAAACTTTCTTATTTTCTAAACTTCCCTATTTCAAAACATTCCAAATTCAAAATCCAAAACTTTCTAAATTCAAAACTTTCTTAAATTCTAAACTTTCTAAATTCTAAAAACTTTCCAACTTTCAATAATTTCTTAATTCAAAACTTTCTTAAAATGAAAATTTCCTAAAACGAAACTTTCCTAATTTGAACCCTTCCTAAATCCAATCTTTCCTCATCTTCCAAGTCCAACACTCGAATCAAATCTTTCCTAAGTCTCGAGTCTTTTCTGAAGTCTAGGTTTCCTAAAACCAAGCTTTCCAAAATGAAATCTTTTCAAATCTTCCAATCAAAGTTCAATCTCTCAATCTTCCAATCCAAATTCCAATTCAATTTCTTCTTCCAATCATACCTTATATTTTCTATTGGACTCTTGTCCGAACTACGACTGACCCGATTCCTTGAAAAGGATACGTAGACAACCCTCATGGGTGCGGTCACAACTTCTTTCAAATCTCCAATTCTACAATCTTCTTCAAGTTTCTAATTCCATGATCTATTTCAAACTTCCAATTCTAAATTTGTATTTCCAATTTCTAAAACTTTCCAATTCCCTAATTCTTTTCAAATTTCTTTTAAATCAAATCATTTCCTTTCCAAATCTATTTTCCAACTTTCTTTTCTTGCAGTTGCATATCGTGCATCATATTAAATTTCTTTTCAAACATTCTTTTTCAAAGTGGATAGGATTAGACATTTGTTAGTTGAAGACTCTCATATGTAAATCTTGGGTAAATGGATATGAAGGTACCACAAGGGCGGGGTAGGGTGATGGCTTAGTGCATCTTCCCTACACGTAACCAATCTCTGAACCCAGGATCACTGTTTTCAAAGACCAAAATGGAGTTTATTTTCAAAAAGGGCTTAGTTATTTTCCAAAGGTTGCCAAACAACCTGTTTTCCTAAAAACCCTCACTTGAGGATGTTTTTCAAAATCGTTTTCAAAAGCCTTAAGTGTGATCTTCGGATTGTGCTTAGTTTTTAGGTGACCTAACTCACCTTAATCAAGTTAGGTGGCGACTCCAATTGTTTTCTAAAAGCCCTTTATTCAAATATATTTTCAATTCAAACGTAGTCGCACTCATTCTTCTATGAGGATGAGTTCTAACGAGAAAGTACAGTATTTTTTCCGCTTGTGTGTGTATTCCTCGAGTGCGAAAAATCTGGGCACGACAACTGCCTCGGTGCCGTAGACCAAGTCGAAGGGAGTGCTTCCAGGGGAGACCTTCATGGTAGTTCGGTAGGCCATCAATGCAAAAGGAAGTTTCTCATGCCAATCTCAATAGTTGTCAATCATCTTTCGGAGTATTCTCTTAATGTTCTTGTTGGCTGCTTCTACTGCTCCATTCATATGAGGCGGGTAGGTGACCGAATTTCGGTGTGTAATGTGAAACTTTTGGCATAGTTTTGATACTAACTCATTATTTAGATTGGAGGCGTTGACGGTAATGAGTGATTCGGGAATCCCATACCGGCAAATGATGTGATTTTTTATGAACCTCTCCACAACCTTCTTGGTAACATGAACATAGGAGATTGCTTCCACCCACTTAGTGAAATAATCAATGGCGACGAGGATGAAGCGGTGGCCGTTGGAGGCCTTGGGGGTGATAGGGCCAATCATATCTATCCCCCACATAGAGAAGGCCAAGGGGCTAACATGGAATGGAGCTCAGTGGGCGGTGCTTTGATCTTATCCCCATGTATTTGGCACTTGTGACACTGAAGAACGTATCTAATACATTTTGACTCCATTGTTGACCAGTAATACCTTGTCCGGAGAATCTTCTTGGCAAGTGTGTGGCCATTCATGTGGGACGTGCAAACTCCTTCGTGCACTTCCTCCATGATAATCTTAGCTTCAACGGCATTGACGTATCTTAGAGGTCCGAACCATGATCTCCTGAAAAGCTCATTTCTTGCCATAAAGTAATGTCCCGCCATATGGCAAATGGTCTTCTTATATTGTTGTGATGCTGCATCGGGGAATGTCCTAGTTTGGATATACCTCTGGATATCATAGAACCATGGTTGCTCGTCAGGCTCAATGGTTGTGTGAAGGCAATAGGAAGGATATCCTTGGTAAAAATCTGTAGAGGGGGTATTTTGGTGCCCCTGTCAAACTTGATTGCTGTAAACTGTTCTCTGCTCGGGGTACATGATGAAAATCCATGCTTCTGAATAGCTGACACAAATCTTTGACTTGTTGATGATACGGGGAAACTTTGGCATCTCAAGTTTGGTATACATTTTTGGATTGCTGAATAACCAGGTTTGAATAGCCAAAAATAGCCAATTCGTCAATCTTTATCTCTAATGCAAGCCTTAATCCCAGGATGCAAGCCTCATATTCGGCAATGTTGTTGGTGCATGGTTCAAGTTGTAGCTTAACCATAATAGGGTAATGATTGCCCATTCTTGATACTACTACTGCCCCGATACTAGCTCCCCTTTTGTTAGCAGCCTTATTAAAATACATCTTCCACCCAGCTCCGGCTTGCTCTTCAGATACATCATCAGTGCATAGTATATCTTTGTCGGGGAATTGGGGTTCCACGGATTGATAATCATCAATAGGGTTCTCGGCCAAATAATCAGCTATCACCTACCCCTTGACTGCTTTACGGGTAGTGAATACAACGTCGAATTCTGATAGGTTCATGTGCCATCGGGCAATTCTGTTGGATAGGGTTGGTTTCTTGAATATATACTTGAGGGGATCCATTTGAGAGATGAGGAAGGTGGTATGGTACAACATGTAATGTCTTAGCCTGTGGGCTGCCCAAGTTAACGGGCAATAGGTTTTGTCGAGATTAGAATACTTTACTTCATATGGTAGGAATTTCTTGCTGAGGTAATAAATGGCTTGCTCTTTTCTTCCCATTTCATCATGCTGCCCCAAAACACACCCCATGGAAGTATCCAAAACTAACATGTACACCAACAAAGGGCGCCCTAGGGTAGGTGCCGCTAGGACCAGAGGATTCCGTAGGTATTCTTTGATTCTCTCAAAAACTATTTGATAGTTATCATCCCACTATTTTGGAACGTCTTTCTTAAGGAGTTTGAAAATAGGTTCGCACAGACGGGCCATTTGAGCGATGAATCTGCTGATGAAGTTTAACTTTCCCAGAAAGAACTGGATCTCCTTTACCCCTCTTGGTGTCGGCATTTCGACAATGGACTTGACTTTGGCAGGATCGATCACTATCCCCTTTTCATTGACTATAAACCCTAGCAGCTTCCCTGAAGACACTTTGAACGTGCATTTGGCAGGATTCAGCTTGAGTTGGTACTTACGAAGACGGTCAAACACCTTCTGTAGGTTGAATAGGTGGTTTTTCCGCTGTTCAGACTTGATGATCATGTCATCCACTTAAATTTTCACTTCCTGATGTATCATATCATGAAATAAGATTACCATGGCTTTTTGGTAAGTTGCTCCTGTGTTGCGAAGTCCGAATGGCATCATTTTATAACAATACACTCCCTAGGGGGTGATGAAAGTAGTTTTCTCTCGATCCTCCTCAGCTAGCTTGATCTGGTTGTATCTCGAAAAACCATCCATGAAGGAAAACATTTTGTGATTGGCCGTGTTGTCAACAAGCAAGTCTATGTGTGGGAGAGGAAAGTCATCCTTTGGACTGGCATTGTTGAGGTCCCGAAAGTCAATACACATCTACACCTTGCCGTCTTTCTTGGGTACAAGAACAATATTAGCCAGCCATTGGGGATACTCTACTACTTGCAAAAATCCTACTTGAAACTGTTTAAACACTTCCTCCTTGATCTTCAAACTCCATTATGGCTTTAATCTCTTCAACTTTTGCTTAAAAGGCTTCATCTGCGGGTCTAGGGGTAATCTGTGTTTAACAATGGATTCATCTAGTCCAGACATGTCTTGATAGGACCAAACAAAAACATCTAGGTATGCATGCAATAGTTCCAATAATTCTCCGGGCTGCCATTGATCTAGGCCTGTACTGATTCTGTTCTTTTGGTTCCCCTTTACCCCCCAAATTAACCATTTCTATTTTCTCAATGTTTGGGGTACTACAGTTCTCATGTTTTTCTATTTGTTCCCAAATTTCCTCTGGTACCTCTTTGGAATAATTTACATCCACTCTGATTCCCAGTTGTTGGTAATCAAATTCAGTGTTAAAATCATTATTTATCACGATTGGCATTCTCTAGATTAGTTGAGTAAGGCGTCGGATGCAAGGGTTCCTGGCATGGAAAATAGTGTGCAATGAATCAAATAAAAAGGAATATTTTTCCGTTAACAATAACTTGATTTAAAAGTTAAGACAAGTAAATTAAAAGGATAAAGTTTGTTTATGGCAAATCAGCTGCTTTGGGATTTTGCTCTAGCGAGCTTTTTACCAAAACTTGCGAGCACGGATAATGTCCTTGCTGGCCTAATTATGCAAGTTCTCACTTGGCAGCATCGCTAGAATGGACCCATCTTAAGTTATTCCAATGTCGGTTGTCATGACAGGTGCTTCTTCTTAAACTTTCCTCTTCTTCAGACTCTTATTTAATGTAGACATTCCTTTCCCCATATCTAACTGCTTGAATTGATCCAAGAGTTCCATGGTAGCTTTCTTATTAGCCCTCTTCTTCCACGCTACTTCTCTTTTCTCCTTTTTTGCAGGTTCATATCCTAATCCAAAGGTGGGTTGTATTTCTACGACCTCAGGCCTTCCTTGTAAATATTTCCCTAAGCCTTTCCCCAGATGAAAACCATTTGTTTTGAAGTACCGCACTATCATATGAGAATTTTCGGAATATTTCAGCTCCACTTGATCTTCCTTCTACACAACAGTGATATATTCGAACGACTGAATGTAGGAGGGCGATTCAGCATCAGATGCAACGATATCAGCTTTGTATACGGCAAATTCTTTTTCTATGAAAATAGAAATCGGCTCGGAGCCTATGATGAACTTGACTTTCTGATGAAGGCTAGAAGGGACTGCACCCGCCGAATGAATCTAAGGTTGCCCTGTTATAGACAGCTGGAATATGCAAGACTTGGAACCTGATTGCAAAGGTCACTGGCCCTATCTCAACGGGCATTTCAATTTCCCCTATAGCTTCCCTTCGAGAACCATAAAATGCACCGATGACCATACTGCTATTATTTAAATAAGTTCGGTCCATTCTAAGCCTTTCTAGGGTAGAATACGAGCAAATGTTCAAAGCCGACCCATTATCTATTAATACTTTGGCTACCATTTTTCCTCTTGTTCTTACAATGATATGCAGAGCACGGGTATGGCTCGTTCCATCAACAGGAATCTTGTCATCGGAGAAGGTAATGATGTTCGGAGCCATGATGAGGCTCACCATGTTATGTAGGTTATCTGGCGTGAAACTTTCAGGCACATAAGTATCCTTGAGGATCTTCAGCAAGGCATCCCGATGTACTTCAGAAGTGAGCAGCAAGCCTAACATTAAAATATGGGCTGGGGCTTTTCTAAGTTGTTCCATGACGTTGTAGTCGACCTTTCCCAGAGCTTTGGTGAATTCTGACATCACTTGATTTGTTGGTTGGTTGGAGCTTTCCCCCTTTTTATCTTTTCCTTTCCTTTTTCTTTTCACTTCAACAGAGGTGTAGAGTCTCCCTAATCGAGTCATCCCTCCTATTTCTGCTACAGGTTCTCCGGTACTTTTATCAAGTGGGTAATTCCATGGGACATTATGAAGACTGGATATTGGCGATTGGGTTATAATGGGAAGAGTTATCCTCGGGTTTACGGGCAAAGGGATTACCATAGGTGAAGGGCTAGTGAGGACGGGCAAGGTGGTGGGTACAATTGGTATTTTTGGTAGGACTAAGGGTAACATAGGTCGCACGGTTCCTTGGGTGTTGACTTGAGGTTCAGGCTCAGCCATAGCGACCATGAGATTAGGTTCAAATAATGGAGTAAGGATAAGGCGGTAATGAGGGGGATTAGGCAAGGTTTCAGTGGTTAGGTTCATTATGGATTGATGAGATTGTATGGTTAGGAGGGAACGGTCTTGGTATTCGAGCTCCCCTAGGATATAAGTTATCCCCTTTGGAATTGCAACAGACGGGTTATGTGGAGTGCCTTTGCTAACATTCTTGCTTTCCAATGGTAAGCTCTCTTGAAGCTTATGAATCATGGCCTTCACTAGTACGGAAGATGTTGAACTAGTATTCATTTCCCTTACCTATAAAAATAAGGACACTCGTTGCAAGTTAGTGTTTGGTCTTAGGAGAGTTCTATGCAATGCAAGCCCTAGGGTATCCCTACTTGAGAGGGAAACTAATCATGATGTGTTGGATCACTTTCGGAGATAGGGGGTTTATCCTTGTATGTAAATACCTTACCATTTGGGGGGGGGGGGGGGGGGGGGGACATACGTTCATTCAAAAGTGAGGGAATATATTGGACTTTCGGAGTCTAAATATAATAAAACCAAAATACATTTTAATAGGGGGTAAAGGGAACAATTTTCTTGGGATTTTCTCCTATCTAATTTTACATATGAAATCCTAAACTACTCTTAAGTCTTAGAATTTGTCTTATTTGGATTCGATGTCGACGAGGTCGCTGAGAGACTTTGTTGATTGATTGCTCCTTGTCTTCTTGGCAACCTTATCTCTGTGAACGTAGAGGGATTGGGGCCCCTCTTATGGAATGAATTGATGTGCATACCATGAGTCCTTAGAGTTATACGGGAACCTTTAGGGTTTGGGTAGGTTTAATGTAAGGGAGAGACCTTGGTGTCACTCTCGATGGGTTGATCATATGCATGAGAATGCAATGACTTGAGTTGCTTTGGAACTCTCTTCTTGGGATGGGATATCAAATGCATGAACATGGATGCATAAAGTAAAGAAAGAAAGAATACATTTGTAAAGTAAACATAAATGCATAAGCAGTTAGACAAGCATTATAACAGTAAAAATACAGTCATTATAACAACAGGAATAAACAGGTATAAATGAAATTAAGAGCAGTTGCCCTTTCCTCCATGGTTTTGGAAAACGATGCGCGTGTCTTAAATCGGGTAGAGGTTCGGCTATACAAGGTGTCTATATAAGTATGAGGTTGAGGGTTTACTAATGCGTCCTCAAAACGCTCGGTTGCTAGATCTTCAAACCTAGGCCCACTCCCAAAACTATTGGTGATCTGAGCGAGAGAATCATCAAGAGGCCGTAGGTGAAGAAACTGACACATCATCTTGCCCACAACTAATATACCGTTCCCCTTTCTAACTAGAAGGGACAGATCAAGGTAAAAATACGAGTATGCAGAATGGAAGTACACGTGTAGTGTGTGTGTGTAATTTTTGAAAGCGGAGGAAAGAGTCTAACAACTTTCATCCATCCTGTTCATCACATTCATTCATGCATAGCAGTTAATAAAATAATATTGTAAACAAAAAGCACACCTACAAAATAAAGATGTAAGAGTTAGTATGTAGATGGCAAGCTTAATATAAGATAACATGAATGGAATTAAATGCAAGTTTTTGAAAACAACTTCGAAAATTTGATTTTGAAAATTGAAAGTGGATAGAAGTAGATAAGTTAATTGAAGACTCTACAAGGGTGAGGGGTGAAGAGACATGACTATGGCCTAACACTCTAAGTTTTTCTAGTGTAAGCACCCCATTTTTGACCGCTCGGCAGTCTACGGTCCGTCCAGACTTATTTTCAAGTCAATATGGACATATTCTAGAATTCTAGTCCTAATCTTGTCTATTCATCGCTTCGCGGGCCCACTTGGCCCAAATAGAGGCAAAATGACCAAACTACCCTTAGGGGCATTGTTCTTTCCAATTCCAAACCAGGCGCGTCTTTCCGAAGATGGTAAGTCCCCTTTCTAATCCTATTAGGCACGTCTTTCTGAAGACGGTAAGTCCCCTTTTTAATCCTATTAGGCATGTCTTTTCGAAGACGGTAAGTCCCCTTTCCAAGTCCAAATTAGGCACGTCTTTCCGAAGGCGGTAAGTCCCTTTTCTAATTCCAAATTAGGCACGTCTTTCCGAAGGCGGTAAGTCCCCTTTCCAATTCCAAATCAGGTGCTGTAAGCACCCCATTTTTGCCCGCTCGGCAATCTTCGAGCTGACCAAGCTCACTTTCACACATCACATGCATATTTAGACTCGAAGCCCGCCTTTTTAACTTGAATTTAGTCCACCAGTCGCTTCTTGGGCCCGTAGGGCCCACTTGAAGCTAAATGACTGTTTTGTCCCTAGGCACTCGAACGCCCTGGGAACCACAACGGCTCTGGGTATCAAACCAGTAACCTTTTGAGATTACTTCTTATGGTATTCTCAACCTTCCTCTACCTTTCCAGATCATTCCGAGTCAGTTCCGGCAAACCCGGTGCAAAATGACCGTTTTGCCCCTGATGGGCCAGTCTGCTTTTCTGACCACACCGGCTCTAGATATCAAACCGGTAACTTCTTGAGAATACTTTTTATAGTGTTCTAAACCTTTCTTTATCTTTTCGAATTATTCTGAGTTAGTTCCGGCAAACCCAGTACAAAATGACCGTTTTGCTCCTGGTGGGCCGGTGTCCTTTTCCGATCACACCGGCTCTGGGAACCAAGCCAGCAACCTTTGGGAACATTCTAAATAATGTTTCCAAATTTTGAGTCTTCTTCCGGGACAGTCCGAGTCCGTCCCGACAGCTTTCCAATCAGATTGACCATTTTGCCCTTAAGGGCCCGGTCAACCCTTCCGACACATCCTATCCTCATTTTTCATGTCAAATACCTTTGGGACATTATTTTAGGTGTTCCTGCTCTTTTCCGACCTTCCAAGTCATTCCCGGCTCCTTCGACTCATTCCCAGACTTTCCGGAGTCACTCCTAGTGAAGTCAGGCTAAAAATTACATGGTAGTCACTAGTATAGACGCCTAAATCTAGTCAAATATACATTGCTTGCCGACCTTAAATATTTCCTAAATGGCTGGCGCCACTACTAGTGGCGCTAAGCCAAAAATTGGCCTGGCGCCATTGCAACATGTGCCAGTGTTGTCCAACCTCTATAAATACAGAGCCTCTTCCAGCGTGAAAAGGGTCCATAAACTCAGTCTAAAAATCATATAATTCGATATACAGAACTCGTGCACTCCTTAAACCCTAGCTTCCCTAGGTTTTCCAAACCCTAGCCACCATACACTAAATCCTAGCCTCCTATACACTCATACACACTCCCATACACTCATACACTAGCCTTCAACCCTCCTTCGAAGACTTGAAGGGTTGCAATCTGAAGTTTGAAGATTGAAGGCGACTCTTGAAGATTGAAGACGAAGATCAAGACGAAGATCAAAGAAAGCAAGGCGCGCAAAATAAACAAGATACAAGGTAGGTTCTCCATTTAAATTTCCGCACTTCCCCCTCTCTCTTCTCTCTCCTAACCCACTTGGGTTTTCTCTATTTTAATCCCCCATCTCTTTCCCCCTCTTTCTTTGCATGCTTGAAACAAGGGGACTCCCGGTCCATGTGTAGGATTAGACTATCGGAGGGTCACCGTGTCGGGGGCTTTCCTTTAGGCTAATTGGAGACCACGTGGGTCCGGCCCCCTTGATTATGTGGTGAAGCTTTAGCCTTGTATGTTCATGACCCCAAAGTTACATTGTGCATATCATGATCTTGCATCTTCCAAAAACCGTTTTCAAACTTGTTTTCAAAATTGCATCAAAATTTCTTTTTCAAAAACTTGTTTTCAAAATCACAATCCTAGGGCGATTCTAGCTTTTCCATGGCTAGGATCGCTTTAAGAAAGTGTTATATTTGAAGTGACTTTTTTGGTCTATATTTTCAACTCTTGTTGTTTTCAAAACCGTTTTCCTAAAGTGGTTCTAGCCCTCTTATGGTTAGAATCGCTTTAGGAAAGTGAGATTTTTTACACCTTCCAAAAAACTCTCCTTTCAAATCCCTCTTCCTCAAAATCTCTTTTTCAACATACTTTCCTAAAACTCTCATTTTTGAAATTGTTTTCTAAAAACTCTTTACAAAAATCTATTTTTCAAAACCTTCTTTTTCAACTCCTTTCCAAAATGCTCTCCCCAAAATCCACTTTCCAAAAACGTTCCCTAGGTCTCTTTCCTAGAAAATCTCTCTCCAAAAATCTTTCCAAAAACTCTCTTTCCAAAATCTCCCTTCTAGAAACTCCCTCTAGGATTTTTCTTCTAAAAACTTGTTTCCAAAAACACACTTCTCAAAAACTCTTTAAAATCTTTTTCCAAAAACTCTATCTTCAAATTCACTTTCCAAAAACTCCTCCCTAGGATTCCCTTCTAGAAAACCTTCGTTTCCAAAAACGTACTTTCCAAAAATCCTTTTTTCCTTAGAGCCCAAGTCAAGCCCTAGAACCCACAATTAGGAAACCCTAATTTTCTTTCCAAAAACATGATTTTCAAACTTTGCCCCAAACCTAGGTTTCTAAAACCTCTTGTTTTCTACATCAAAACTATACATGTTTCCAAAACCTGTTTTCTATGTCGAAACTATAGTTTTCCAAATCTAGGGTTTCTAGAATCTCCCTTTCCAAATCCTGGCCAAATCCTACCTTCCCTTTAGGAAACCACATCCAATCTTCCCGTTTAGGAAACTAGATCCAATCCTCCGTTTTTGGAAATAAAATCAAACCTTCCCTTTTAGAAACAAAATCCAATCCCTTCCTAATCCAAATCTTTCCTAAACTTCCACTTTCCTAAATCTTAAGTTTTCAAACCTTGAACATAAAAATATTTCCTAAATTTTAAAACTCAACTTTCAAATCTTTCCTAATTCAACCCTTTCCTAATTCTACCTTCTTTTCAAATCTTAACTTTTCAAACCTAAGTTTTCAAACTTTTCCTAAACTCAACCTTTCCTAATCTCAAGATTTTCTAAAATTCAAACTCTAAAACTTTCTAAATCCTAAACTTTCTAAATTTCAAATCTTTTCAAATTCGAAGTTTTCCAAATCTAAAACTTTCTAAACTTGAAACTTTCTTATTTTCAACACTTCCTTGTTTTCGAATCTTTCCAAATTTTAAAACTTTCCAAATTTAAAACTTTCCTAATTCAAAATATTTCTAAATTCAACACTTTCCTATTTCAAAACCTTTCTTAAAACGAAACTTTCCAATTTTCAAAACTTCCCAATTTCAAAAACTTTCCTAATTTCGAAACTTTCCAAAAATGAAACCTTCCTAATTTCGAAACTTTTCAAAAATGAAACTTTCCTAATTTGAAACTTTCCTAAATCGGACCTTTCCTAATTCAAACATTTCCTAAATCTAATTTTTTCTAAACCTTCCAAGTCAAGTCAAATCTTTCCTAAGTCTAGGTTTCCTAAAACCAAGTCTTTCCAAAATCAATCTTTCCAAACCAAGTCCAATCTTCTCAATTTCAATTTCCAATCTCTTCTTCTAATCTCAAATCAAATCCAATTTTCAATTCAATCTCTTTCTTCCAATCCAACCTTCTATTTTCAATCGGACTCCGGTCCGAACTACGACTGACTTGATTCCTCCAAAAGGATACGTAGACAACCCTCATGGGTGCGGTCACAACTTCTTTCAAATTTCAAATTCCACAATATTTTTTTCAAATCTCAAATTCCACAACATTTTTCAAGTTTCCAATTCCATAACTCTTTTCAAATCTCTTTTCAATTCTAATTTCAAATCTATCTTTCCAAATCTCTTTTCAAATCAAATCAATTTCTTTCCAAATCAATTCTTCAATTCTCTTTTCTTGCGCTTGCATATCATGCATCATGATGGTTTTTAAACATTGTTTTATAAAGTGAATAGGATTGAACAGTAGTTAGCTGAAGACCCTCATAGGTGAATCTAAGGTAGATTGACATGTAGGTACCGAAAGGGCGGGGCAGGGTGATGGCTTAGTGCATCTTCCTTACACGTAACCAACCTCCGAACCTAGATCACTGATTTCAAATACCAAAAGGAGTTATTTTTCTAAAAAGGGCTACATGTTTTCCAAAGGTTGCCAAACAACCTGTTTTTCTTAAAAACCCTCTCTTGAGGATGTTTTTCAAAATCGTTTTCTAAAAACCCTAAGTGTAGTCTCCGAATTATTCTTAGTTTTTAGGTGACCTAACTCACCTTAATCAAGTTTGGTGGCGACTCCAAATCTTTTCTAAAAGCCATTTATTCAAATCTATTTTCAATTCAAACCTAGTCGCACTCATTCTTCTAGGAGGGTGAGTTCTAACGAGAGAGTATAGTATTTTTCCCGCTTGTGTGTGTATTCCTCGAGTGTGAAAAATCTGGGCATGACAGGCGCATCTTTTCGAAGGCGGTAAGTCCACTTTCCAATTCCAAATCAGGCACGTCTTTTCGAAGATGGTAAGTCCCTTTTCTAAATACAAATCAGGCACGTCTTTCCAATGACAGTAAGTCCCTTTTTCAATTCCAATTTCAATCCCTCTCTCGAGACAGTTGATTCCTTGAGACGGTTCGACACGTTTTTCGAATAAAATTTCTTCGAAATGGTAAGTCCCTTTAAACCTGTCGATCGGGACGAGACCCCAAGTCCCATATGTAAACACCTCATTTTTGACCGCTCGGTAGTCTACACTCCGTCCAGACTTGTTTTCAAGTCATTGTGGGCATATTCCAATCGAAACCAATTCTCTAGGTCCAAATTCTGTCTTTCCATCACTTCGCGGGCCTGTCAAGCCCAAATAGAGGCAAAATGACCAAAATTCCCTTAGGGGCATTGTCATTTTCTTTTCGATTCCAATCCCACTCTCGAGATAGTTTATTCCTTGAGACGGTTCCAATCCAGGCACGTCTCTTCAGAGATGGTAAGACCCCTTCCAGTCCCACTCTCGAGACAATTTAATCCTCGAGACGGTTCCAATCCAGGCGCGTCTCTTCGGAAACGGTAAGACCCCTTTCCAATCCCTCTCTCGAGACAGTTTATTCCTCAAGACGGTTCCAATTTAGGCACATCTCCTCAGAGATGATAAGTCCCCTTTCCAATCCCTCTCTCAAGACAGTTTATTCCTCGAGACGGTTCCAATCCAGGCACGTCTCCTCGGAGACGATAAGACCCCTTTCCAATCCCTCTCTCGAGACAGTTTATTCCTCGAGACAGTTCCAATTTAGGCACGTCTCTTCGGAGATGATAAGTCCCCTTTCCAATCCCTCTCTCAAGACAGTTTATTCCTCGAGACGGTCCGAGTAGCGAAACTACTCACAAAACCGTTAGAGTAGTGGAAATACTCACAAATAGGTCGATATAGGGAATTGGCAACAAACCCCTGTGTCACGACGACCACCGTTAGAGTGGCGGAAACACTTAAAACCCAGGTCAACACCAGTGTCTGTTAGCCCACTTTGGTGAAAAATGACCAAACTGTCCTTTGGACCTTTTCCGAGACTTTCCGGTCAAGATGACCATTTTGCCCTTAGGCATCCGAACGCCCCGTGAACCACATCGGCTCTGGGTATCAAACCCATAATTTTTCGAGAATAATTTTTATAGTATTCTCAACCTTCCTTTACCTTTCCAGATCATTCTGAGTCAGTTCCGGCCAACCCAGTACAAAATGACCGTTTTGCCCCTAGAGGGCCGGTCTCTTTTTCCAACCACACCGGCTTTGGGTATCAAACCGGTAACCTCCTGAGACTACTTTTTATAGTATTCTCAACCTCCTTTTACCTTTCCGGATCATTCCGAGTCAGTTCCGACCAACCCGGTGCGAAATGACCGTTTTGCCCTTAGTGGGCCGGTCTCCTTTTTCGACCACGCCGGCTTTGGGAATCAAACCGGCAACCTCTGGGAACATTCTAAATAATGTTTCTAGATCCCAAGTCTTCTTTCGGGATAGCCCGAGTTTGTCCCGGCAGTTTCCCGGTCTGATTGACCGTTTTGCCCCTAAAGGCCCGGTCAACCTTTCCGACACATCTTATCCTCACTTTTCAAGTCAAATACCTCCAGGACACTATTTTAAGTGTTCCTGCTCCTTTCCGGCCTTCCGGGTCATTCCTGGCTCCTTAAAATCATTCCCGGACTTTCCGGAGTCACTCCTAGTGAAGTCAGGCTAAAAATTGCATGGTAGTCACTAGTACAGGCGCCCAAATCTAGTCAAAGATACGTTGTTTGCCGACCTTAAACATTTCCTAATTGGGTGGCGCCACTAGGAGTGGCGCCAGGCCATTTTTTGGCTTGGCGCCACTCCTAGTGGCGCTAGTGTAAAATTTGGCCTGGCGCCATTGCAACAGGTGCCAGTGTTGTCCAACCTCTATAAATATAGAGCCTCATTCAACGTGAAGGGGATCCGCAAACTCAACCTAAAAATCCTATATTTCGATATACAAAGCTCGAGCACTCCCTAAACCCTAGCCTCCTTAGGTTTTCTAAACCTTAGCCACCATACACAAACCCTAACACTCCTATACATCCCCAAACACTCATACACTAGCCTTCAACCATTCTTTGAAGACTTAAAGAGTTGCAATCCAAAGCTTGAAGACAACTCTTGAGGATTGAAGACGAAGATCAAGACAAAGACCGAAGACCGAAGACAGCACAATGCATAAAATAAACAAGACATACGGTAGGCTCCCTATTTAAATTTTCGCACTTCCCCCCTCTCTCTTCTCTCTCCTAACCCACTTGGGTTTTCTCTATTTTAATCCCCCATCTCTTTCCCCCCCTTTCTTTGCATGCTTGAAACAAGGGGATTCCCGGTCCATGTGTAGGATTGGGCTAGTAGAGAGTTACCGTGTCGGGGGCTTTCTTCTAGTCTAACCAGAGACCACGTGGGTCCGGCCCCCTTGATTATGTGGTGAAGCCTTAGCCTTGTATGTTCACGACCCCAAATTGCATTGTACATATCATAGTCTTGCATTTTCCAAAATTCATTTTCAAACTCGTTTTCAAACTTGTTTTCAAAATTGCATCAAAATCTCTTTTTCAAAAACTTGTTTTCAAAACCACAATTCTTGGGTAATTCTAGCCTTTCCCTGACTAGGGTTGTTTTAGGAAAGGGTTACATTAAAAGTGACCTTTTGGGTCTATATTTTCAAATCTTATTGTTTTCCAAAATCACTTTCTTAAAGTGGTTCTAGCCTTCTTATGGCTAAAATCGCTTTAGGGAAGTAAGATGTTTTCATACCTTCCAAAAACTTTCTTTTCAAATCTTTTCCTAAAAAAATCTTTTTCAACATACTTTCCTAAAAACTCTCTTTCCAAAAATCTTCCTTCTAGAAACTCCCCTCTAGGATTTTTCCTCCCAAAATCTATGTTTTCAAAAACACACTTTCCAAAAACTCCTTCTTTCCAAAAATCTTTCCAAAAACTCTCTTTCCAAATTCACTTTCCAAAAATTCCTCCCTAGGATTCCCTTCTAGAAAAACCTTCGTTTCCAAAAACGCACTTTCCAAAAACTTTTTCCTTAGAGCCCAAGTCAAGCCCTAGAACCCACAATTAGGAAACCCTAATTTTCTTTTCAAAAACATGGTTTTCAAACTTTGCCCCAAACCTAGGTTTCCAAAACCTCTTGTTTTCACATCTAAACGATACACGTTTCCAAAACCTTTTTTTTTTCTATGTCAAAACTATAATTTTTGAAAACTATGGTTTCTAGAATCTCCCTTTCCAAATCCTTGTCAAATCAAATCTTCCCTTTCAGAAACCAAATCCAATCTTCCCGTTTAGGAAACTAGATCCTATCCTCCGTTTTTGGAAGCAAAATCAAACCTTCTCTTTTTAAAACAAAATCCAATCCTTTCCTAATCCAACTTTTTCTTAATTCAAATCCTTCCTAAACTTCCACTTTCCTAAACCTTAAGTTTTCAAAACTTGAACATAAAAATCTTTCTTAAATTTTAAAACTCAACTTTCAAATCTTTCCTAATTCGACACTTTCCTAATTCTACCTTCTTTTCAAACCTTAACTTTTAAAACCTAAGTTTTCAAACTTTTCCTAAACTCAACCTTTTCTAATTTCAAGATTTTCTAAAATTCAAACTCTAAAGCTTTCTAAATCATAAACTTTCTAAATTTCAAATATTTCCAAATTCAAAACTTTCTAAATTTGAAACTTTCTCAAGTTAAATCTTTCTAAACCTAAATCTCTCCAAAATTCTAAACTTTCCAAAACTTCAACATCTTTCCAACTCTAAGACTTTTCTAAACTCAAAACTTTCCTTTTTCAAACCTTTCCTAAAACGAAACTTTCTTATTTTCAAAACTTCCTTGTTTTCAAAACTTTCCAAATTCAAAACTTTCCTTTTTCAAACATTCCAAAATTCAAAACGTTCTTGATTTGAAACTTTCCAAATTCTAAACCTTTCTCAAACTAAACTTTTCTTAATTCAAAACATTTCTAAATTCAATACTTTCCCATTTCAAAACTTTCCCAAAGTTGAAAACTTTCTTAAACCTAAAACTTTTCTAATTCAAAACTTTCCAAAAATGAAACTTTCCTAATTCGAAACTTTCGTAAATCAGACTTTTCCTAATTCGAACATCTCCTAAAATCTAATCTTTCCAAATCTTCCAAGCCAAGTCAAATCTTTCCTAAGTCTCTTCTCTTTCCTAAGTCTAGGTTTTCTTAAACCTTCTCTTTTTCAAAACAAGTCCTAATCTATCTCTTCAAATCAAAGTCCAATCTTCTTAATTTCAATTTCCAATCTCCTCTTCTAATCTCAAATCAAATCCAATTTTCAATTCAATCTCTTTCTTCCAATCCAATTTCTCTCTTCAAATCAATCTCTTTTCAATCGGACTCCGGTTCGAGCTACGACTGACCTGATTCCCCTAAAGGGATACGTAGGTAACCTTCATAGGTGCGGTCACAATACTTTTCAAACTTTCGATTCCACCCTCATGGGTGCGGTTTTCAAAATCTTTTCAAATCTCAAATTCCAATCTGCTTTCAAACTTCCAATTTCAAATTTCTATTTCCAAATTTTTAAACTTTCCAATTTCAATTCCATCTCTTCAAATCTATTTTCAAATCAAATTCTTTCTAAATTTATTTCCAAATCTATTTTTCAATTCTCTTAACCTGCACTTACATCTCATGCATCATTTCTTTTAAAACAATATTTTTCAAAGTGGATAGGATTGGCCTATAGTTAGTTAAAAGACTCTCATAGGTGAATCTAGGGTAGATTGACATGTAGGTACCGAAAGGGCGGGGTAGAGTGATAGCTTAGTGCGTCTTCCCTACACGTAACCAACCTCCGAACCTAGATCGCTGTTTTCAAAGACCAAAAGGAGTTATTTTTCTAAAAAGGGCTAAATGTTTTCCAAAGGTTGCCAAACAACCCGTTTTCCTAAAAAAACCCTCTCTTGAGGTTGTTTTCCAAAATCGTTTTTCAAAAACCCTAAGTGTAGTCTTCGGATTATTCTTAGTTTTTAGGTAACCTAACTCACCTTAATCAAGTTAGGTGGC
The DNA here is from genome assembly GCA_033060915.1 of Euryodendron excelsum. Classification (NCBI taxonomy): domain Eukaryota; kingdom Viridiplantae; phylum Streptophyta; class Magnoliopsida; order Ericales; family Pentaphylacaceae; genus Euryodendron; species Euryodendron excelsum. The sequence continues at coordinate 33,321,344 of CM065386.1, forward strand.
GACTCCAAATCTTTTTCAAAAGCCCTTTATTCAAATCTATTTTCAATTCAAACCTAGTCACACTCATTCTTCTAAGAGGGTGAGTTCTAACGAGAGAGTACAACATTTTTTCGGCTTGTGTGAGTATTCCTTGAGTGCGAAAAATCTGGGCATGACACCCTAGATGGTAGAACAGTCTACCTTTGGCGCTTGCTAGCCGGCCAATGCAGAAATGTCCGTTTAGGCACGCCTTTCAAGAAAGTTGATTTTCAGGCGCTAAGTCCCTTTAGTAGCTTCCCGAGATCAGGCAATCACGGGAATGATTGCGAATCGTTAGAGTAGTGAAAATACTCGCAAACATCGCAATCGTCAAAGTAGCGGAAATACTTGCAAACAGGTCAATATAAGGAATTGCCAGCAAACCCCTGTATCACGCGACCGCCGTCAGAGTGGCGGAAACACTCAAAACCCAGGTTAACACTAGTGCCTGCTAGGCCACTTTGGTGAAAAATGACCAAATTGCCCCCAGGGCCATTTTCTAGCACGTTTCTTGAGAACATATTTGAATCCTCAGAACGGTAAGTCCAACCTTCCAAGATTGTCTTAAAAACAATCCGGCATGATTAGGTGCCTTCTAATCAGTTTCGGGCCAATTCCGAGACTTTCTAGTCAAGATGACCATTTTGCCCCTAGGCATTCGACTGCCCCGGTAACCACACCGACCCTGGGTATCAAACCAGTAGCCTCCCGAGAATGCTTCTTATAGTGTTCTCAACCATTCTTTATCTTTCTGGATCATTCCAAGTCTATTCCGGTAAAGTTGGTGCAAAATGATCGTTTTGTCTATGGAGGGCCGGTCACCTTTTCCAACCATACCGGCTCTGGGTAACAAACCTGCAAGCCTTTAGGAACATTCTGAATAATTTTTTCAAATCTAGAGTCTTCTTCCGGGACATTCCAAGTCCATCTCGACAGCTTTCTAGCCCGGTTGACCTTTTTGCCCCTAACGGCCCGGTCAATCCTTCCAGCACATCCTATCTTCATTTTTTAAGTTAAATACCTCCAAGACAGTATTCTAAGTGTTCCTGCCCTTTTTCGGCCCTCTGGGTCATTCCCAGCCTCTTCAATTCATCTCCGAACTTTTCGGAATCACTCTAGTGAAGCCAGGCTAAAAATTGCATGGTAGTCACTAGTACAGGCGCCCAAATTTGTCAAAGATACGTTGCTTGATGACTTAACAAACTTTCCTAACTTGCTGGGGCCACTAGTAGTGGCGCCAAGCCAAAAAATGGCCTGGCGCCACTAAGAGGAATTTTACCCTGGCGCCATTGCAATAGGCGCCAGGTCTATCTCATGTCTATAAATACAGAGCCTCTTCCAGTGTGAAAAAGGTCCGCAAACTCAGTCTAAAAACCCTAATATTCGATATACAGAGCTCATATTCTCCCAAAACCCTAGCTTCTCTAGGTTTTCCAAACCCTAGCCACCATACACCAAATCCTAGCCTCCTATACACTCATACACACCCCTATACACTTATACACTAGCCTCCAACCCTCCATTGAAGACTTGGATTGCTGCAACTCGAAGCTCTTGAAGACTGAAGCGAAGACCGAAGAAAAAGTAAGAAAAGCAAGGCGCGCAAAGCCAAGCAAAATAAACAAGACATATGGTAGGTTCTCTCTTTAAATTTCTACACTAGCCCCCTCTCTTCTCTCATCTAACCCACCTGAGTTTTCTCTATTTTAATCCCCCATCTTCTTCTCCCCTTTCTTTGCATGCTTGAAACAAGGGGATTCCCGATCCATGTGTAGGATTAGATTATTGGAGGGTCACCGTGTCGGGGGCTTTCCTTTAGTCTAACCGGAGACCACGTGGGTTCAGCCCCCTTGATTATGTGATGAAGCCTTAACCTTGTATGTTCGCGACCCCAAATTTGTATTGTGCATATCATGATCTTGCATCTCTCCAAAATCGTTTTCAAACTCGTTTTCAAAATTGCATCAAAATCACCTTTTTCAAAACTTATTTTCAAAATCACAATTCTAGGGGTAATTCTAGCCTTTCCATGGCTTGGGTTACTTTAGGAAAGTGTTACATTTAAAGTGACTTTTATAGTCCATATTTTCAACTCCTTGTTATTTTCAAAACCACTTTCTTAAAGTGGTTCTAGCCCTCTTATGGTTAGAATCGCTTTAGGAAAGTGAAATATTTTATATACATTTCAAAATCTCTTCTCAAAAATCTCTTTCTAAAACCCTATTTTTCAACATGCTTTCCAAAAACTCTTCTTTCCAAAATTGTTTTCAAAAATTTTGTCTAAAAGTCTATTTTCCAAAACTCCTTTTAAGTGCCTTTCCAAAACACTCTCCTCAAAATCCACTTTTTAAAAACGCTCCTTAAATCTCTTTCCTGAAAACTCTTTCCAACAATCTCCTTTTAAAAATCTTTCCAAAAACTCTCTTCAAAACACAACTTCTAGAAATTCCTTCCTAGGATTTCCTTCCCAAAACCCCCTTTCCAAAAACTCACTTTCTAAAAATCCCTTTTCTTGGTGCCCAAGTCAAGTCCTAGAGCCCACAATTAGGAAACCTTAATTTTCCTTCCAAAAAAAAAAAATGATTTTCAACCTTGTCCCAAACCTAGGTTTCCAAAACCTCCCTTTCTACATCAAAATGATATATTTCCAAAACCTCTTTTCTACGTCAAAACTATAGTCTTCTAAATCTAGCATTTTTAAAACCTCCCTTTCCAAATTCTTGTCAAATCCAATCTTCCCGTTTAGGAAACTAGATCCAATCTTCCCGTTTAGGAAACTAGATCCAATCTTCCGTATTTGGAAACAAAATCAAACTTTCTCTTTTAGAAACAAAATCTAATCCTTTGCTTTAGGAAATAGGAATCTTAACTCTTCCTAGTCTAAATCTTTCCTAATCCAACTCCTTTTTAATCTTCTACTTTCCTAAATCTTAAGTTTCCAAAACTTGAACATAACAATCTTTCCTAAATTTTAAAACTCAAAATCTAAATCTTTCCTAATTCAACTCTCTCCTAATTCCCTACCTTCCTAAACCATAAGTTTTCTAAAACTTCCAAATTTTTCCTAATTCAACCCTTTTCTTCATTCTACCCCATTTCAAATCTTAACTTTCCAAATCTAAGTTTTCAAATCTCTCCTAAACTCAAACATTTCCTAATTTCAAGATTTTCTAAAACTCAAATTCTAAAACTTTCTAAATCTTAAATTTTCTAAATTTCAAATCTTTCTAAATTTCAAAGCTTTCTAAATTCAAAACTTTCTTAAGTTAAGACTTTCTAAATCCCAAACCTTCTAATTTTTAAACCTTTCTTATTTTAAAATTTCCCAATTCAAATCTTCCTTAAATCTTAAACTTTCTTAAATGAAAGCTTTTCTAAGTTGAAACTTTCTTAATTCAAAACTTTCATAAGTTGAAACTTTCTTAATTCAAAACTTTCCTAAGTTAAAACCTTTCTTAATTCAAAACTTTCCTAAGTTGAAACTTTCTAAATTCAAAAATTTTTAATTTCAAAACTTTCTTAAAACGAAATGTTTCCTATTTCAAAACTTTCTTAATCCAACACTTTCCCAATTCGAAAACTTTCCCAATTCGAAATCTTTCCTAAAATGATATTTTCCTAATTCGAACTTTTCTAAACAGAACTTTCCTAAAATGGAACTTTCCAAATTCAAACCCTTCCTAAATCCAAGCTTTCCTTAATCTTCCAAGTCCAATATTCGAGTCAATTCTTTTCTAAAATCTTTCCAAGCCAAATCTAATCTTTCTTTTCTAAGTCCTTAAGTTTAGGTTTCCTAAAACCAAGTTTTCCAAAGCCAAGTCTTTTCAAATCTTCCAATCAAAGTTCAATCTCTCAATCTTCCAATCCAATTTCCAACTCAATCTTTTTCGTCCAATCATATCTTCTATTTTCAATCGGACTCTTGTCCGAACTACGACTGACTTGATTCCTCCAAAAGGATACGTAGGCAACCCTCATAGATGCGGTCATAACATTTTTCAAGTTTCTATTTTCACAAAATTTTTCCAAATCTCCAGTCTATTTTCAAACTTCCAATTCCAAATTTCTATTTCTAAATCTTTATTTTCAATTTCCAAAATCTTCTTTCTAAATTCAAACTTCTATCTCTTCCTTTTCAAATAAAATCAATCTCTTTCCAAGTCTATTTTCCAACTTTCTTTTATTGCACTTGCATATCGTGCATCATGTCTTTTTCAAACATTCTTTTTCAAAGTGGATAGGATTGGACATTTGTTAGTTGAAGACTCTCATAGGTGAATCTAGGGCAGATTGACATATAGGTACCGAAAGGGCGGGGTAGGGTGATGGCTTAGTGCGTCTTTTCTACACCTAACCAACCTCCGAACCTAGATTATTGTTCTGAAAGACCAAAAGGTGTTATTTTCAAAAAAGGGCTTACGTATTTTCCAAAGGTTGCCAAACAACCTGTTTTTCTTAAAAACCCTCTCTTGAGGAGATATTTTCAAAATCATTTTTCAAAACCCTAAGTGTAGTTTTTGGATTATGCTTAGTTTTTAGGTGACCTAACTCACCTTAATCAAGTTAGGTGGCGACTTCAAACTTTTTTCAAAAGCCCTTTATTCAAATCAATTTTCAATTCAAACATAGTCGCACTCATTCTTCTAGAGGGGTGAGTTCTAACAAGAGAGTATATTATTTTTCCTGCTTGTGTATGTATTCCTCGAGTGTGAAAAATCTGTGCGCGACACCTAGTGGAGTCGCCAGCTGTCGCGCCTAGATTTTTTGCACTTGAGGAATACACACACAAGAGGGAAAAATATTGTACTCTCTCGTTAGAACTCATCCTCCTAGAGGAATTAGTGCAACTAGGTTTGAATTGAAAATTGATTTAAAAAAGGGCTTTTAGAAAACATTTGGAGTCGCTACCTAACTTAATTAAGGTGAGTTTGGTCACTTAAAAACGAAGCACAGTCCGAAGACTACACTTAGGGTTTTTGAAAACGAGTTTTGAAAATACTTCCTCAAGAGAGGGTTTTTTAGAAAATAGAGTTTTTGGCAACCTTTAGAAAATATTTATGCCATTTTTTGAAAATAACTCCGTTTTGGTCTTTGAAAACAGTGATCTAAGTTCTAAGGTTGGTTACGTGTAGGCAAGACATACTAAGCCATCACCCTACCCCGCCCTTGCGGTACTTACATGTCTATTCATCCTAGATTCACCTATTAGAGTCTTCGATTAATAAATGTCCAAAACTATCCACTTTGAAAAGAATATTTTAAACAAAGAAATTGACATGATGCATGATATGCAAGTGCAAGAAAAAGATTTGACTTTGAAATAGATTTGAAAAGAGATTTGAAAAGATAGATTTAATTTTGAAAGAAAGTTTTAGAGATTGGAAATAGAGATTTGAAAATAGATTTTTGGAATTGGAAGTTTGAAATAGATTATGGAATTTGAAGTTTGAAAATAGATCATGGAATTAGAGATTTGAAAAAAAGTTATGACCGCACCTGTGAGGGTTGCCTACGTATCTTTTTTGAGGAATCATGTCAGTCATAGTTCGAATAAGAGTCTGATTGAAAATAGAAGGTTTTGATTTGAAAAGGAGTTGGAGTTGAACTTAGAATAGAAGATTGAAATTTAGAATTGAAAAGATTAGACTTTGATTTGGAAAGATAGAACTTAGAAGAAGAATTTGGACTTGTTTTGAAAAGATTGAGATTTAGGAAACCTAGACTTAGGAAAGATAGAATTTAGGAAGGACTTGAGAGATTTAGAAAGATTCAACTCTAATGTTGGATTTAGAAAATTACGGAAGTTGGAATTTATGAAAGATTGAATTTTGGAAAGTTTGAAAACAGGAAAGTTCCGTTTTGGAAAGTTTTGATTTAGGAAAGGTTCGATTTAGGAAAGGCTTTTAGGGAAGTTTTGAATTAAGAAAGTTCCAAATTAGGAGAGAATTAAAATTGGAAAGTTTAAAATTTAGGAAAGAGTTGATTTTGGAAAGATTGGAATTAGGAAAAGTTTGATTTAGGAAAGATTTAGTATTTAGAAAGTTTCGACTTAAGAAAGTTTATAGTTTAGAAAGTTTTGGATTTAAGAAAGTTTTGAATTTAGGAAAGTTTAGGAATTGGAAAGTTGAAATTTGAGCTTTAGAAATACTTGAAATTAGGAAAGTTTTGAGTTTAAGAAAGATTTGAAAACTTAGATTTGAAAATTTTAAATTTGGAAAGATGTGGAATTAACGAAGGTTGGAATTAGGAAAGATTTGGAAACTTAAAGTTTAAGGAAAGATTTGAAAGTTTAAGTTTTGGGAACTTAAGGTTTAGGAAGGTATGAGATTAGGAACCATTGGGATTCCTATTTTCTAAAACGAAAGATTGGATTTTATTTCTAAAAGAGATGATTTGATTTTGTTTCCAAAAATGAAGGATTGGATTTAGTTTCCTAAATGGGAAGATTGGATTTGGTATGCTAAAACGGAGGATTTGATTTGACATGGAACTGGAAAGATGAAGTTTTGAAAATCCTAAATTTTGAAGTAGAAAATAGGTTTTGGAAACTTAAGATTTTGATGTAGAAAAGAGGATTTGGAAATCTAGGTTTTAAGGCAAGATTGAAAATCACGTTTTAAGAAGAAAAATTAGGATTTCCTAATCGTGGGCTCTAGGGTTAACTTGGGCTCCAAGGAAAGAGATTTTGGAAATTGAGTTTTTGGAAATGAAGACTTCTGGAGGGAGATCCCAAAAACGAGTTTTTGGAAAGTGAACTTGAGAGGAGTTTTAGAAAGAAGATTTTGGAAGGAGCTTTTAAGAAAGAGTTTTTTTGGAGCGTTTGTAGAAAGTGAATTTGAAGAAGGCGTTTTGGAAAGGAGTTTAAAAAGACGTTTTGGAAAATAGATTTTTGAAAGGATTTTTTGAAAATTTTTTTTGGAAATGAGATGAGAGAGAGTTTTTTGGAAAGTATGTTGAAAAAGAGGTTTTTTAGAAAGAGAGATTTGAAAAGATGGTTGTTAGAAAGTTCATAAAAATGTTTCACTTTCCTAAAGCGATTCTAACCATAAGAAGGCTAGAACTATTCTAAGATAGTAGTTTTGAAAACAACAAAGATTTAAAAATATGGACCATATTGGTTCCTTTAAATGTAACACTTTTCTAAAGCAATTCTAGCCATGGAAAGGCTAGAATCACCCTAGGATTGTAATTTTGAAAACAAGTTTTGAACAAAAAAAATTTAATACAAGTTTTGAAAACGATTTTGATGTAAGTATAAAAATAATTTTAAAAATTTTTTTTGGAAAGATGTAAGATCATGATATACACAATGCAAGTTGGGGTCGTGAACATACAAGGTTAAAGGCTTCACCACATAATCAAGGGGGCCGAACCCACGTGGTCTTCGGTTAGACTAAGAGAAAGCCTCCGACACGGTGACCTTCAATAGCCTAATCCTACACATGGACTGGGAAGTCCCTTGTTTCAAGCATGCAAGAAAGGGGGGGGGGGGAGAGAAAAGATGGGGGATTAAAATAAAAGAAAACCCAAGTGGGTTAGGTGAGAGAAGAGAGAGGGGAAAGATGTATAAATGTAAAAAGAAAGGCTACCTTGCGTCTTTTTATTTGCTTTGCTTTATTCGCCTTGTTCTCCTTGCTTTCTTCACTTCAATCTTTGCATTGCTTTGCGTTGATCTTCGAGAGCTTGCTTCGATCTTCAAGAGCTTTGGAGTTGCAGCACTTCAAGTCTTTAATGGAGGCTAGTGTATGAGTGTATAGGGGTGTATGTGAGTGTATGGGAGCTAGGGTTTGTGTATGGCGGCTAGGATTTTGGAAAACCTAAAGAAGACTAGGGTTTAGGGAGGCTAGGAGCTCCGTCTATCGACGAGGAGAATTTTCAAACTGAGTTTGCGGACCTTTTTCACGTTGGAAGAGGCTCTGTAATTATAGAGAGAGGAATGACCTGGCATCTGTTGCAGTGGCGCTAGGCAAAAAAACTTTATGGCGCTACTAGGAGTGGTGCCAGGCTAGAATTTGGCTTGGCACCATTATTAGTGGCGCCAGCCACTTAGGAAAATTTTAAGTTCGGCAAGCAATGTATCTTCAGAAGATTTGGGCTCCTGTACTAGTGACTACTATGTAAGTTTTAGCCTATTTTCGCTAGGAGTGACTCCGGAAGGTCCGGGAATGATTTGAAGGGGCTAGAAATGGCCCGGAAGACTAAAAAGGGACAAGAACCCTTAGAATAGCTTCTCGAAGGTAATAGACTTGAAAAATGATGACACGATTTATTGAAAAGGTTGACCGGGCTATTAGGGGCAAAACGGTCAATCGGGCTAAAAAGGTATTGGGATGGACTCGGAATGTCCCGAAAGAAGACTCAAGTTCTGGAAACATTACTTAGAACGTTGCAGGAGGTTACTGGTTTGATACCTAGAGCCGGTGTGGTTAGAAAAGGAAAACGGCCCACCAGGGGTAAAACGGTTATTTTGTACTAGGTTTACCGGAACGGACTCGGAATGATCTAGAAATGTATCAGAAGGTTGGGGATGCTATAAGAAGCATTCTCGAGGAGTTACTGGTTTGATACCCAGAGCCGGAGTGGTTCCTGGGGCGCTTGGATGCTTAAGGGCAAAATGGTCATCTTGACTGGAATCTATTGGACTTAGCCCGAAACTGACTAGAAGGCACCTAATCATGCCAGATTGTCTTTAAGACAATCTTGGAAGAGTGGACTTACCGTTCTGAGGACTTAGGTACCTTCTCAAGGAACGTGCCGGAAATGGCCCTAGGGGCAATTTGGTCATTTTTCACCGAAGTGGGCTAGCAGGCACCAGTGTTGACTTGAGTTTTGAGTGTTTCCGCCACTTTGACGGCAGTCCCGTGATATAGGGGTTTGTCGGCAATTTTCTTTATCAACCTGTTTATGAGTGTTTCCGTCACTCTGACGATTGCGATGTTTACGAGTATTTCTGTTACTCTAATGGGTCGCTCATTCTAGAGACTGCCTAATCTCTGGAAGCTGCTTGGTGGACTTAGCGCTTGAGGAATCAACTTTCTCGGAAGGAATGCTGAAACGGACATTGCTTCATTGGCGGGCTAGCAGGAGTCAAAGGTGGACCGTTCTACCATCTAGGGGACTTGGGGTCTCATCTCTGTCGACGGGTTTGAAGGGACTTACAGTTTCGAAAAGTTATCTCGAAAATGTGCCAGATTGGATGGCCTTACCACCTCAAGGAATCAACTTTCTCGAAAGGTGTGCCGAATTTAATTGGATTTGGAATTAGAATAGGAAAAGGTACCATATTCGAAAATCCGTGCCCATTGGAATTGGACCGAACAATGCCCCCAAGGGCATTTTGGTCATTTTGCCTTTATTTAGGCTTAAAGGGCTCGCAAAGCGATTGATTGGTGAGGTTAGGCTTGGAAAGTTGATTTAGATTGGAATATGTCCATATTAACTTGAATACAAGTCTGCATGGACTGGAGAGTGTCGAGCGGGCAAAAATGGGGTGCTTACAACTACCCCTCTTTTTTCTGTCTTTGCTTGTCGAAGATAGAAAATGATAGAGTTAGAGTCCCATGTTGACCATTGTCGTGCCCAGATTTTTCGCACTCGAGGAATACACATACAAGCGGGAAAAACACTGTACTCTCTCATTAGAACTCACCTCCTAGAAGAATGAGTGCAACTATGTTTGAATTGAAAATAGATTTGAATAAAGGGCTTTTAAAAAAGATTTGGAGTCGCCACCTAACTTGATTAAGGTGAGTTAGGTCACCTAAAAACTAAGAATAATTCAAAGACTACACTTAGGGTTTTTGAAAACGATTTTGAAAATACTACCTCAAGAGAGGGTTTTTAAGAAAACAAGTTGTTTAGCAACCCTTGGAAAACATTTAAGCCCTTTTTGAAAATAACTCCATTTTTGATCTTTCAAATCAGTGATCCTAGGTTGAGAGGTTGGTTACGTGTAGGGAAGACGCACTAAGCCATCAGCGTACCTCGCCCTTGCGGTACCTACATGTCTATTTACCCTAGATTCACCTATGAGAGTCTTTAACTAACCAATGTTCAATCCTATCCACTTTGAAAAAGAAATGTTTAAAAAGAAATTTAACATGATCTATGATATGCAAGTGCAAGAAAAGAGAATTGAAAATTTGATTTGGAAAGAAATTGATTTGATTTGAAAAGGAAGAGATAGAAGTTTGAATTTGGAAATCGAAAATAGAGATTTGGAAATAGAAATTTGGAATTGGAAGTTTGAAAATAGATTGGAGATTTGGAAAGATTTTGTGGAAATAAAAACTTGAAAAATGTTGTGACAGCACCTATGAGGGTTGCCTACGTATCCTTTTGGAGGAATCAGGTCAGTCGTAGTTCGGACAAGAGTCCGATTGAAAATAGAAGAGTTAATTTGGAAGAGAATTGGAGTTGGAAATCGAATTGGAATTGGAAGAATAGGAAATTTGGACTTTGATTGAAAAATTTGAAAAGATTGGGTTTGAAAGACTTGGTTTTAGGAAACCTAGACTTAGGAACTTACAAAAGAAAGATTGGACTTGACTTGGAAAGATTTTAGAAAAAATTTGACTCGAATGTTGGACTTGGAAGATTCGGAAAGATTAGATTTAGGGAATGTTTGAATTAGGAAAGGTTCAAATTAGGAAAGTGTCATTTTAGGAAAGTTTTGGATTAAGAAAGTTTCATTTAGGAAAGCTTTGACTTAGGAAAGCTTTGAATTAAGAAAGTCTCATTTTAAGAAAGGTTTTGAAATAAGAAAGGTTTTGAAAATAAGGAAGTTTTGAAAATAAGTAAGTTTTAAGTTTAGAAAGTTTTAGATTTGGAAAGATTTGAAGTTTTAGGAAAGTTTAGGGTTTAGAAAGTTTGGGAGTTTAGAAAGATTTAACTTAAGAAAGTTTTGAATTTAGAAAGCTTTGGATTTGGAAAGATTTGAAATTTAGAAAGTTTAAGATTTAGAAAGTTTTAGAGTTTGAGTTTTAAAAAATCTTGAATTTAGGAAAGATTGGAAAACCTAGATTTGGAAAGTTAAGATTTGAAAATGGATGGAATTAAAAAAAGGGTTGAATTAGGAAAAATTTGGAAGCTTAATATTTAAGGAAAGATTTGAAAGTTTTAGGAAACTTATGGTTTAGGAAGGTAGGAAATTAGGGGAGAGTTGAATTAGGAAAGATTTAGATTTTGAGTTTCAAAATTTAGGAAAGATTTTTATGTTTAAGTTTTGGAAACTTAGAATTTAGGAAAGTAGAAGATTAGGAAGGAGTTGAATTAGGAAAGATTTGGATTTGGAAGGATTGAGATTCCTATTTCCTAAAGCAAGTGATTGGATTTTGTTTCCAAAAACGGAGGATAGGATCTAGTTTTCTAAATGAGAGATTGAATTTGGTTTCCAAAAGGGAAGATTGGATTTGACAAGGATTTGGAAAGGGAGGTTTTAGAAACCCTAGATTTGGAGGACTATAGTTTTGGCGTAGAAATTATGTATAGTTTGGATATGAAAAGGGAGATTTTGGAAACCTAGGTTTTAAGGTAAGTTTGAAAATTATATTTTCGGGAAGGAAAAGTAAGGTTTCCTAATTGTGGTTCTATGGCTTAACTTGGGCACCAAGAAAAGGGATTTTCGGAAAGTGAGTTTTTGGAAAGGAAGATTTTTGGAAGGAAATCCTAGAGAGGAGTTTCCAGAAAGTAGATTTTGAAAAGAGAGAGTTTTTGGAAAGAAATCCTAGTGAGGAGTTTTTAGAAAGTAAATTTGAAAAGAGTTTTAGGAAGGAAGTTTTTGGAAAGTAAAACTTTGAGAGAGTTTTGAAAATAAAATTTTGGAAGAACCTTTTAGGAAAGAGTTTTTAGGAAAGCGAATTTTGAGGAGAGTGTTTTGGGAAGGAGTTTGAAAAGAGAAGTTTTGGAAAATAGATTTTTGGAGAGAGTTTTTAGAAAACAACTTTAAAAAGGAATTTAAAGAGAGTTTATGGAAAGCATGTTGGAAAAGAGATTTTTAGGAGGAGATTTTCGAGAAGAGATTTTGGAATGTATATATAAAATATCTCACTTTCCTATAGCGATTTTAACCATAAGAGGGCTAGAACCACCTTAGGATAGTGGTTTTGAAAATAACAAGATTTGAAAATATGGACCATGAAAGTCACTTTAAATGTAATACTTTCCTAAAGCAACCCTAGCCATGAAAAGGCTAGAATCACCCTAAGATTGTGATTTTGAAAACAAATTTTGGAAAAGAAGATTTTGATGCAATTTTAAAAACAATGTTAATGCAAGTTTTGAAAACGAGTTTGAAAATAATTTTGGAGAGATACAAGATCATGATATGCACAATGCAAATTTGGGGTCATGAACATATGAGGTTAAGGCTACACCACATAATCAAGGGGGCCGAACCCACGTGATCTCCGATTAGACGAAAAGAAAGCCCCTGACACGGAGATGCTCCAATAGTCTAATCCTACACATGGACCGGAAATTCCCTTATTTCAAGCATGCAAAGAAAGGGGGGGAAGAAGATGGGGGATTAAAGTAGAAGAAAACCCAAGTGGGTTAGGAGAGAGAAGAGAGAGGGAGAAGTGCAAAAACTTAAAGAGAAAACCTACAGTATGTCTTGTTTATTTCGCTTGGCTTTGCGTGCCTTGCTTTTCTTGCTTTCTCTTCGGTCTTCGAGAGCTTTGTCTTGGTCTTCGAGGGCTTCGAGTTACAGCAATCCAAATCTTCAATGGAGGATTAGAGGCTAGTGTATAAGTGTATCAGGATATATAAGAGTGTATAGGAGGCTAAGGTTTGTGTATGGTGGCTAGGGTTTGGAAAACCTAGAGAAGCTAGGGTTTAGGGAGGCTACGAGCTCTGTATATCGAATATTAGAGTTTTCAAACTGAGTTTACAGACCTCTTTCACGTTGGAAGAGGCTCTGTATTTATAGAGATGGGATAGACCTAGTGCCTGTTGCAGTGGCGCCAGGCCAAATTTCCTCTTGGCGCCATTAGGAGAGGCGCTAGGCCATTTCTTGGCTTGACGCCACTAGTAGTGGCGCCAGCCAGTTAGGAAAGTTTTAAGGTCGGCAAGCAACGTATCTTGAGAAGATTTGGGTGCCTGTACTAGTGACTACCATGCAATTTTTAGCCTAGCTTCACTAGGAGTGACTCTAGAAAGTCCGGGAAGGAGTTAAGAGACCGGGAATGACCCGGAAGGCCGGGAAAGGGTAGGAACACTTAGAACAGTGTCCCGGAGGTATTTGACTTGAAAAATGAGGATAGGATGTGTCGGAAGGGTTGACCAGGCCATTAGGGGCAAAATGGTCGACCGGGCCAGAAAGTTGCCGAGATAGACTCGGAATGTCCTAAAAAAAAAAAAAAAAAGACTTGAGATAGGGAAACATTACTTAGAATGTTCCCAAAGGTGGCCAGTTTGATACCTAGAGCCAGTGTGGTCAAACAAGGCGACCGGCCCACTAGGGGCAAAACGGTCATTTTGCACCGGGTTTGCCAAAACTGACTTGAAATGATCCGAAAAAGTAAAGAAAGGTTGAGAATACTGTAGGAGGCAATCTCGGGCAGTTACCAGATTGATACCCAGGGCTGGTGTGGGTCCCGAGGCGTTGAGATACCTAGGGGCAAAATGGTCATCTTGATCGAAAAGTCTCGAAATTGACCCGAAATTGACTGGAGGGCACCTAATCATGCCGGATCATCTTTGGGACGATCTAGGAAGGGTGGACTTATCGTTCTGAGGACTTACGTGGCTCTCGAGAAACGTGTCAAAAATGGCCCTAGGGACAATTTGGTCATTTTTCACCTGAGTGGGCTAGCAGGCACTAGTGTTGACCTGGGTTTTGAGTGTTTCGCCACTCTGACAGCGGTCTTGTGATACAGGGGTTTGTTGGCAATTCCTTATATTGTCCTGTTTACGAGCATTTTCGTTACTCTGACGGTTCGCGATCATTTTTTAGACTGCCTAATCTCAGAAAGCTGCTAAAGGAACTTAGTGCCTGAGAATCAACTTTCTCGGAAGGCGTGCCTAAACGGACATTTCTGTATTGGCAGGCTAGCAGGCACCAAAGGTGGACCGTTCTACCATCTAGGGGACTTGGGGTCTCGTCTTGGTCGACAGGTTTAAAGGGACTTATCGTTCCGAAGAGATTTTCTTCAGAAAACGTGCCAAATTGGATAGACTTACCGTCTTAAGGAATCAACTGTCGCAAGAGAGGGATTGGAATTAGAACTGGAAAGGGGACTTACCATCTTTGGAAAGACGTGCCTGTTGGAATTGAAAAGGGGACTTATCGTCTTCAGAAAGACGTGCCTGATTTAGATTTGGAAAGGGGACTTACCGTCTCTAGAAAGGCGTGCCTGATTTGAAATTGGAAAGGGGACTTACCGTCTCCAAAAAGACTCGCTTGATTTGGAATTAGACCGAACAATGCCTCTATGGCCATTTCGGTCATTTTGCCTCTATTTGGGCTTGGTGGGCCCGTGAAGCGATGAATAGACGGGATTAGACTTAGAGAGTTGATTTTGTTTGGAATACGTCCATATTGATTTGAGTACAAGTCTGGAAGGACCATAGACTGCCTAGTGGTAAAAAATGGGGTGCTTACAGCTGTCCCTCTTTTTTTGTCTTTGCTTGTCAAAGACAGAAAACGATAAAGTAAGAGTCCTATGTTGACCATGAGGCTGTTGGAGGGACGGACTTTGAAAATTTTTTCGACAACCGGGGTTCGAAAATGGATATTGGGCCCAAAAGGCCTTCAAAAATGAGTTTTGGTGGGAAAAAGGGCAAAACTGCCTAGAAGTTGGAAAAAAAAAGCAAAAAATTTTTTGGTTCGAACATTTATGGGAATTTGGAAGATTTTCGCAAATCCGAGAGACATTGCGAAGAAACTGACTTGGACATTAAAGGAGCACTTTTTAGAGACCATGGGTGATTGCCGAAAGGAGACCACGTCGCCCAAAAATTCGCCGGAAGATAAGATTTCACTGAAGAACTCCAAAAAGTGAATTTTCAAATTTTTGTTAATTTTGATGTGTAGAATTTCGTTTAAATCATGTGAATAGTAGAAATTGATGTTTTGGTATGTTTTGAACATTATGGTGATGTTATTTTTGCATTTTGGTGCTTGTTTGATTGAATTTGAGTGATTTTATGTGATTATGTGAAGAGAGTTTTCTGCAGGAATTGGGGGTTTGTTCCTACAAGCTTGGGCATTGGGTTTTCTGGCTAGATTTTTATAGCATGTGCCTTAGAAAAATGTGTTTATCAACCGTGTGAAGTTTCGTGATTTTTTGAAAACTTGGTGAATTTTTTATTTTTTTGAAAAATAAGAAAATATTTAGAAAATTAGGAAAATTAAGAAAACTTGAGAGATTGATGAAATTTTTAGAGTTTGAAATTTGAAAAAATATTGGAATATTTTAGAAAACATTTGAGGTGATTTTGAGAATTTTAGGATAACTTGGAAAACCATTAATTTATTTTGAAAAATAAAACTTATGTTTTGAAAATTTCAAAAAATTAAAGAGTGTGCGTGAGTGCTGATGTTATGTGATGTAACATTGTGAAGTGCACGTTTTGTGTTTTGTATTGATGTCATGGGTGTTGTAGGGACCATTTTTAAACGAGACTCTGCCGAAATTTTTAGAAATTAGGGAAAGAGTTGGAAAATGTTTAGAAATAAAATCTTTTTGAAGGAAAAAAACAGAAAACCCTTGAGATATGATTTGAAGTTGGAAAATCAAACGGTGTATGTAGGAAATTTATTTTGACTTATCATTTGAACTCTTTTTTATTATTTTTGTGTTAGCTGTTTATTTTATTTTACTCTATTATGTTATTATTTATCTGCATGTGCGGTACATTAACACCTCTTACCTTGGCTTACCATTTCTGGATGGCAGATGCAGCTGATGATGGTTTTGAAAGGAGACGTTGCTTGAGGAAGGCGGCTCGAACAGATTCCACCAGTGGCTCCAGTCGATCTAGGGGTAGCCGACGGTCTACTGGGCAGGCAGCGTCTAGTCAGAGTGGTTGGGGGAGTGGGCCATTTGTCTACCCCTTTCCTCTGGTTAAGCAGGCTTTTGTAGAGGAGATTGGCGCAGAGGAGGAGGTACCGAGTCTGGGCGACCAGGTCACTGGCTATGGGAGAGTCTCCTCCAGGCACAGGTAGACGGATGCCGACTTGGGAGATCTACAGGTACCAGATGTTCCACCACTCGGGGATCTGGCTTACCACCCCAGTGTATACTCCAGACAGCATCTGCTCCCTCCGCGAGTACACACAACTTTTAGAGGAGCTGTTCATCAGGTCTTCGGACTATGCAGCGCGCTGCCCAGTCGTATCGTGCATTCTTGGCTGAGATCGGATTCAGAGCCTTCATGGGATTACAGGCTAACAGCCTAAACTAGCATTTGGTACTGGCCTTGGTTGAGCGGTGGTTTGGAGATACCAGGACCTTTCATTTTATCGGCTTTGTGTTAGGCCCCACTTCATTGGATTGGGTGATCATCATAGGGCTCTCCTTCGTTGGCCAGCGAATCACTATACAGTCAATCAGTAGAGACGAGGCATGCATTCTGCTGGACTTGCCTCCTCCTGAGCGTTCCGCCTTCCCAGTCTCTTGGATCAGTCAGGATGACTGTACCTTTACTGCTGAGCCATCACCTGCCAGGCGGGACATTATGAGACGGCGACTTGTTTTGTATATCATCTTTAGCTGCTTTTGCAACAACAACAAGTCGCTCGTGCCATGTTGGTTGGTGAGTATAGTAGTTGATCTTGGAGCTTTATCTAAGCTGGACTGGGGGTCCTTCTCCTTTGGTTGCTTCCTTCGGCTGATGCGGGTCCGAACGTCTTCCAGTTGGGGCAGCATGACTAGTTTCTGGCCTTTTCTCATCTGGTGGAGCTACGAGTACCTTTATGTTTGTTGCCCTGCAATTGTTGAGGATGACCTCTATCCTCGTGCTTTGAGGTGGGCTCGTGACCGGGTAGCCCAACGATCGGAGATTACTGATTTTGTGATGCTCCGAGCTAACCTGGAGCTAATTGCGGTGAGAGATATGACTTGGCGGCCCTTCATTGGATTAGTTCATTATGAGACAATCCGGTACTTGGTCCCATTGTCCCTGTCGAGAGCTGCTTTTCTCAGTGATGACACTTGGGAGTCCTATCTCGGAGAGCGACACTAGCGGCAGTTTCATGAGGAGTTTCGATCAGCAGGAGCTCCGCCGGAGTATATGTTTGGAGCCTTAGTGGCGGGAGTGCCTATCCCCTATCAGGAGCGTCAGTCAGGTGCCGAGTTCTTGCTTCCTTCGGATACAGATTATGCTACACACTTTGGGGCTCATTCGATCAGTGCCTTCACCCGGTTTGAGGTAGTAGTCGGCGGGTATGCTGTGGTCCAGGAGGTGGTTGACTTGTGGCACCGTGCCGAAGGATATGTGCCCCAGGCTGAGTTTACTGCTGTGAAAGACTAGAGAGATCAGTACCAGATGGAGTGGGATCAGTACCAGGCCGAGGTAGCTTTCCTGAAGGCTCAGTTATCTCAGTTGGGCTGTGCTGGGGTATGTTGTCTTTCCCCTTCTTCTTCTTGTTCTGCTGTTGTCTAGTTCTTTTCTTCATATGGTTGATTTTGGTTCTATCTTCTCTGTAGGATGCTAGTGCTTCGAGTAGCTATCCGCCTCCTTCGATGTCGGGTTTCGGGGATTTCGATCCAGATGACATCGACTTTGACCTGTGACAGATGCCTCTTGTGGGGGCTTCGATCTTCTTTTGCCCCTATTCCTGAGATGTATTTATGTTAAATAGTTTTATTTTGTAAGCTCTATACAAGGATGGATATTTATGGCATTTAGAAGCATGGATAGATAAAGATATTTATGATTTTTTCAACTAGGCATATGATCAGATGCATATGACGGATGATGATGTTATGTATCTATTATATGAGTTGATGTTGATGACTTCTATTTTTACATAGAGTTATATCCTATGCGTGCAAATGGAATGACAAGAAGTGTTCTCGAACTTGATATCTTTGGAATGGTAACTTCTTCTTTTTCGGGGGGGTCTAGCCTCTCCTCTAGCTCAATCCTACCTTGGTTGGATGATAGCACTTCGAGCCTTTCTCAACCTTTTGACCCTTTCCCATTCTCTACTTCGGGGTTAGTGTATATGATTATTGGGCTGAAACTCTCGACTCTCAGGGTTTTAGCAACAGCTTTCCCGACCTTCAGCAAAGCAATAAGCATCCAGTCCTTTCAATCCGAGGAGACTTTGTTTAAGACCATAATGTAGGCTAGGTTATGGGGTTTTCGGAACAATAGGATATATAGGCCTAAATTCGATGTTGTTTTCAACAGGGTTCATATCCATACCGTTCTTGACTATTTTCTCCATAGGGCTAGCATCCTTCTTGGCTTTGGCAGCGTATTCAACTCATTTAGATCAAGCAATCCATTTTCAATCAAAATGGACTTTAATAAGATTGTAATATAGGCCATAGTTTTGGGGTTTTGCAAGAAAGGGTAAAGGCTCAAACCTATTGTTTCTATTGAGTTTCTTTGTAACCTATGATCACCTTTAAAATTTCCTCCTTGCTTTTTACATGACTTCTCAGGGTGAAAATGACCTTGTTTTTTCACCCTTTCTATATGCTTTTTGAGATAAACATGACTTTCTTCTCTTTCGATCTTCTTATTACGCTTTCAAAGATGACTCAATCATGAATTTGTTTTTTTGGCCTCTTGCCCCTTGGCAACTCCTTTCCTTTGCTTTTTCTTTCTATTTCTCTTCTTTTATATGCAATGAGTAATTCTACCATCTTTTTTTTCTTAGATCTTTTCTTTAGCGGTTCAATCTAACCGAATGTGAGCGGTGATCCCCAGGTTAGGGTTTTCTTAAAAAAAGGATAAATGGCTCAACGGGTTTGGCAAGGGGTTGCTTTTGACTACATGGGAAATAAAATGAGGTCTCTCTTCACTTTGAACTGGATTGTTTGATCTATAGAGCTTTCGATGCTGTCCTAGCAAGATAGAAGATGGATACCATTCCTGGGGTTCTCAACTATTATCTGCCCCAGTGTGGGGAGGACAGTCTTGGATCGGGATTGACAAGGAAAATTTTTGCTTTCCACGAGGCACTAGGGGTTAAGCAAAGGGAATATAAGCACATTTGTTTATTTATTTAGTCTTTTATTTATATGTAAGGAAGTGAAAGATGGCTCCTCTTCACTTTGATAAACTGACCACACATCGCTTAGCTTCAGTGTCTTGTAAGTGTTGCCTTTGGGTAGTATCCTCACTCATCCTTATCCTCTCTCTCTCTCTTTGGAAAGCTGATCATTTGGTGAGTGGTTAACTCATGCTATCATCCCTTCAAACCGGATCATTCCATAAGATACACCATGCCCCTTGCGGGGGAAGTAATTACTATTCACAAGAGACATATAAGATAGCAGCAGTGAATAAAAGAACTATCATTCAATTATTATTGTCATTTTTATGAAAAGCATAAAGTTTTTGAGCAATTAAGAAAATGCAAACATCAATTTAGAGACATGAAGTAAAAGGGATAGAAAGAAAGTAGGTGAAAACACCCTTCTCTTGTACGCTTTTGATGGGATTCCTATTTTAGCAGGGCTTTGGGATAATGCCCACATCTTCGATGCTCCATTCGCGACTCGGATCCTCGACCAAGGCAAGACAGGCAAAGGCTTCTTCTAGAGCTCCGGGCATGTTGGCACTAATAGTGCAGTTGGCAGCTTTATTGATCCCTTTGATGTCTTTGGTGGTGGACTCTTCCGGAAATAGCGTAGCTAACTCGCCTCCTTCCAATTCGAATGACTCTGTTGGTGTCTTTGGTTCTTTTTGCTCCCAGCCCAGATCCTCATAGCTGCATTCAATTACAGGCCAAGGATTCTCTAGTAAATGACGCTCCACCGCAGCATACTTTGGGTGTAGAAGTTCAGCACCCCATCTATCAAGGATCACGTTTTCAACAAGCTCTTCTTCTAGAAACACTGGCTCTTCAATGTAAGCACCCTATTTTTGCCCGCTCGGCAATCTCCGAGCTGACCAAGCTCACTTTCACATATCACATGCATACTTAGACTCCAGGCCCGCCTTTTTAACTTGAATTTAGTCCACCAGTTGCTTCTCGGGCCTGTAGGGCCCACTTAAAGCTAAATGACTGTTTTGTCCCTAGGCATTCGAAAGCCCCGGGAGCCACATCGGCTCTAGGTATCAAACTGATAACTTCTTGAGAATGCTTCTTATAGTATTCTCAACCTTTCCCTATCTTTTCGGATCATTTTGAGTCAGTTCCGGCCAACTCGGTACAAAATGACCATTTTGCCCCTAGTGGGTCAGTCTCCTTTTTCGACCACACCGGCTTTGGGTATCAAACCGGTAACCTCTTGAGACTACTTCTTATAGTGTTCTCAACCCCCCTTTACCTTTTCAGATCATTCCGAGTCAGTTCCGGCAAACTCGGTGCGAAATGACCATTTTGCCCCTAGTGGGCCGGTCTCCTTTTCCGACCACGCCGGCTCTGGGAATCAAACCGGCAACCTTTGGAAACATTCTGAATAATGTTTCTAGATCCCAAGTCTTCTTCCGGGATAGTCCGAGTCTGTCCCGGCAGTTTCCCGGTCCGATTGACTGTTTCACCCCTAAAGACCCAGTCAACCCTTCCGACACATCCTATCCTCACTTTTCAAGTCAAGTACCTTTGGGACACTATTTTAAGTGTTCCTGCTCTTTTCCGGCCTTCTGGGTCATCCCTGGTCCTCCAAAATCCTTTCCTGACTTTCCGGAGTTACTCCTACTGAAATCAGGCTAAAGATTGCATGGTAGTCACTAGTACAGGCGCCCAAATCTAGTCAAAGATACGTTGCTTGCCGACCTTAAACCTTTCCTAATTGGCTGGCGCCACTAGTAGTGGAGCCAAGCCAACAAATGGCCTAGCGCCACTCCTAGTGGCGCCAGTGTAAAATTTGGCCTAGTGCCACTGCAACAGGCGCCAGTGTTGTCTAATCTCTATAAATACAGAGCCTCCTCCAACGTGAAAGGGATCCGCAAATTCAACCTAAAAATCATATAATTCGATATACAGAGCTCGAGCACCTCCAAAACCCTAGCCTCCTTAGGTTTTCCCAAACCCTAGCCACCATACACAAACCCTAGTCTCATATACACTCCTATACATCCCCATACACTCATACACTAGCCTTCAACCATCCTTTGAAGACTTGAAGAGCTGCAATCCAAAGCTTGAAGACAACTCTTGAGGATTGAAGACGAAGATCAAGACAAAGACCAAAGATCGAAGACAGCACGGCGCGCAAAATAAATAAGACATACGGTAGGCTCCCTATTTAAATTTTCGCACTTCCCCCCTCTCTCTTCTCTCTCCTAACCCACTTGAGTTTTCTCTATTTTAATCCCCCATCTCTTTCCCCCTCCCTTTCTTTGTATGCTTGAAACAAGGGGATTCCCGGTCCATGTGTAGGATTGGGCTAGTGGAGAGTTACCGTGTCGGGGGCTTTCTTCTAGTCTAACCAAAGACCACGTGGGTCCGGCCCCCTTGATTATGTGGTGAAGCCTTAGCCTTGTATGTTCACGACCCCAAATTGCATTGTGCATATCATAGTCTTGCATCTTCCAAAATTCATTTTCAAACTCGTTTTCAAAATCGTTTTCAAACTTGTTTTCAAAATTGCATCAAAATCTCTTTTTCAAAAACTTGTTTTCAAAACCACAATTCTAGGGTAATTCTAGCCTTTCCATGGCTAGGGTTGCTTTAGGAAAGGGTTACATTAAAAGTGACCTTTTGGGTCTATATTTTCAAATCTTATTGTTTTCCAAAATCACTTTCTTAAAGTGGTTCTAGCCTTCTTATGGCTAAAATCGCTTTAGGGAAGTAAGACGTTTTCATACCTTCCAAAAACTTTCTTTTCAAATCTTTTCCTAAAAAATCTATTTCAATATACTTTCCTAAAACTCTCCTCTTCAAAGTTGTTTTCAAAAACTCCCTCCAAAATCTATTTTTCAAAGCTTCCTTTTTCAACTCCTTTCCAAAAACTCTTTCTCCTCAAAATTCACTTTCTAAAACACTCCCTAGATTCACCCTCCTAAAAACTCTCTCCAAAAACCTTTCTAAAAAACTCTCTTTCCAAAATCTTCCTTCTAGAAACTTCCCCTCTAGGATTTTCCTTCTAAAATCTTCGTTTCTAAAAACACACTTTCCAAAACTCCTTCTCTTTAAAATCTTTTTCCAAAAACTCCCTCTTCAAATGCACTTTCCAAAAACTCCTCCCTAGGATTCCCTTCTAGAAAACCTTCGTTTTTAAAAAACGCACTTTCCAAAAATCCCTCTTTCCAAAAAACGCGCTTTCCAAAAATCTCTTTTCTTAAAGCCCAAGTCAAGCCCTAGAGCTAACCATTAGGAAACCCTAATTTTTTTTCCAAAAACATGATTTTCAAACTTTGCCCCAAACCTAGGTTTCCAAAACCTCTTGTTTTCACATTCAAACTATACATATTTCCAAAACCTCTTTTCTACGTTAAAATTCTACACTTCCAAACCTAGGGTTTCTAGAAGTTTTCTTTTCCAAATCCTTGTCAAATCAAATCTTCCTTTTATAAAATCAAATCCCATCTCCCCATTTAGGAAACTAGATCCTATCCTCCGTTTCTGGAAACAAAATCAAACCTTCTCTTTTCAAAACAAAATCCAATCGTTTCCTAATCCAACTTTTTCTTAATTCAAATCCTTCCTAAACTTCCACTTTCCTAAACCTTAAGTTTCCAAAACTTGAACATAAAAATATTTCCTAAATTTTAAAACTCAACTTTCAAATCTTTCCTAATTCAACTCTCTCCTAATTCTACTCTCTTTTCAAATCTTAACTTTTCAAATCTAAGCTTTCAAACTTTTCCTAACCTCAAACCTTTCCTAATCTCAAGATTTTCTAAAAAACTCTAAAATTTTCAAAATCTTAAACTTTCTAAATGTCAAATCCTTCTAGAATTCTAAGCTTTCTAAATTCAAAACTTTTTTAAGTTAAGACTTTCTAAATCTAAAACTTCCTAAAATGAAACTTTCCAAATTCAAAACTTCCCTTTTTCAAACATTCCAAAATTCAAAACCTTTCTCAAACTAAACTTTTCTTAATTCAAAACATTTCTAGATTCAATACTTTCCCATTTCAAAACTTTCCTAATTCAAAACTTTCCAAAAATGAAACTTTCCTAATTCGAAACTTTCTTAAATCAGACTTTTCCTAATTCAAACATCTCCTAAAATCTAACCTTTCCAAATCTTCCAAGCCAAGTCAAATATTTCTTAAGTCTCTTCTCTTTCCTAAGTCTAGGTTTTCTCAAACCTTCTCTTTTTCAAAACAAGTCCAAATCTATCTCTTCAAATCAAAGTCTAATCTTTTCAATTTCAATTTCCAATCTCCTCTTCTAATTTCAAATCAAATTCAATCTCCTTCTTCAAATCAACTCTTCTATTTTCAATCGGACTCCGGTCCGAACTACGACTGACCTGATTCCCCCAAAGGGATACGTAGGCAACCTTCATAGGTGCAGTCACAACACTTTTCAAACTTTCAATTCCACCCTCATGGGTGTGGTTTCCAAAATCTTTCCATATCCCAAATTCCAATATATTTTCAAAATTCCAATTTCAAAATTTCTATTTTCAAATTTCTACTTTCAATTTTCAAACTTTTCAATTTTAATTCCATCTCTTCAAATCTATTTTCAAATCAAATCAATTTCAAATCAATCTCTTTGCAAATCTATTCTTCCATTCTCTTTCCTTGCACTTGCATACCATGCATCATGTTAGTTTTCAAGCATTGTTTTTCAAAGTGGATAGGATTGGACATGGGTTAATTAAAGACTCTCATAGGTGAATCTAGGGTAGATTGACATGTAGGTACCAAAAGGGCGGGGTAGGGTGATAACTTAGTGCATCTTCCCTACACGTAACCAACCTCCGAACCTAGATCACTGATTTCAAAGACCAAAAAGGAGTTATTTTTCAAAAAGAGCTAAATGTTTTCCAAAGGTTGCCAAACAACCTGTTTTCTTGAAAACCCTTTCTTGAGGTGGTATTTTCAAAAAACTTTTTTCAAAAACCCTAAGTGTAATCTTCAGATTATTCTTAGTTTTTAGGTGACCTAACTCACCTTAATCAAGCTAGGTGGCGACTTTGAATCTTTTTCAAAAGCCCTTTATTCAAACCAGTTTTTCAATTCAAACCTAGTCGCACTCATTCTTTTAGGAGGGTGAGTTCTAACGAGAGAGTACAATATTTTTTCCACTTATGTGTGTATTTCTCGAGTGTGAAAAATCTGGGCGTGACATTCAACTGGCCAATCAGAAGCATTAGGCACTTCATTAGGGTTATAGAGATAGATCGGGCATAGTGGGAGATCCTCCTGCCAGTCATCCTCTTCATCGGTCTCCCAATCGTCCTCACAACCTTCGGCTCTAAGCTTGTCGAAATCTCCCTCGCCTTCTATTTCTATTAGTATCATGTTGATGGTGTGATCCGGTAGAGGGTTAGTGGTCACATTGGGGGTCGAAGCAGGTTGTACCGGCTGCAGATCAATGGTCTTGTTGTCGATCAAGTCTTGAATTTTGTGCTTGAGAGCGAAGCAGCTTTCGGTATCGTGCCCTTGGCCACCCAAATGGTATTCACATGTAAGGGCAGCAGCTTTCGGGGGTAGAGGGCTTGGCAACGGGCGAGCAGGTATAGGCTTCAGGATACTATTTTTCAACAAGTTATGGTAGGCCTCCGTTTGGGTACAGGCTAAGGTGTCGAAGGTACGGATGCGTCGAGCAGGTCTATTAAAATTGGGTCGTGCCCCAGCGGGGCCATAGTTAGAGGTTGGAACATGCATTGTTAAGGTGGGTAAGGGCAGGACAGGGTGTGATTGTAGTGGCGGACGATATTAAGGTGGTTGGCCGGGCGAGATGGCAGACACCTCACTTTTCTTCTTGATCGTGCCCCTTGTAGTAGCCACCTTCTAGGCTATATTGGCAGTATACTCTCCGGTCTTGGTGTAGGGGTCTGTAATCCTCCCTGTCTTAAGACCATTTTCTATCATCTCCCCTTGCTTGATTAGTTCAGAGAAGCTTTTTCCCTCTCTTGTGCAAAGCTTCTCGTAGAATATACCCTGGAAAGTATGTACGAATAGTTGTACGTACTCCTTTTCTTCCAATGGGGGCTTGACTTGTGCAGCGGCCTCCCTCCATCTTAGGGCATAGCCTTTAAAGCTTTCTTTCTCACCCTTGCTCATAGTCATCAGGGACCATCAGTCAGAGATAAGGTCAATATTGTGACGATATTGGGCTTTAAATGCATTGACCAATTTGATCCAGGTTATGATCTTCCTTAAGTCCAGACGAGCAAACTATTATAGAGCAGACCCCGTAAGACTGTGTTGGAATAGCTACATAAGGAGTTTCGGATCGTTGCCATGACCACTTAGCGCTCCAGTATAGAGACGAAGATGAGCAACGGGGTTACCGGTACCGTTGTACTTCTAGAAGTCAGGTATTTTAAACCTAGCAGGTCTCGGGTGGTCAGGGAAGAAACAGAGCTCATCATAGGAAGTGAACCCGTAAGTGTCGTGGCCATGGAGACTTCGCAACGAATCCTCTAACCCTTGGATTTTCAGACTGAGAGGGTTTAAGGGGGCCTTCTTTATAGCAGGTGAAAGCAATATGGTCTCTTCCTCTTCAGCACTGATCCCTTTGGCATCCTCCCTATTCCTCCCAGTATTGTCAGACTGAAGCACAATCCTTGGATTAGAGGGTTCAGGGTCCTTAGATGAAGTCATAGATGATGATGGGACTGCAGCAACATCCTTCATAGCTATAGTTTGAATAAGCTTGAGCATCTCATCCATCTTGGTCCTCATTTCATTGACTTCTTCCCTAGAAACTGGAGAGGATTCTTCAGGGTTAGCAGCCATCAGTGATGCTCTTTGCCGGGTGATAATGGGATCCTTAGGTGGATGTTGCCCCTTCTTAGGAGCAATGTTGACTCAGTGCAGGGTGACCTGTGTAAAAAGGAAAAGACAAAAAGACAAAAACATAAATTGCAAGTTAGTTTTCGATTTTTAAAGAGCTTTATGCAATGCATGTCCTAGGGTGCCCCTTTTTTTGGGAGGGAAGTTACGCATGATGTATTGGCTCAGTTTTGGAGACAGGAGATTTGCCCCTATATGCAGATACCTTACCGTCAAGTGAGAACCTTCAGCCATCCATGCATTCATTCGCAAAAGTAAAGAAGTACATTGAATTTTGGGTTTACGATACAAAAGATTTGAAATACATTTCAACAGGGGGAAGGGGGAACACTTTCCTTTGGACTTCCACCTATCTAGTTTTACAAAGGAAAAACCTAAACTATTCTTGAGTCTTCGGATTCGCCTTCATTAGATTTGATGTCGAGGAGGTCACTGAGAGACCTTACTGATCGATTGCCCCTTGTCTTCTTGGCAATCCTATCTCCGTGAGTATAGAGGGATTGGGGCCCCTCTTATGGAATGAATTGAGATGCATGCAATGAGTTCTTAGGGTTACGTGGGAATCCTTAAGGTTTGGGTAGGTTTAATGCAAGGGAGACTGACCTTGGTGTCACTCTCAATGGGTTGATCATATGTATGAGGATGCAGTGACTTGAGTTACTTGGAACTCTTGTCTTGACATGGGCTATTGAATGCATGAACATGGGTATGCAAAGAGTATAAGGAGAGAGAATGCAATAGCAAGGTAAACGTGCATGCATGAGCAGTTAGATAGGCATTATAACAGTATGAATACAGTCAGTATAACAACAGGAATAGACATGTATAAATGAAAGTAAGAGCAGTCGCCCTTTCCTCCATGGTTTTGGAAAACGGTGCGTGTGTCTTAAATCCGGCAGAGGTTCGGCTATGCACGGTGTCTATATGAGTATGAAGTTGAGGGCTGACTAATGCATCCTAAAAGGCTCGGTCCCCGAATCTTCAAACTTAGGCCCACTCCCCGAGGTGGTGCCATGATCGGTTGGTGATCCGAGCGGGGGAACCATCAAGAGGCCATAGGCGAAGAAACTAACATAGCATCTTGCCCACAACCAATATACCATTCCCCCTATCTAACTAGAAAGGACATATCTGGGTAAAATGCAAGTATGTAGAATGCAGGTGCACATGCAGTGTGTGTGTGTGATTTTTAAAAGCGAAGGAAAGAGCCCATCAACTCCCATTCATCTTGTTCATCACATTCATGCATGGCAGTTAATAAAATTTAAACAAAATGTGTACCTACAAAACAAATATGCAAGAGTTAGTATGTAGATGGCAAACTTAATACAAGATAATATGAATAAATGCATGTTTTTTGAAAACAATTTTGAAAATTTAAAGGGAATAGGATTGAACAAGTTAATTGAAGACTCTACATAGGTGAAGGGTAAAAAGACATTACTACGACCTAACCCTTTAAGTGTCCCCAGTGGAGACGTCAGCTGTCGCGCCCAGATTTTTCGCACTCGAGGAATACACATACAAGCGGGAAAAATATTGTGCTCTCTCGTTAGAACTCACCCTCATAGAAATATGAGTGCGACTAGGTTTGAATTGAAAATAGATTTGAATAAAGGGCTTTTAGAAAAGATTTGGAGTCGCCACCTAACTTGATTAAGGTGAGTTAGGTCACCTAAAAACTAAGAATAATCCGAAGACTACACTTAGGGTTTTTTAAAACGATTTTGAAAATACTAACTCAAGAGAGGGTTTTTAAGAAAACAAGTTGTTTAGCAACCCTTGGAAAACATTCAAGCCCTTTTTGAAAATAACTCCATTTTTGGTCTTTGAAATAAGTGGTCCTAGGTTCGGAGGTTGGTTACGTGTAGGGAAGACGCACTAAGCCATCACCCTCCCCCGCCCTTGTTGTACCTACATGTTTATTTACCTTAGATTTACCCATGAGAGTCTTTAACTAACCAATGTTCAATCCTATCCACTTTGAAAAAGAAATGTTTAAAAAGAAATTTAATATGATGCATGATATGCAAGTGGAAGAAAAGAGAATTGAAAAATAGATTTGGAAAGAAATTGATTTGATTTGAAAAGGAAGAGATGGAAGTTTGAATTTGGAAAGAAGGTTTTGGAAATTAAAAATAGAGATTTGGAAATAAAAATTTGGAATTGGAAATTTGAAAATAGATTGGAGATTTGGAAAGATTTTATGAAAATAGAAACTTGAAAAATGTTGTGATGGCACCCATGAGGGTTGCCTACATATCCTTTTAGAGGAATTAGGTCAGTCGTAGTTTGGACAAAAGTCTGATTGAAAATAGAAGAGTTGATTTGGAAGAGAATTGGAGTTTGAATTCAAATTGGAATTGGAAGAATAGGAAATTTGGACTTTGATTGGAAGATTTAAAAAGATTGGTTTTGAAAGACTTGGTTTTAGGAAACCTAAACTTAGGAACTTAGAAAAGAAGGATTGGACTTGACTTGGGAAGACTATAGAAAAAAATTGACTCGAATGTTAGACTTGGAAGATTTGGAAAGATTAGATTTAGGAAATGTTCGAATTAGGAAAGGTTCAAATTGGGAAAGTATCATTTTAGGAAAGTTTCATTTTAGGAAAGTTTTGGATTAAGAAAGTTTCATTTAGGAAAGCTTTTACTTAGGAAAGCTTTGACTTAGGAAAGCTTTGAATTAAGAAAGTCTCATTTTAAGAAAGGTTTTGAAATAAGAAAGGTTTTAAAAATAAGGAAGTTTTGAAAATAAGAAGGTTTTAAGTTTAGAAAGCTTTAGATTTGGAAAGATTTGAAGTTTTAGAAAAGTTTAGGATTTAGAAAAGTTTAGGAGTTTAGAAAGATTTAACTTAAGAAAGTTTTGAATTTAGAAAGCTTTGGATTTGGAAAGATTTGAAATTTAGAAAGTTTAAGATTTAGAAAGTTTTAGAGTTTGAGTTTTAAAAAATCTTGAATTTAGGAAAGATTGGAAAACCTAGATTTGAAAAGTTAAGATTTGAAAAGGGATGGAATTAAGAAAAGGGTTGAATGAGGAAAAATTTGGAAGCTTAATGTTTAAGGAAAGATTTGAAAGTTTTAGGACACTTACGGTTTAGGAAGGTAGGAAATTAGGAGACAGTTGAATTAGAAAAGATTTAGATTTTGAGTTTTAAAATTTAGGAAAAATTTTTATGTTCAAGTTTTGAAAACTTAGGATTTAGGAAAGTAGAAGATTAGGAAGGAGTTGCATTAGGAAATATTTGGATTTGGAAGGATTGAGATTCCTATTTCCTAAAGCAAGGGATTGAATTTTGTTTCTAAAAAGAGATATTTTAATTTTGTTTCCAAAAATAGAGGATAGGATCTAGTTTCTTGAGTGAGAGATTAGATTTGGTTTCCAAAAGAGAAGATTGGATTTGGCAGGGATTTGGAAAGGGAGGTTTTAGAAACCCTAGATTTAGAGGACTATAGTTTTGGCGTAGAAAATATGTATAGTTTGGATATGAAAAGGGAGATTTTGAAAACCTTGGTTTTAAGTTAAGTTTGAAAATCATATTTTTGGGAAGGAAAAGTAGGGTTTCCTAATTGTGGTTCTAGGGCTTAACTTGGGCACCAAGAAAAGGGATTTTCGGAAAGTGAGTTTTTGGAAAGGAAGATTTTTGGAAGGAAATCCTG
This sequence comes from Euryodendron excelsum, assembly GCA_033060915.1. Classification (NCBI taxonomy): domain Eukaryota; kingdom Viridiplantae; phylum Streptophyta; class Magnoliopsida; order Ericales; family Pentaphylacaceae; genus Euryodendron; species Euryodendron excelsum. The sequence continues at coordinate 33,351,069 of CM065386.1, forward strand.
GAGAGGAGTTTCTAGAAGGTAGGTTTTGAAAAGAGAGAGTTTTTGGAAAGAAATCCTAGTGAGGAGTTTTTAGAAAGTGAATTTGAAAAGAGTTTTAGGAAGGAAGTTTTTGGAAAGTAAAACTTTGAGAGAATTTTGGAAACAAAATTTTGGAAGAAGCTTTTAGGAAAGAGTTCTTAGGAAAGCGAATTTTGAGGAGAGTGTTTTGGGAAGGAGTTTGAAAAGAGAAGTTTTGGAAAATAGATTTTTGGAGAGAGTTTTTAGAAAACAATTTTGAAAAGAAATTAAAGAGAGTTTATGGAAAGCATGTTGGAAAAGAGATTTTTAGGAGGAGATTTTCGAGAAGAGATTTTGGAATGTATATATAAAATATCTCACTTTCCTAAAGTGATTCTAACCATAAGATGGCTAGAACCACCTTAGGATAGTGGTTTTGAAAATAACAAGATTTGAAAATGTGGACCATGAAAGTCACTTTAAATGTAACACTTTCCTAAAGCAACCCTAGCCATGGAAAGGCTAGAATCACCCTAGGATTGTGATTTTGAAAACGAATTTTGGAAAAGAAGATTTTGATGCAATTTTGAAAACAATGTTAATGCAAGTTTTGAAAACGATTTTGGAGAGATGCAAGATCATGATATGCACAATGCAAATTTGGGGTCGTGAACTTATAAGGTTAAGGCTTCACCACATAATCAAGGGGGTCGAACCCACGTGGTCTCCGGTTAGACTAAAAGAAAGCCCCTGACACGGTGACCCTCCAATAGTCTAATCCTACACATGGACTAGGAATCTCCTTGCTTCAAGCATGCAAAGAAAGGAGGGAAAGAAGATGGGAATTAAAATAGAAGAAAATCCAAGTGGGTTAGGAGAGAGAAGAGAGAGGGGGAAGTGCAGAAACTTAAAGAGAAAACATACTGTATGTCTTGTTTATTTCGCTTGGCTTTGCGCGCCTTGCTTTTCTTGCTTTTTCTTCGGTCTTTGAGAGTTTTGTCTTGGTCTTCGAGAGCTTCGAGTTGCAGCAATCCAAATCCTCAATGGAGGGTTGGAGGCTAGTGTATAAGTGTATAGGGGTGTGTACGAGTGTATAGGAGGCTAAGGTTTGGAAAACCTAGAGAAGCTAGGGTTTAGGGAGGCTACGAGCTCTGTATATCGAATATTAGGGTTTTCAAACTGAGTTTGCGGACTTCTTTCACGTTGGAAGAGGCTCTGTATTTATAGAGATGGGATAGACCTGGTGCCTGTTGCAATGGCGCAAGGCCAAATTTCCTCTTCGCGCCACTAAGAGTGGCGCCAGGCCATTTCTTGGCTTGGCGCCACTAGTAGTGGCGCCAGCTAGTTAGGAAAGTTTTAAGGTCGGCAAGCAACGTGTCTTGAGAAGATTTGGGCTCCTGTACTAGTGACTACCATGCAATTTTTAGCCTGGCTTCACTAGGAGCGACTCCAGAAAGTCCGGGAAGGAGTTAAGAGACCGGGAATGACCCGAAAGGCCGGGAAAGCACAGGAACACTTAGAACAGTGTCCCGGATGTATTTGACTTGAAAAATGAGGATAGGATATGTCAGAAGGGTTGACCGGGCTATTAGGAGCAAAACGGTCGACCGGGCCGGAAAGTTGCCGAGATGGACTCGGAATGTCCTAAAAAAAAAAAAAAAAAAGACTTGAGATATGGAAACATTACCTAGAATGTTCCCAAAGGTTGCCGATTTGATACCCAGAGCCGGTGTGTTCGGAAAAGGCGACCAGCCAACTAGGGGCAAAACAATCATTTTACACCGGGTTTGTCGGAACTGACTCGGAATGATCCAAAAAGGTAAAGAAAGGTTGAGAATACTATAAGAGGCATTCTCGGGAAGTTACCAGTTTGATACCCAAGGCCGGTGTGGGTCCCGGGGCGTTCGAATGCCTAGGAGCAAAATGGTCATCTTGACCGAAAAGTCTCGGAATTGACCCGAAATTGACTGGAGGGCACCTAATCATGTCGGATCATCTCTGGGATGATCTAGGAAGGGTGGAATTATCATTTTGAGGATTTAGGTGGCTCTCGAGAAACGTGCCGAAAAATGGCCCTAGGGACAGTTTGGTCATTTTTACCGAAGTGGGCTAGCAGGCACTGGTGTTGACTTGGGTTTTGAATGTTTCCGCCACTCTGATGATGGTCTCGTGATACAGGGGTTTGTTGGCAATTCCCTATATCGACCTATTTACGAGTATTTTCGCTACTTTGACAGTCCGCGATCATTCCTAAGACTGCTTAATCTCGGGAAGCTGCTAAAGGGATTTAGCGCTTGAGAATCAACTTTCTCGGAATGCGTGCCTAAACGGACATTTCTGCATTGGCGGGCTAGCAGGCGCCAAAGGTGGACCGTTCTACCATCTAGGGAACTTGGGATTTTGTCCCCGTCGATAGGTTTAAAGGGACTTACTGTTCCGAAGAGATTTTCTTTAGAAAACGTGCCAAATTGGATAGAATTACTCTCTCGAGGAATCAATTGTCTTGAAAGAAGGATTGGAATTGGAATTGGAATTGGAAAGGGGACTTACCGTCTTTGAAAAGACGTGCCTGATTTGGATTTGGAAAGGGGACTTACCGTCTCTGGAAAGGCGTGGCTGATTTGGAATTGAAAAGGGGACTTTCCATCTCTGGAAAGACGCGACTAATTTGGAATTAGACCGAACAATGCCCCTAAGGTTATTTCTGTCATTTTGCCTCTATTTGGGCTTGGTGGGCCCGTGAAGCGATGAATGGACGGGATTAGACTTAGAGAGTTGATTTCGATTAGAATACGTCCATATTGACTTGAGTATAAGTCTGGACGGACCGTAGACTTCCGAGCGGTCAAAAATGGGGTGCTTACATCTTGGTTTTGAGTGTAAGCACCCCATAAATGTGTGTGATGAGTTGGTTTCCAAAGATATCCTGTCCTTCGATAAATGTGTCACGACCAAGAGGCGTGTTCGGTCCTGTGACAAAGGGGTTTTTTTGGCAATTCCCAATGTCGACCAGTTTGCGAGTGTTTATAGCACTTTGACGGATGCAATGTTTGGGAGTGTTTCCATCACTTTAATAGTGTGCGTTTATTTCGAAAACTACCTCATCTTGGTAAGCTGCTGGATGGTCTTATCATCTGAGCGATCAACTTTTTCAAAGACATGCTGAATAAAAGGACATTCTACATTCGCAGGCTAGCAGGCGCCAGAAGTGAACTGTTGTACAATCTTGAGAACTTGGGTTCTGTCTCGGTCGACACGTTTTAAGGGACTTACCGTTTCAAGGAGTTTTCTTGATAAACGTGCTAGATTGGATGGACTTACCATCTAAGGGATTAACTATCTCGAAAGACGCATCGAATTTGAATTTGATTGGTTTGGATTGGAATTGGATTTGGAACTAGATTTGAGATTGAAATAGGGACTTACCATCTTTAGGAAGATGCGTCAATTGGAATTGGACCGAGCAATGTCACAAGTACATTTTGGTCATTTTACCTTTATTGGGCCCGGCAGGCCTATGAAGCGATCAATTGAGTGGATTGAGTCTGAAAAACCGGTTTGGACTTCAATATGTTTGTGTCAGTTCTAATGTGAGTCCGGTTAGACCGGAGATTGCCCAATTGGCAAAAATGGGGTGCTTACAATCTCGATGCGTGCCATGAGTCCTTAGGGTGAATTGGTACACTAAGGATTTTAGGTAGGCTTTAAATGAGCAAGACTGGTTTTGAGCCACTCTCTGGGGGTTGATCATATGCATGGAATGTAGTAACTTGAGTTACTTTGGAACTCTTGTCTTTAGATGAGCATGGATGCATGAGTAGCATGACAGTTGTATAGTAGTGGAGAATACATGAGCAATGTAACAGTAGGAGTTAAGCAATTTAATTAGGACAGAAAGTAACGAAAAGTAAAGCGGTTGCCCTTTCCTCTTCAGTTTTGAAATTGACGCATGTGTCTTAAATCTGGCAGAGGTTTAGTTATGCATAGTGTGCTACATGAGCATGAGGTTGGGGGTTACTAATACTTCCTAAAAACCTTGGTTCCTGAACCTTCAAACCTCAAGCGTCTACCCCCGAAAGGTTCAACCCCATTTTTGCTTGGTGGTTTGAGTAGGGAAACTGTCAAGAGGCCGTCAGACGAGAAACCAATCGACATCTGCTAACAACCAATATATTGTTCATCCTTCTAACTAGAAAGGTAGGTACCAGGTAGTTATGCAAAGATACAAATACAAGTGGATGCACCGAGTATGTGTGGAATTTTTGAAAAAAGAAAATGGAGGAAAGGGCCCAACAACACCCATTGATAATAAATCAAAATTGTAGTTTTATAGTGGTTTGAATAAGCATGATCCCATATCTTTAATAATTATTTTTCATGTTTAGAGGTAAATATGTAATTTTACTTTTCACCATTGCATGGTAAATGTTTTCATATTTAGATTGTTGTATTCATATGTTTAATTGTATTTTCTCTTGTAGGAAATGCAAGAAAATAAATCATATGCAAAATGTGTGAAAAGGATGAAGATGTTTTGCAAATTGAAGGAGTCATATTAATGTGTGAACAAAAGAAAATTCCAAGATAAGATGAGTAAAATCTGGGCAGATGGAATTTGACATAGCTTCAGTATATTGGCTGTAACTTTTGATTCACAAATTCGATTGACCTAATTTTTTTCCATTGAAAAGAAGACTCCTAGATATACAATTATGTATCTAACATCGGTTTCGTGAATCTATCATTTTCATGGTCAAAATTGGTCTGTAAGTCAGCTTTGGTGCAAACTCTTGAATTTTCCACGTCTATTTTCAAACTTTGTGGCTATTGTCTTCTTCTATGATTTTTTTTGTATCCTTGGGTATAAATAGGAGTGAGATATAGAAGTAAAAGACATGTCCTTCTATCTTTCTTCACCTATTCTCTCTCTTTTGCTTAAGTTTTATTTAGTTATAGTTATAATGGTTTGCTAAGCTCCTAGCTAAGGCTAGGAGTGAAACATTTAATGAGGTTGTAGTACTTGTTCTTTGATCCATGAAATGTTTTTCAAAGCAAAGTCTTTTTAATTGATTGTTCATGTGTTTTTGAAAAGTTTTTATTTTGTAAAATTCCTTGATTCATTGTTAACTACAAGTACAATGAATGCTTGGAATTCCCTGCAAAGCAAATAACTAGATTTGCAAAGTTTTGATCAATCAATTATAAGAATAATCTTATGATACTATTTTTCTATAAAATCACTTTTTAGTTGATTTTCAATTGAGTTATAATAAGAGATCAAGAATAAACATTACAAGCTTGTTAAAAGTGTAACTCCGATGCCTTAGCAATCTCATCATTATCTCTTAGCCCCATATTTTCTACTTGTGTCATTTGTTCAACCAATCCCTGTGGTTCAAAACTCGGACTCACGAGTTTATACTACTTTGTGACAACCTGCACTTGGGTTTTTAATTTTTTTATTGCATTAATTTTTGGCACTGTTACTAGGGATTGCAGCTGGACAAGAAGCACATGTTGATTCTGCCTCTTTATCAATCTGGTAATTTCGTTCCATCATTTATCTTCTTGTTATTTTTTTTGCATGACCTCTTGGTATAGTGATTAAGGTGGGCATTTGGTTAAATTTGATTCAGAAAATATTATTGGGGATTTATTTTATGTTCCTATATATTCACACACACTTGACACCATGGCTAATGATGGTAGTTATCATGGGAATAATGAACTTCAAAACAATGCACCAATGCAAACCTTGCATGAATATGTGCAACCTCCTAGGAGTAGTGCTCCTTCACGTATTATTTTTCCTCTCCAAGCTAATAATTTTAATTTTAAACCGGGTACGATTCCATTACTTCCTAAATTTTGTAGTTTAGAATCTCATATTCCCTATTTACACATTAAAGAATTTGAGGAAGTTTGTGTTGCTTTTCATGACCAAACTTATAGTGAAGAAGTAATTAGGTTAAAAATATTTCATTTTTTTTTAAAGGATAAATCAAAGATTTGGCTTAACTCTTTAAGATCAAGGTCAATGGGCACATGGCAAGAGATACAAACTGAATTTTTGAAAAAGTTTTTTTCCAATTCATAGAACTAATGTTTTGAAAAGACAAATAATAAATTTTTTCTCAAAAAGAAAATGAAACCCTTTTTCAATGTTGGGAACGTTTCAAAGAATTGTTAAGCTCTTGCTCACATCATGGCTATGAAAGTTGGTGCACCATTAATTTTTTCTATGAAGGTTTGACACCCCAAATGTGTCAATTTGTAGAAACAATGTGCAATGGTAAATTTTTAAATAAAGACCCCAATGAGGCTTTAGAATATTTTGACCAACTAGCTAAAAATGCTCAATCTTGGGATGCTACTGTCCTTCCTGAAAGTTCAAGTAAAACTAAGCTTCCTTCTACTATTTCTACTGGAGGTACGTACCACCTTAGGGAGGAAGATGATTTAAGCGCTAGATTAGCTAGTTTGGCAAGAAAAGTCGAGGCCATGGAATTAAAGAAAGTTAATGAAATCAAAACCATGCAAAAAGAAGAAGCGTGTGGAATTTGTGAAATCATGGGACACTCGACCCATGAGTGTCCAACAATTCTAGCTTTTAAAGAAGTGTTGCATGATCAAGCAAATGCCATGAACACTTACAAGAAGCCTTTTCCATCTCTATACTCTAAGACATATAATCCGGGATGGAGGAATCATCCTAATTTCAGTTGGAAGAGTGATAATAATAGAGTAGCACCACCTCTGCAAGGGCCTTCTAATTTTGTTCCTTATGTTTCCCCACATAAGAAGAGCCTTGAGGATATATTGCAACAATTTATGTAAGGTCAAGCAACCATCAACAACCAAACCTCACATGTTATCAATGATATAAGAAACACTCTCACTAAGTTGACCTCTTCTTTGAGCATTCAAGAAAAGGGTAGATTTCTTGCTCAACCACAAGCAAATCCGCAAGGTCAATTTAGTGTGATGATTCTTCATCTAATGATACTCAACTTAAGCATGTCAAGGCTATCACTACCTTGAGAAGTGAAAAAATTATTGATAAAACCATACCTATGAGGGCCCAAAAGTCGGAGGATGTTTTAAAACCACTGATAGTAATGAACTTAACAAGCCTAAGTCAAATAAAGAGGTAAGGTGTCCCATTCCTGCACCATTCCCATAGAGCTTGCAAAAGCCTCAAAAGTTGAACACCAATAATGAGATTTTTGAATTGTTCAAACAAGTGAAGGTTAATATCCCCTTGTTGGATGCAATAAAACAAGTTCCTTCTGATGCCAAATTTTTGAAATACTTGTGTACTGTTAAGCGAAAGCTTAATGTATAAAAGAAGGTCTTTTTAACTGAATAAGTGAGTGCTATCATACAACATAATACTCGTCCCAAATACAAAGATCTTGGATGCCCTATGTAAACACCCCATTTTTGCATGCTTGTCGATCTCCGACCCAACCAGGCTCACTTTTAAACATCACAGCTACATTCAGACTCAAACACGCCCTTAAAACTCCAAACCAGTCCGTCGGTCTCTTCACTTAAAGCCAAATGTCCATTTTGCCCCTAGCAGGCCAGTCACATTTTTCAACCACACCAGCTCTGGGTATCAAATAGGTTACTTCCGAGATTTCTTCTAATAGCCCGGAACATTTTGAGTCTATTCCGGTAAGACCGGTGTAAAATAACCGTTTTGCCCCTGGTGGGCCGGTCGCTAGTCCCAACCACACCGGCTCTGGGTATCAAACCGAAAATCCATTAGAACACTCTTAATAGTATTTCCAACCTTCTAGCCTTCTCACGGGTCACTCCAGGTCCATTCTGGTATTTTTCCGGTTCAACTGACCATTTTGCCCCTGGTGGGCCAGTCAGCCTTTTTAACTATCCTAACATTGTTTCTCAAACTAGTTAACTCCGGGACACTCTTTCAAGGGTTCTTGTCCATTCTCGGCCTTCTAGATCATTCCCAGACTTTTCGAGTCACTCCTAGTAGAGCCAAACCAAAAATTGCATGGTAGTCACTAGGACAATTGCCCAAATTTTCTGTCTTACATCCCAAGAGTCAAAGATCTATTTCTTACCGCCTTAAAAACTTCCCAAAGGAGGTGGCGCCACTAGTAATTACGCCAAGCCAATAAATGGACTGATGCCACTAGGAGTAATTTTGCACTGGCGCCAGTACAATAGGCGCCATTTCCTATTTTGACTGCTTATAAATATAGATCCTCCCCCTGCATGTTCTGGATCTGAAAAATCACTTTATAAACTTTGTCTCAATGAAAACTGAGCTCAAAGTCCCTCAAAACTCTAATTCTCTCAAGCCTTTTCAAACCCTAGCCTCCATAGACTCCAACCCTAGCTTTTATACACTTCATCCACTCAAACACAAGCCTTCAAGCATCCATTGAAGATCAAGTGCTGCATCTTAAAAGGTCCCAAAGTTCAAGTCAAGTAAAGCAAACAAAGCCATCAAAACAAGAAGAAAACAAGGTTGGTTTTCTATTTACTTTCATGCAATCCCCCTCTCACTTCTCTCTCCTAACTTACTTGGGTTCTCTTTTATTTTAATCCCCATCTTCTACTCTCTCTTCATGCATGCTTGAAACAATGGACTCTCCGGTTCATGCCTAGGAAAAACTATTGAAGGTCACCGAGCTGGGGGCTGTCCCCTGGGGGCTTTCTTCAAGTTCAACCTTAGACGGTGTGGGTTTGGCCCCTTTGCTTATGTGGTGAAGCCTAACATTGTATGTTCACAACCTTATTTGTATTGTGGTTATTATGTTTATACATTGCATTCAAAGTTGTTTTCAAACTTGTTTCAAAGTTCTCTTTCAAAACTTAGCATTCAAATTCTTCTTCTTTAAAACCACCATCATAAGGTGATTCTAGCCATTCTATGGTTAGAATTATTTTAGGAAAGTGTTACATTCAATGTGACCATTAAGGTCAAAATTTTGCGTTCAAACCCTAATTTGTTTTTATCAAAACCACCATCTTAAGATGATTCAAGCCAGTCCATGGTTAGGATTGTTTTAGAAAAGTGTTACATTCAAAATGATCATTATGGTCCATATTTCAAATCCTAGTTGTTGTCAAATCACAACCCTAGAATGGTTCTAATCTTTTCATGGTTAGAATCGTTTTAAGAAAGTGAGATATTTAAGAGACTTGCAAAGGTCCATATTCAAACCTCTTTCCAAATAGTTTTGCAAATCTACTTCTTAAAAACTCTTCTCAAAGATTTACTTTCCAAAAACTCATTGTCTTGGAGTCCAAGTCAAAACCTTAAAGTCCATTATTAGGACACCCTAACTCCTTTCTTAAAATCATGACTTCATGTTTTGCTTCAAATCATAGATTTTGAAAACTCTTTTTCTATATAAAATCATAGATTTTCAAAACTCAACCTTTCCAATTACATGTCAAATCAAATCCTTCAATTTAGAAAACCAAATCCAAGCCTCCAATTTTGGAAACAAAATAAAATCTTCTATTTTTTAAAACAAGATCCAATCTTCAACTTTAGGAAATAAAGATTAAATCTTTTCTAATTTCAATCTTTCTTAGTTGCAATGTTTCCTAATTTCAAACTTTCAAATCTTTCCTAGTTCCAATGTTTCCTAATTTCAAACTTTCAAATATTTCCAAATTTCAAATCTTTCCAAATTCAAAACTTTCCAAATTCAAATCTTTTCAAAATCAATTTTTTCCTAAAAAGGAAACTTTCCTAATTAAAACCTTTCCTAATTTGGAACATTCCTAAAATGAAACATTCCTAACTTGGAACTTTCCTAATTAGAATCTTTTTTAAAAATAAACTTTCTAAAGTCCAACCTTTCCAGTTCAAGTGCATTGCCTCAACCCTAGGTTACATGAACTCTAGGAGGGCAAAGCCCTAGTTCAACCCTAACTCTAAAGTTAGGAAGCTTCAACACTTCTCAAAAACTCTTCTCTAAAATCAAGTCTAAACCTAGATGGTTTTTGAATTCCAATTCAAGTCAAGATAATTTCAAAGCTCAATTCAATCTTTCCAAAACAAGTCCAAGTTCTATTTCTAATCTTTAATTTTCAATCTTCCAATCAAAGTTCCATTTCAAATCTTCAAATCAAAGTTCAAATCAAACTCTTTTTAAGTCAAACTTTGTAAAGACCCCAAAGTGTCTTTTCAAGTTAAACAAGACCCCGAAGTGTCTACTTTCAATCGGACCACGAGTCTGAACTACGACTGACCTGATTTCTAATAAAGGGATACATAGGTAACCCTCATAGATGCAGTCACAACTTTTTTCAAGTTTTTAGTTTCCATAGCCTTTTTCAAAATTCCAATTCTCAGTTTCAAAGTCAATCTCTTCTCAAGTTCTTTTTCTTGCACTTGCATATCATGTATCATATCAAACCTCTTTTTAAAATTCTCAAAGTGGATACATTTGGACATTAGACATTCGAAGATTCTAAATGAGTGAACCTAAAGTGAATATACACGTAGGTATTGCAAGGGCATGATAGAGTGATAGCCTAGTGCATCTTCCCTACACGTAACCAACCTCCGAATCTAGAATCACTATTTTCAAAAACAAAAAACAGAGTCATTTTTCAAAAGGGCTTAAATATTTCCAAAGGTTGCCAAACAACCTATTTTTTCCAAAAAAAAAAAACCCTCTTAGAGGAAGTATTCCAAAAACCTTTTCAAAAAACTCTAAGTTTAATCTTCGGATTGCACTTAGTTTTAAGTGACTTAACTCACCTTAACAAAGTTAGGTGGTGACTCTAAATCTTTTCCAAATCAAATTTCAATTCAAACATAGTCACACTCATCCTTCTAGGAGGATGAGTTCTAACGAGAGAGTACCTTGTTTTTTTTCCACTTGTGTTGTGTTTTTTCGAGTGCGAAAAATCAAGGGTCGAGAGTTGGTAACTCCACTGGGGACGCTTCGAGGGTTAGGCCATTATTATGTCTTTTCACCCTTCACTCATCCAGAATCTTTGATTAACTTGCCCAACTCTATCTACCTCAAATTTTCAAAATCAACATTTTCAAAGGGTTTTCAAAAACATGCATTCAATCATACTATCTTACATTAAGTATGTCATCCAAGTCCTGACTTTTTGCATCTTTATTTTGTAGGTGAACCTTTGTTCACATGTTTATGTCATATTAATTGCCATGTATGTCATAAATGAATAGGATGGAATGGACATGATGGATGGGAGTTGTTGGGCCCCTTTCCTCTGTCTTTCAAAATTTCACATACACATTGCACGTGCACTCGTATTTGCATATTTGCATTCTTTACCTGGTTACGTCACTTCTAGTTAGAAGGGGGAATGGTATATTGGTTATGGGCAGATGTTGTGTCGGTTTCTTAGTCTACGGCCTCTTGATGGTTCCCCCACTTGGATCACCAACCTATAATGGCACCACCTCAGAAAGTGGGCCTAGGTTTGAAGATTCGAGAACCAAACTTTTTACCCTCAACCTTATACTCACGTAAAAATCATGCATAGCCGAACCTCTACAGGATTTAAGACACGCATGTCAATTTCAAAACCATGGAGGAAAGGGCGACTGCTTTACTTTCCTTTATCCTTGTCTATTCATGCTGTTATAATGCTCGTATAAATGCTCATGCATACATATTTACTTTACTATTGCATTCTCTCTCTCTCTCTTTATACTCTTGGCATATACATGCATGCATTCAATACTCCATCTCAAGATGAGAGTTCCAAAGCAACTCAAGTTATTGCATTTTTATGCATATGATCAACCCGAAGAGAGCGACACCAAGCTCACTCTCTTTTGCATAAAACCTTCCAAACTCCTAAGGGTTCCCATACAACCCTAAGGGCTCATGGCATACATTTTAAATCATTCCACAAAGAGGGGCCCCAATCCCTCTATGCTCACAGAGATAAGGTTGCCAAGAAGATAAGAGGCAAGCAAACAATAAGGTCTCTCAATGACCTCCCCAACATCAAACTTAAAGAAGGCGAATCCGAAGACTCAAGAGTAGTTTCGAATTTCAAATGTAAAAGTAGATAGGAGGAAGTCCCAAGGAAAAAGTTCCCCTCCCCCCCCCCCCCCAGATTAAAATGTACTTTGATTTCTTTGTATTCAAACCCGAAGTTCAATGCACTCTTCTTTTTCTATGAATGACATGAATGAATGAATGTATGCTCTCAATCAATGGTAAGATATCTACATATAGGGGCAGACCCCCTATCTCAAAAAAGTGAGCCAAATACAACATATTTAGTCTCCCTCTCAAGGAGGGACATCCCAAAGACATGCATTGCATAAAGCTTTCTAAATATCAAACACTAACTCGTGACTTGTGTCTTTGTTTTTCTTTTTCTTTCTTTTTCTTTCATAGAGAATACACCATAAAGAGACACGATTGCCCCCAAGATAGATCTGCAGCCATCAAGAGAAGCGATCATTACCTGATAAAGGGCTTTAGTAATGGCAGCTTACCCTGATAAGATTTCCCCGGTCTCAAGAGAGAAGGTCAACGACATGAGAACTAAGATTGATGAAATGTTTAAGCTCATCCAAGTCATGGCAATAAAAGATGCAACTTCAACTCCGTCATCATCCATGGTCTTCCCCAAAGATTTTGAAACTGCCAACCCAAGAATTGTGCTCCAATCTAATACGATGGGAAAAAGCAAAAAGGACTCCAAAGGGGCCAACATCAAATACGAGGAAATTATACTGATTTTGCCTGCTATGAAAAGAGCTCCCTTAGACTGTCTTAGTTTGAAAATCTAAGGGTTGTAAGACTCACTGTGAAGCCTCCATGCCCATGACACTTTTGGTCATACCTCCTATGACGAGCTGTGCATCTTCCAAGACCATCCAAGACCGACCAAGTTCAAAATGCCCAATTTCCATAAATATGATGCCATTGGCAACCCTATAGCCCATCTTTGCCTTTATGCTAGGGTATTAAGTGGTCATGGGCATGACCCAAAGCTTCTCATGCAACTCTTCTAACACAGCCTTACTAGGTCCGCTCTACAATGGTTTGCTTGACTTAATATGAGAAAGATTACGACCTAGATTGAACTAGTTAATGCATTCAAGGCCTAATACCCCCACAATATAAATCTAATTTCTGATCATTGGTCCTTGATGACAATGAGCAAAGGAGACAAAGAAAGCTTCCAAAATTATGCCTTTAGATGGAGAGAAGCTGCAGCACAAGTCAATCCCCCTTTGGAAGAGAAGGAGTATGTGCAACTATTCATGCATACTTTTCAAGGTATATACTATGAAAAGCTCTGCATAAGTGTTGGGAAAAACTTTTCCGAGCTTATTATGCAAGGGGAGATGATAGAGAATGGTCTAAAAACTGGGAGGATCGTTGACCCTTATGCTAAAACTAAAGAACTTTCTACAAGCTTAGCAAGGAAGGTGCCTACAACATGGGAAATAGGCTGAAAGGAGGGAGAAATGCCTACCATCATGCCTGCTCAGCCACTGTAATGTCATCCCTAATACCAATCTTAGACCCCCGTGGCTATTCAAGCACCTCGTCCCGGGCCAATGGTCGTCCAACCACATATCAACCCCATCAGGCAGGCCCGCCGACGTCGTGCCTTTTCCCCTTTAGCCTACACCCAAATAAAGGCCTATAATGACTTCTTACAAGCCAACTTTTTGGCCCCCATCCTTGCCCCACCATTGTCGAATCCTTTGCCCCCTACTTTCAACCTGGCTCTTATTTGTGAGTACCATTCTGAAAGACAGGACCATGATACTGAGCATTGCCTCATCCTAAAACACTAAATACAAGATTTGATTGACGCTAAGGTCATTGGCACTCAGGAGATGAACCACACAAGTGGAGCATAGAAGAAGTTGGTGTGGTTTCGAAACCTATCTAAAAGGTTTTTCCAAAGTACAATAAAAAGGGATGTTTACTAGATTCATCCATTTTCTTCTTATCCTTTATTATTGTACATCTTGTTTTGCCTGTCATTTTTTGCCTTGAGTCAAGAGCTTTCATGTCATATAAATAGATCTAAAATGGATTGAGTAGTGATTTCTGGTCTATCCCCTTTGTTTCATACTCTTGTGGATAAATTTGATTTGTGATGCCCTCAACTCGAAGGAAATGATAGCACAAGCACCACATTCAACAGAAACAAACTCTAACTTCGAAAAAAAAGGGGAGAGAAAAATAAGAAGTTTAGAGAGAGTGGAAAATACAGAAGGGTGAGAGATGAAGATCAAACACATAGCTCATTGAAATCCAAGCAGCAACCCCCGAAGGACGTCCTACCAAAGCAACAAGTAGTTACACCCTTAAAAGGAAGATTAGCGCATATTGGTAAGCCTGGAATGATTAAATCTTTGAAAAAAAATAGAAAAACTAAAAAGATTTTTTATAGTGTTTGTCTTACACGTGCACAATCACTAGAGCAAATATTCAATTATGAACAGATTGATGTACACGCTTGTTTAAGATTGAATCTTGTGTGCATAATCACTTGCATAAAAATGAGTCAACGGTTTTGATCATCTTTACCATATTGGTGTTTCATGTTCATCTTAATGCACACTTCTCGAGATTTCTTAGATTATAGAATCTGCCTTTATGATCTATTTTAAATAGTTTCTCCATTGTTAAATATTTACAGATTATCGCACACCTGGATTAACCTTTTGTTGATTCTCTCTTCCATCACTTATGAAAAGGGCTACCAATGAGTGTGAGTGCAGCTACCATTGTTATGTGACACGAGGAGAAGGTTACCTACCTGTGTGTGAAAGCCACCATAACTTTATGTTTCAATGTTTCCATCATTGGAGAGATAGGGCTGGAATTCCATCAAAAAGAAAAAAAGAAAAAATCGAGAGCATAGGATGAAATAGGTTTGACTTTTAGGTGTGTCAATCTGCAAGCCATTGGACATGGTACGCCATCCTAGATCACGCCTAGGGTCTATATTCTCATTAGTCTTAATGAAGTTCACGCTTATACCACTACATTGTCACTAATATGGTCTTGATCATCTCACGACCAACTGTGCTCATTTTTGTGTAGTTTTATGCATGTTTGATGTTGATCTTTTCAAGCTAAGTCGCATATTAATATTTATAAATCTATATTTGCCCTTCATTGATTGATCATGTCTTTATAGGGCCCCTATAATTTTAAAAGTTCAATGATTCTACCAAAAACTGGGCTTACCTACACTTCTTAATAACATTCAAGGTCTTCTCGAACTGAGGAAGAAAGCTACCTATTGCTTTGCCAAGGGGCAATGCTAGTTGTCACTCAAGAGACCAATCCAAAGAAGAGTCCTAGAAGAAACCGAGAGGTCCATTAAAGAGAGTTTTTCCTTCTAACAAGGGAGAGGAGGGAAATTGAGTCAATGGGTTAAACCTCTGAGAATGGTGTAAGTGCTATCACACCCTGATAAGAAAAGGGCAGAATTAGAAAGGGGAATCCCAAAAGAGAAACAGAATATCAAAAGATCGCCTGATTCTAGGATACAACTCTCATAACTAAACATGAACCCTGGGGCACCCCAAGGGGGCATGCATCCATTCTCATCCATATGTAAACTGTATGCATTCATCAAAGAATATGACATGCATTTAATTCCATTACAGTTTGCACATTCATCAAAAAAGTATGACATGCATTCATTCATTTACTTGTGCATTTTTAGAATTGGTATAAATAAACTATTTTTGCACAAAATCTTACTCTATATATATATCTCTCTCTCTCTCTCAAATAGGAAATAAGGAATGGGCTAAAGTACAAAAAGGAGCTAAGGCCACCCCGCGATTAAGTAACCTCAGACATCTCCAGCACCGGCACACACCTCAGAAAGCTCAAACTTCTATGGCCAACAAGAAGTAGAGAATTGGGCAATGACTCACCCTCAACCTCCCCAATTAACCTTGGACTTCCTCAAAGGAGAATTGTTCCGCCAAATGGAGTGTCAGTTCAAGAAGTATCAAGACATCAACCTTGGACTTCCCCAGAAGAGCATCGTCCTGACAGACGGAGTGTTGGTTTAAGAAATAATAGTTTCAAGACATCAACCTTGGACTTCCCCATAGGAGTATCATTCAGCCAGACAGAGTGTCGGTTCAAGAAGTATCAAGACATTAACCTTGGACTTCCCCAGAGGAGCATCGTTTCACTAGACGGAGTGTTAGTTCAAGAAGCAATAGTTTCAAGACATCAACCTTGGATTTCTCTAGAGAAGTATCGTTCTGCAAGACAATGTGTCGGTTCGAGAAGTATCAAAACATCAACCTTGGACTTCCCTAGAGGAGTATCGTTCTGCCAGATGGAGTTTCAGTTTAAGAAGCATCGAGACATCAACCTTGGAATTCCTCAGAGGAGTATCATTTCGCTAGACGGAATGCCAGTTCAGGAAGAATCAATTTTCCTAGAGGAGTATCATTTTGCCAGACAGAGCATCAATTTCCCCAGAGGAGTATCATTCCGCCAGACGAAGCATCAATTTCCTTAGAGGAGTATCATTTCGCCAAACGGAGCATCGATTCAAGAAGAATCAATTTCCCCAGAGGAGTATCATTCTGCTAGACAGAGCGCCAGTTCAAGAAGAATCAATTTCCTATAGGAGTATCATTCTGCCAAACGGAACACCAAACATCGACCATCAGCTCGAGGTAACTATTCTCTAGGTTCCAACTCTTTCAATCCCTCTGATTGCCTCACAGTCAACATGGGACTCTTATTTTATCTTTTTCTGTCTTCGACAAGCAAAGACAGAAAAAGAGAGACAGTTATAAGCACCCCATTTTTGCTCGCTCGCCGATCTCTAGCCAAACCGGGCTCACTTTTAAACATCACAGCTACATTCAGATTCAAACCTGCTCTCAAAACTCCAAACCAGTCCATTGGTTGCTTCTTAGGCCTATCAGGCCCACTTGAAGCCAAATGTCCATTTTGCCCCTGGCGGGCCGGTCGCCTTTTCCAACCACATTGGCTCTAAGTATCAAACAGGTTACCTTCTGAGATTGCTTCTAATAGTATTCCCAACTTTTAATACCTTTTCGGACCATCTGAGTCTATTCCGGTAAGCCCGGTGCAAAATAACCATTTTGTCCTTGGTGGCCCGGTCTCTTTTTCTAACCACACTGGCTCTAGGTATAAAACCAGCAATCCATTGGAACACTCTCAATAGTGTTTCCAACCTTCTAGCCTTCTCACGGGTCACTTTGGGTCCATTTTGGTATTTTCCCAATTCAAATGACCATTTTGGCCCTAGTGGGCCGGTCAACCTTTTCAACAATCCTAGCATTGTTTCTCAAGCTAGTTACCTGCGAGACACTCTTTCAAGGGTTCGTGTCCATCTTTAGCCTTTCAGATCATTCCCAGACTTTCCGGTGTCACTCTTAGTGGAGCCAAGTCAAAAATTGCATGGTAGTTACTAGGACAGGTACCCAAATCTTCTGCCTTACGTCCGAAGGGTCAAAGATCTGTTTCTTACTGCCTTAAAAACTTCCCAAAGGAGATGGCGCCACTAGTTGTGGCACCAAGCCAATAAATGGCCTGGCGTCACTCCAAGTGGTGCTAAATGTAATTTTGTACTAGCGTCACTACAATAGGCACCAGTTCCTATTTTGACTACCTATAAATACAAACCCTCCCCATTGCTTATTTTGGGTTCAAAAAATCACTCTAGAAACTCTACCGCTCTAAAAACAAAGCTCGAAATCCCTTAAAACCCTAATTCTCTCAAGCCTCTTCAAACCCTAGCCTCTATACACTCTAACCCTAGCTTCTATACACTTCATACACTCAAATACAAGCCTCCAAGTATCCATTGAAGAATAAGTGTTACATCTTCAAAGCACTCAAAGTTCAAGTCAAGTAAAGCAAACAAAGCCATTAAAGTAAGAAGAAAATAAGGTTGGTTTTCTATTTTCTTTTATGCAATCCCCCTTTCTCTTCTCACTCCTAACCCACTTGGCTTGTCTTATATTTTAATTCCCATCTTCTACCTCTTCTTCTTGCATGCTTGAAATAAGGGACTCCTTGATTCATGCCTAGAAAGAACTGTTAAAGGTCACCATGTTGTGAGCTTTCTTCAAGTTCAACCTTAGACGGTGTGGGTTTGGCCCCCTTGATTATGTGGTAGAGCCTAATCTTGTATGTTTATGACCCTATTTGTATTGTGGTTATCATGTTCTTACATTGCATTCAAAGTTATTTTAAAACTTATATCAAAGTTCTCCTTCAAAACTTGTATTCAAAATGTTCTTTTTTTAAACTTGTTTTCAAAACCACCATCCTAAAGTGATTCTAGCCATTCTATGGTTAGGATTGCTTAAGGAACATGTTACATTCAATGTAACTATCAAAGTCAAAATTTTGGATTCAGACCATAATTTGTTTTTATCAAAACCACCATCTTAAGATGATTCTAACCATTCCATGATTAAGATTGTTTTACGAAAGTGTTACATTAAAAGTGATCATTATGGTCCATATCTTAAATCTTAGTTATTGTCAAATCACAACTCTAGAATGGTTCTAATCTTTTTATGGTTAGAATTGTTTTAGGAAAGTTAGATATTCAAGAGACTTGTAAAGATCCATATTCAAACCTCTTTCCAAATAGTTTTGCAAATCTACTTTCTAAAAACTCTTCTCAAAGATTTACTTTCCAAAAACTCTTTATCTTGGAGTCCAAGTCAAAACCCTAGAGTCCATAATTAGGAAACCCTAACCCATTTCTTAAAATCATGACTTTCTGTTTTGCTTCAAATCATAGATTTTCAAAACTCTTTTTCTACATAAAATCATAGATTTCTGAATCCAAGATTTTCAAAACTCAACATTTCCAATTACATGTCAAATCAAATTCTTCAATTTAGGAAACCAAATCAAATCCTCCAATTTTAGAAACAAAATCAAACATTCTATTTTTGAAAATAAGATCCATTCTTCAACTTTAAGAAATAAAGATCAAATCTTTCCTAATTTCAATGTTTCCTAATTTTAAACTTTCAAATCTTTCCAAATTTTGAATCTTTCTAAATTCAGAACTTTCCAAATTTAAATCGTTCCAAAATCAATTCTTTCCCAAAAAGAAAACTTTCCTAATATGGAACTTTCCTAAAATGAAACTTTCCTAATTTAGAACTTTCCTAAAATAAAACTCTCCTAACTTCGAACTTTCCTAATTCGAATCTATTCTAAAAATAAACTTTCTAAAGTCAAACCTTTCTAGTTCAATTGCATTGCCTCAACCCTTGGTTGCATGAACCCTAGGAGGCCAAAGCCCTAGTTCAATTCTAACTCTAAAGTTAGGAAGTTTCAACTCTTCTCAAAAACTCTTCTCTAAACTCAAGTATAAATCAAGATGGTTTTCAAATTTCAATTCAAGTCAAGATGATTTCAAAGCTCAATTCAATCTTTCCAAAACAAGTCCAAGTTCTATTTCTAATCTTTAATTTTCAATCTTCCAATCAAAGTTCAATTTCAAATCTTTAAATCAAAGTTCAAATCAAACTCTTTTTAAGTCAAACAAGACCCCAAAGTGTTTATTTTCAATCGGACCACGAGTCCAAACTACGACTGATCTGATTCCCCACAAAGGGATACGTAGGCAACTCTCATGGGTGCGGTCACAACCTTTTTTAAGTTTTCAATTTCCATAGCCTTTTTCAAAATTTCAATTCTCTGTTTCAAAGTCAATCTCTTCTCAAGTTATTTTTCTTGTACTTGCATGTTATGCGTCATGTCAAACCTGTTTTTAAAATTCTCAAAGTGGATACAAGTGGACATTAGACATTTGAAGATTCTAAATGAGTGAACCTATGGTGAATAGACATGAAAATACCGCTAGGGCAAGATAGGATAATAGCCTGGTGCATCTTCCATTTACGTAACTAACCTCCGAACCTAGAATCACTGTTTTCAAAGACAAAAAACGGAGTCATTTTGCAAAAGGGCCTAAATCTTTCTAAAGGTTTCCCAGCAACCTATTTTATCCAAAAAAAAAAAAAAAAAAAAAAGCCCTCTCTTGAGAAAGTATTCCAAAAACCTTTTCAAAAAATCCTAAGTTTAATCTTCGGATTGCACTTAGTTTTAGGTGACCTAACTCACTTTAACAAAGTTAGTTGGCAACTCCAAATATTTTTCAAAAGCCATTTTTCAAATCAATTTTTAATTCAAATCTAGTCGCGCTCATCCTTCTAAGAGGATGAGTTCTATTGAGAGAGTAACATTTTTTTTTTTTCACTTGTGTTGTGTTTTCTCGAGTGTGAAAAATTGGGGCGGGATACCCTACCATTTCATGTGTGATTGGGAATTTTAAAATTGAGCAGACTTTACTTGGTTTAAAGGCTAGTGTTAACTTACTCCCATAATCTGTATAGGAGCGATTAGGTCTAGATGAGCTCAAACCTACTAGCATTACTCTTTAACTTACAAACCGCTCTTTCAAAATGCCTAGGGGAGTAGTGGAGTATGTATTGGTTCAAGTGGATAATTTTTACTTCCCAGTTGACTTTGTTATTTTGGATACACATCCTATCATAAATGCATGCACTCAAATTCTTGCATTTTAGGCCGCCCATTCCTTACAACTTCTAATGCTTTGATTAATTGTAGGAATGGTGTTATGAAACTTTTTTTTAGTAATATGACATTGGAATTGAACATTTTTAACATTTGCAAACAACCAGGAGATGATGATGAGGTTCATGAAGTGAATTTGATTGAAGCACTTGTGCAAGATAAATTTATTATCTCATGTGTCTTTGAGCATTTAGAAGCTTGCTTGACTAATCCTTATGACCTTGAATTCGATGAAAATTCTGAAATTGCATATTTTGCTTCTTTGTTGGACTCTTCACATGTGTCAATGGTCACTGCATGGAAGCCAAGATTTGAGGAGTTACTGCCCCAAGATATCAAGCCCTTACCATCAAGTGTAAAAGCACCTCAACTCGAGATGAAGCCGTTGCCGGTTGAACTCAAGTATGCATTTCTAGGGCTAGGGGAGAATTTTTTGGTAATAATATTCTCTAAACTTGATAACTCGCTAGAAGGTAAGTTGTTGAAAATTTTAAAATAGCACAAGGGTGCAATAGGGTGGACCATCTTTGGCATCAAAGGAATTAGTCCCTTGATTTGTACCCATAAGATTTACTTAGAGAACAATGCTAAACCCTCTAGAGAGATGCAGTGTAGGCTAAATTCCAATATGAAAGAGGTTGTACGGGCTAAAGTTCTTAAGCTATTAGATGTATGGATCATCTACCCTATTTCTGATAGTAAGTGGGTAAGCCATACTTAAGTAGTACCCAAGAAATCTAGAGTTATTGTAGTTAAGAATGAAAATAATGAGTTAGTCCCAACTAAAATCACTATTGGTTGGCATATGTGCATTGACTACAGAAAACTCAATTCAGTGACTAGGAAAGACTATTTCCCTTTGCCTTTTTTGGACCAAATCTTAGAAAGGGTTGGTGGTCATGAATATTATTGTTTCCTAGATGGGTATTTTGGGTATAATCAAATTGAAATTGTCCTTGAAGATCAAGAAAAAACCACTTTTACATGTCCATTTGGTACCTTTGCTTATCGAAGGATGGCATTTGGATTTTGTAATGCCCCAACCACATTCCAAAGTTGCATGCTTAGTCTTTTTAGTGATATGGTGGAATGTTACCTTGAAATTTTTATAGATGACTTTTCTATTTTTGGTGATTCATTTGATGATGGTTTATCTAACTTGTCTTGATTAGGTGTGAAGAGAAGAACCTTGTGCTAAATTGGAAAAAATGTCATTTCATGGTCACACAAGGGATTGTGCTTGGTCACATTGTCTCCTCCCAAGGAATAGAAGTTAACAAGTCAAAAATTGATTTGATAGCCAATTTGCCTAAGGAGATTCTGTCTAGGAGATTGAATTTTAAGCGGGACCGGTGTGACCCCCCAATCTTTTAGAGAACTAACTTAATTGGTACTACTCATGTATACGGTAAAATTCATCAAGGTGATGCACAGGAAAAGAGGAAAGAGAGAAAAAAAAATATCGGTTGATGAAGGACAGCGTGCTAATGTTTTGAAGATGATGTGGCCATTATCATTGCAAGAATGGAGCCATTATCATTCCTGGTGAAGGAACAGGTTTGCAACGGACCAGTTTGCATTTGCTTTACTTTGGGCAGTGATCCAGTGTGATAGGATCCTTTGGTGAAGGTTTGGCTGGTTTTCGAAATTCATGGAGGGAGGTGTCCCTAAGGCTTTCAGGCACTACGGAATCACCAATAGGTGTAGTATTGCACTATTTCTGGTCAAATTGGACAAAAGTGGACGAAGATCAGGGGTTGATTGGAAGTATCGAGGTCAATTGACGATGGAAGGCTAGTCATCAATTAGAAAGGTGCAATTCTAGTTGGATGGATTGGCAACCTGTACAAGCCAGTGGAGATCAGGGTGAACAAATAGAGCATTAGTTGCTATAGTAGGCACAGGAGTACATGGTCAAAATGTACAGGTGCGCAGGCGAACAGGTGCAACAGATGCTGAGTGTTCATAGGGAATCCCCAAGGGCAGGTCTACAAGTGTGCACACAGGCATTGGTTTGGAGGTGATGCAAGGTGTGGGGTGGAAAGTCATGTTGATGGATGACGAACTTCCAAGAAAACCAAACATGGGAGTTGCACCATAATTTTTCAGCAAAGTTGTTTTTCAACATGGGCACGAAATGCTTGGAATTGATTTATTCTGAGTATATATACTTTTATGGTGGAGCATAATAGCAAAAATTATGAAGATTTTCATTAAGGCAGAGTGTGACTGTGGAATCAACCAAAGTTGTAAAGGTGGAGATTGTTGGATTTTTGCTCCTTACCCCACATCGGTTGGGAAGGAGGAGACGGGCAAGGCTCAAGGCCTATATAAGGAGGGATATGGCTCCTTGGTTAAGCGCAACAGTTAATAGCTTAGCTAGTAACTTTTGACTTTAGTAAAATTTCTCTGAAAGATGTGAAAGTTAAATGTTAGCTAATGCGATAGCTTAATGGGTGTCAGTAGGGTGAGGAGGAAAAATAGAAAAATTGTGTGATTATAACAATTTTTCACATAGTGTATTTTTCTCTGGGCTAGTGGTTTTTCTCCTATTTTGGGGAGTTTTCCACGCAAATCCTTATGTTCTGTTCTTCTTTATTTTTCTTGATATTCCTGTCTTTTCTATTTCCAAAAGAGGTATGTTTGGGAAGGCTAGAAATTCCCAACAGTTTTCAACATTGATGCATGGTGTTGTTTTCTTCACTTCTACATCCTTCTGTTAAGACTGAAACACAGGTTATATAGTCAGGTTTGTGCATTTCTATATAAACATTCTTCCTTATGGTGATTAGAATCGTCAGCTTATACACTAGAGAATAGTTTTGCAGATTTTATTTTTTATTATGTGCATATGAATGCGTATCAGTTGTTAGTCTTGTTCTAAATGCTGCAGAATTTTCTGGATTGTCTTGGATAAGATGCTAAGTTTTAGCTTATCAATTTTTTATTGTTCATTTTATGGGACTGATTTATGTAGATTGTTGGTTTCTCCATTGCTGTCGTATTTTTTGCTTTAATGCGGCAAGCACATGCGTGGGACCTTGATTTACCAACACTTTCAACGTTGTCAGCTGTAAAAGCCAATTTGAGAAGGGAAATACTATTCTTTTAAAAAAATTTATACAAAAAACTCATCAGAATGATGTGGCAGTGACATCATTGTAATTAGAAGTCATTATGATGGGTGTTTTGTTTTAAAGTGATTCGCTCTTATCCAACCACATTATTCTGGTGAAAAATTCTCTATGAATTTTTTATTTGTATAGCTTGATTTGAGAATGCCATTGCCAGTTTTGTTCTTAGCAATTGTACCCCTTTTCATTGCCTCATTCCTTTCC